>VXCM01001225.1:196497-286796 GCA_014773175.1 Lucifuga dentata | reverse complement strand
TGGGGGTGGGGTAGGGTGGCCAATCCATAATGGCCCAGTGCTTTTTTTTTTTTTACCCCAGGGTTTGAATTGCAATTTTTGAAAATGTGAAGGTGTGGTGAAGCTAAAACAGGATGGATAAGTTGCTCTTTAAAACATCTTTAGGACCAAAGAAATGTCTTCTAATCTCTAAAATATGGGAAATTATAACAGGAAATTATGACTTTCTGGCTACCATGATGCTTTTTATTTCCATATTTGGATACAGAGGAAACAGGTATAAAACTTTGAACATGGCGACCATCATTTGAGCGGCAGTAAAAACAGGAAGTGAGGAGTTTATCGTCAAACTGAGACTCAACCTTGGGCTCTGTTCTTGTTTTAGGATGGCACAACCTGTTGCCATGGCAACCGGACCCTTACCTTCTGAAGAGGACAATTTATGTCACCGCTGAGCAGAGTGAGCCTGAAGGCATCTGCTTCTATCTCAATAAATCTAAAACTACACAGCGAGAGGGGAAGACGCAAAATGCGTCTGTAAAGGTCACATATCTGTAGCGCCCGAGGTCAGAGGTCGTAGGTGAGGACTCGAGATGCTCTGGGTGCTGGCTTTAGAAGTTCATCATCGAGGGGATTAGTAGTAGAGAGTTTACGAGAGACGTGTGTGGTGTGTGTGTGTGTGTGTGTTATGGTACCCTGCAGCACTGCCACATCACAGCAGTGGAGGAATGTGCTGTTTACTGCAGCCGAGCACAGAAGAGTCGCTAAGTCTGAATTCCAGTTAGTGCTTAAAGGACCACACCGGCTATTTTGCATATTTAAAGGACCATACTGGCCATTTTGCATGTTTGAGCCTAATATATTCAATTTTCATACACACAATGTACTGACAATCATTTCCCAAAGCATACTACTGTAACGATGAATTAAAAATGTTTTTCCTACCTTCCAGACCTCCATTGGTTTCAGTTCATTCTGCTATTAAAATCAACTTGTTGATACTGTAAACGTTCTTGGGATAGGTAATCCATCATCACCAACAAGATGTGTATTCAGGATTTTTTTTTTTAGAAGTTTTGTAATTTTAGCGTTTACGTGCAAATAAAAAGCACAGAGTGATCTAAAAATGCACCAGGGAATAGTCCCAAAAGGACCTGCATTTATCGAAAAATTTAAACACCGTGACTTCATAAGGCTGCACGAAACATAGATTTTTAAGGTGGGTGTATCACTTGAATATTTGATTTTGAAAGATTAAGAGATTTAGCAAAATATCAGGAACGCTGAAATACGTTTTATCCTTTGGGAAATGATTGTCAGTAACGTAACATGTATGAAAATTGAATATATTAGGCTCAAATGTGCAGAATGCCCTTTAAGATACTTAAAAGAATGCTCGTATCAGATGACGACCGTCATGTTTTTAACACACACACATACACACACACACACCTGACATCAGCGCTGCCTGAAGCAACATCACCTGATAGCCTTCCTGTCACACCTGTCTTGGCTGTTGTGGATCTCACTCGCCTTCCCTCTGAACCCCTGTGAACCCATGTGCCCGTCTGTCCCAACCCTGCCACAGCAGATACCTGGTGGAGGAGTGCCTGGCAGCTTGGAAATAAAGCTTTTTGCTTCCTTGATCTGAGGCTCGTGAACCTTGTAGGGACGGCGCATTGCAATCGCAAAAAACAGCTGAGATTTTCTTCAGAAATTCTGCTTCTTGGCAAAAAAAATGGTCATCTGGCTTGTAGTCACAGATATAGCAATATCAGGAAGCAGGAGAGAAACGTGATAGAAGACAAGAGATTAACAGCCAGGTCCAGAGCACCTAATCAAAATCTTTCAGTCGTCAGTCGGTCACAGTACAAAGAGCAGAAAGTATGGAAGCAAACAGGCGGGTCAGCTTGTTCAAACACAGGCTGTTATATTAAAGGCTCAGCCAGTCTGGAGTCAAAATCTGTCTCATCAACAGACGCAAAAGCAGCGTGCAAACACCAAGTCCAAGTCATTCTCAAAGTCTGACCAAAGTCTGATCCACAACTGATCAAAGTCTGATCCAAAGGCCCGAATGAAATGAGACAAAATGAGAAAAAGCATTAGATAGAGTAGAAAATTCCAAAAAGATGACAAACCAAGTGAATGATACTCACCAAATGCTTGAGACAGACAGGAAAACAGCTGCAGAGTGTATTGTTAGCTCTCTCTCTCTCTCTCTCTCTCTCTGTGTGTGTGTGTGTGTGTGTGTGTNCCCCCCCCACCCTTTTAAATATTACAAACTGTTTTTAAAGGGGCATACTTGTGATTTTGCATGTTCCAGCCCAATAAATAAGCAGCACATTACGTTTCTGCCAACCATTTTACAAAATACCGGAGCAGTAAATATTAGAATTGATTTTCCTACCTTCCAGATTGCCATTGCTTTCAATTTTCATTTCAAAACTTGAAATGTGCCTGAAACGAATAATCCATCACAGCAAACACATTTTTTTTTTTTTTTTTTTTTTTGTCAAAGTTACTTAATTTAACCAACGCACACCTCACCGAATAAAACGTAAGTCTCCGCCAGGGAATATAGTACCAGGAGAAGACGACTTTTACAGAGAAATTAAAATGACTGTGACTTCTATAATCTAAGTGTTAGCAGGTGAAATATTTAATTTTAAAGTGTGTATCACCTCAAAATTTGAAAAATTAGGGGATTTGGCAAAATAACAGGAAATCTAAAATACAGTTTTATGTTTTGGACTTTGTATGCAAATACTTTGGATACTTTGCTTACTGGGATTAATGCAAAACCACAGGTGTGGTCCTTTAAAACCCATTTAGACAGCATATATAGACGATCTGCAGAGATAAACTACAAATCTGCAAACGGCATCTGTGAGGCCATTTGAGTCCCCTACACTTTCCTGCCTGAACTGAAAAGAACAGAACAGAAAAAAAACACACAGACACACACAGACACACACACAGACACACACACTTCAAGTTATTCAAGTATTCGTAAGAATGAAAGCTAATCCAGCTAAACTCAAATAAAAGAAGTCAGGCACTTGCTTATGTAACAACTAAACTGATCAATGATTAACAAACACCATGTTAAACAGCTTGAAGCAACACACACAAAAACACACACACCACTTCTCTCTTTTACATACTAAAGCCGTAATAACGCTTATATAAGATGTTATTTTATACCTCCACTTCCTGTAAATACTGTAAGGCATAAAAACAAGAGAACTGAGACAAACATTTAAAGAAGGAAAAACTCAAAAACCTGCAAACTGCAGCTTATAAAATCTGACAGATTTTAAAGGACCATATCTGTGGTTTTGCATTAATCCCAATAAGCAAAGTAGCCAAAGGATCCGCATACAAAGTCCAAAACATAAAACTGTATTTTAGATTTCCTGTTATTTTGCTAAATCCCCTAATCTTTCAAATTTTGAGGTGATACACACTCTAACATTAAATATTTCACCTGCTAACACTTAGATTATAGAAGTCACAGTCGTTTTAATTTCTCTGTAAAAGCCGTCTTCTCCTGGTACTATATTCCCTGGCGGAGACTTACATTTTATTCGGTGAGGTGTGTGTTGGTTAAATTAAGTAACTTTGACAAAAAATGTAAAAGATGTTGTGTGTCTGTGATGGATTACTGGTTTCAGGCACATTTCAAGTTTTGAACTGAAAATGAAACCAATGGCACACACACACACACACACACGCACACACACACACACACACACGCACACACGCACACACGCACACACGCACACACACAAAATGAAACAAAGGTCATGAAAACAGACTATTTATGGTCAAAAACAACATGTACCTTTCAGACGCCTGTATAAGAAACTGGCTTTAGGTTCTCCACGTTCTCCTGTTCAGACTTTTGTTTTCTCTTTTTCCTTTTATTTTCTTTCTTCTTTTTCTGTTTTTCCCCACCTGTTCAGACTTTTAAGGCGGAGTTCAGGTGTGCAGGAGGTTGTAGGTGAACACGGCTCTGTAGCACCGTTTATACGACAGAAAAAAACAACGCAGGAAGTCGTTCTTAATTTAAAAATCACATGATTAGGCCGTGAGAGACACAGGAAGAGCCTTCGTGCTGTGTGTGCGATGTGGTGTGTTTAGTGTGTTTAGGTACATGTACGTATGTATAACTGCGTGTTCACATTCACACACTGGCAAACACATGCTCACTGGTGTGTGTGTGTGTGTGTGTGTGTGTGTAGGAGGATTAGAAGGAATGACAGCTATTATTTTTCTCTTCCAGTGAACCAGTTTGACCAGTAGGGACTCCATTTTCTAAATTCTTTCATTCTTCATGGCTCAGATACACGGCTCATTTTATTATCAGGTTTGTAGCATTTCAGAAACCAGAAGCAAAGTCAGGAAACTTCCAACGATCGTTTCATAATCACCAACAACGCAATATCAAATCATATCAGCCATAAATCCTTACAAATAGCTAAAGTAGCATAAATGTCTAATACTGTTATGGACTACTTATCTCAACCATGTTTTAAGTCTCTGCAAGTTGATTTTTGTTGCATGCTGGAATGAAATCGATGTGAGGTCTGGGAGGTAGGAAAAACAATTCTATTTATTCCTTCAGCAGAATGTTTTGGAAAATTGCTCTTAGTAATGTAACATCTATGCAGGTTGTATTTATTGGGCTCAAATATGCAAAATCACCGGTATGGTCCTTTAACTGCTGCTTCTTGCTTTTCTTACACACAATTACACAAACCAATACACACAAATGTGCACATACACACACACACAAAATCCAGTTTCTATTTATTTCTGCTGTCTGTCATCACTCAATGAGATTAGAGCGCGTAAAGATACACATCTGCTTCACCGTAAAATAATAAGCCTTCAGTGTGTGTGTGTGTGTGTGTGTGTGTGTGTGTGAGATCTAGCGTTACAGATGAACACACGACAAAGTTTATTTTAGCTGTTTCTGTTGATCTATCCAGACATTCTTCAGATTAAGTCTCACCTCCTAATCCAAGAGAGAGATTAGAACACAAGTCTGCCCACGACAAACCTGTAGCAGTGTACGATTTAAAAAAAAAAGAGGATAAGGAGTGTGTGTGTGTGTGTGTGTGTGTGTGTGTGTGTGTGTGTGTGTATTGTGTGTGTGCAGGATGAAAGAGGGGTCAAAGAGCATGAAAAGAGTCAGATACTAGCAAATGGAGCGAAGAATAGACTGCAGATCATCATGGCGCCATTTGGTTTCTTGGAACCGAGACCTGACCAGGTTCTAGTCAGTCTCATCAGGTCGAGTCTGGTGATAGCGCCTCGAGTCAGTTTGGGTTTGGGTCGGTGTTTCGTCCGCTTTGTACGACAGCGTATTATTAGAGCCATAACAGATGAAAAAAAATTCTTGCAAATTTGTGTGTTTTTTTTCTTAAAATATCACCCTGATCTTTAAACCCTTTAAACCCTGATCTCTTTGAGTCGGGTTTAAAGGTTTTGGATCTGTGCAGACTCTAGAACAGACATATTTCACACGGTGCAGATGAAGAGATGAGAGGAAAAAAGTGAAAAAGGCTTAGAACAGAAAGAGGATGATGACGGAGAGATGAAACCGAGGAAAAGCCAGATGTAGCATGAAGAGGTGAAAGGAAGAAAGGATTAAAGGACCATACCACCCATTTTGCATGTTTGAGCCTAATATAATAATATTATTACTAATATATTCAGTTTTCGTACATGTTATGTTACTGACAATCATTTCCCAAAGGATGAAACTGTATTTCAGCTTTCCTGATATTTTACAAAATCTCTTAATCTTTCAAAATCAAATATTCAAGTGATACACCCACCTTAAAAATCCATGTTTCTCCTGCTAATAGTTACACAGCCTTATGAAGTCACGGTCCTTTAAATTTTTCCATAAACGCAGGTCTTCTTTTGGGACTATATTCCCCGGTGGAGGCATACATTCACTCCACGCTTTTTATTGAGCTTAAACACTAAAATTACATAACTTCTAAAAAAACCTGAATACACGTCTTGTTGGTGATGATGGATTACCTATCCCAAGAACGTTTACAGTATCAACAAGTTGATTTTAATAGCAGAATGAACTGAAACCAATGGCGGTCTGGAAGGTAGGAAAAACATTTTTAATTCACTGTTCCAGTAGTATGTTTGAGAAATGATTGTCAGTAACATTACATGTATGAAAATTGAATATATTAGGCTCAAATATGCAAAATGGGTGGTATGGTCCTTTAACACCTGAGAGAAAGAGACAGTAACAAAAGTAGAGGAAAAAAATGAGACGAGGAAAAGAAAATCTGCTGAAACAAGAGTTTGGAGGAAGGCACCAATTCATTATACAGATGCTGAGTGTGAGCTACACACACACACACACGCACACACAAACATAAAGAAATAGGCTGTCATCACTAGCAGAACACAGCCTAACAGGAAGACAGATGCAAACCACAGCAAAGAAAAACATTTTCGCCTCTTCACAGAAATGAGGTCCGAAGATGAAAAGAATCAGAATCTGTTGTCAGATGAAATGAGAGGCAGAGGATGAAGAGAAGCAGCGAAGGGAGTGAGTAAAGGAGACATTTTCTACCTCTGGAGTGTTCGATCTTCACCGCCACACACGCCTCCTCATCAGCGTCTTTAGACTGCAAACAGCCAGATTTGCTTTTCTTATCTGGAACAACAAAACACAACATCCAGTATTAAAAAAAAAGACGACGAGTGCCTAAAGGACATGAGCGCATTACTGAACCTCAGTCAAACCTGGAATTTATTTAAGAGGAGCACTAACTGGATGGCATTAAAGGACCATACCTTTGATTTTGCACGTTTGAGCCCCAAAAATAGAACCTGCATTATGTTACATTACTGTAATGTACGTAGTTTTTCTGTTATTTCTGCTAAATCCCTAATCTTTCAAAATCAAATGTTCAGGTGATACATCCACACTAAAATTTGATTGTAGAAGCCGTCTTCTCCTGGGACTATATTTCCCGGCGTAGACATACATTTTCTTCTGTGTAGCTCTGTGTTGAAATGCTAAAATTATGTTATGTTTTCTGTGATGGATTACATATCACAAGCAATTTTCAAACCTCTACAAGTTGATTTTAATAGTATACTGGAATGAACTGAAACCAATGGCAGTCTGGAAGGTGGGAAAAACAATTCAAAAATCTAACACTCCAGTCGCAGCAGTAATGTAACGCGTATGGGGGTCGTACACATGCAAAATCACCGGTACGCTCCTTTTAAGTGTATGTGCAAATGCAGGTTGTATTTATTGGGCTCGGGCATGCAAAACCACAGATATGGTCCTTTAAGAGAGTTGGTGAAAATGAAGATGGAGGAGTATGTATATCCTGTTATTTCCCAACAAGATCCCTGGCCTGAGATATCATCCTGAACATGCATGGAGTGATGTGATATGCAAATTTGGAGATGTCAGATCATTCTTCTGGAATTTAGCAGGATCAGGAGTTTTTTTCTGAAATGAAAAGGAAGACGCAGCTCCTCAGAGGCAGAGAGACTAAGTAGGCTGACTGTGATATGTAGGCGTCCTCTGCGGGGAGAAGCTCAGCCTTAATATGCACATAAATGATTAAAGAGAAAATAGCAACGGTAATAAAAACAATGACAGACACACCAGTATTAATAACTCCCTCAAGAACGCACGCACGCACACACACACACACACTATAGCTTTGAATCAAAGCTGCACAATGATCAATGCAAGTTTCTGTGCCAGACAAGTACTTTTCATACATATATACAACTTTTTTTTTTTTTTTTACACTTTGTTTTTGCACCGACATCACATGAACATGACGATGATGTCATCAGTCGCACTAGTCTTTCCTTCTAACGTGCTATTAGGTGAAACTGTCGATTAAGGATTTAGAGATTGAACAATTGAGGGTCTGGATTAAGATCAAATACTCTTAATCCACGTTTTGCACAATGCAAGGAAATAATACGCATAGAAATTTAAAGGCTCGTACCACCCATTTTGTATGTTTGAGCCTAATATATTCAATTTTTATACATGTTACATTACTGACAATCACTTCCTAAAGGATAAAACCGTATTTCAGCTTTCCTGATATTTTGCAAAATTTCTTAATCTTTCAAAATCAAATATTCAAGTGATACACCCACCTTAAAAATCCATGTCTCATCTGCTAATAGTTACACAGCCTTATGAAGTTAAAAAAATTTTTATGCAATTTAAATTTTTCCATAAACGGAGGTCTTCTTTTGGGACTATATTCCCCGGTGGAGGCATACATTCACTCCACGCTTTTTATTGAGCTTAAACACTAAAATTACATAACTTCTAAAAAAAACCTGAATACACGTCTTGTTGGTGATGATGGATTACCTATCCCAAGAACGTTTCAAGTATCAACAAGTTGATTTTAATAGCAGAATGAACTGAAACCAATGCAGGTCTGGAAGGTAGGAAAAACATTATTAATTCACCGTTCCAGTAGTATGCTTTGGGAAATGATTGTCAGTAACATTACATGTATGAAAATTGAATATATTAGGATCAAACATACAAAATTGGTAGTATGGTCCTTTAAAGCCTGCAGATCTCCATAACTCTATTTACAAATGTTTCTTACTGAATTAATCATTTATTGGAACTTGTGTGAAATGTTTATCAAGATTTGTTTGTGATTAGATTAAAAAAAAACAAAGTTAGCATGAACTCAGAGAGGTCGTGCCTCCATCAAGACCCCAAACTTTTACTATCATTACATTTTAATCAGATGTGTAAAAATATTTATTATCATGCAAATTCATTGTTGAATGCTATTCCAGACATCATCTTCTGGTTTTCTGTCTATAAAAAACTGTTTTATTCTGCTGAATTAGCATCATCTTAGCTACACATTGGTGGTCATTGCACATCTCTAACTTATCTGTTAATCTAAAGTGATGCCATAAATGTGACCCATATATTTTTATGATTGATCTTTATCAATATCTGGATCTGGGCTAAATTGCACTCGTTGATAGTCCGTCATAGAATCAACACGGCTGAATTTTAAAAAGATTCGTGTCTCAGTTTTCCTGATATAGACCAAAATGTTGATAAGTGTTAAAGTGGCAAAATAATCCTGTATTCAGATCCTGATCTGCATCTATTCAAAATCTAATCGAAATATGTGTATTTTAGGATTTAATATTGGGTTTTCAAACTTGAGATGATGATGATGATGATATTTGGAACTTTGGTGTTTGTGATTTGTACCATTACAAACTAACACAGCATCCTGTCGGCCATGACAGTTTGTTGTTTCTAGTCAGTATGAGGGAAGTCCTGAGCTCATGATGGAGTCTGAATAATGCCATGCAAACAATCAAGAGGAGGTTTGTGTGTGTGTGTGTGTGTGTGTGTGTGTGGTGGGGGTGGGTTGTTAATATCCTGGCTCTGGGATTAAAGCAGGGCTTTCTCTACCCACCATCTGGACTCCTCATGACAGGCCTGCCTGCTGTTCACTCACACACACTCACACTCACTCACACACACACACACACACACACACACACACACACACANACACACTCACACTCACTCACACACACACACACACACACACACACACACACACACATATATATTTTATAGCTTTATAGTACAGAACTTAGACCCCATTATGTTGTATATGTTCCTACCCAGCGTGTTGAGTGAAGCACATGTAAGCAGCTTATAAAAGCATTACATCCATCACACACAGAGGGCACGGATGTTATAATTTCCTGTAAAAGCAGTCTTCTCATGTGACTATATTCCCTGGTGGAGTTATACATTTTCTCCATGTTGAATCCTTGTTGAAAAGCTAAAATTATGTTACTTTGATTTAAAACAAAATAATAATAATATCTCAAACATGCAAAACTACTGGTATGGTCCTTAAAAGAAGAAAATTACATAAATATCAATATTATCTTGAAATCTGATATGAAATAATTTCCATACGGGATATGAAGGTAAAATAAACGGCACTAGTTTCTAGGACAGCACTGCAGATGTGAAGAGAAGAAGAGGGACTCAACTTCTGCCCTGATCTTCAGAGTTTGTTTGTTCACCTACTGGCCTGAATTTAAACTTCCTCTTCCTGTCTATCAACTTCCTGTTTTTCATATTTGATAAACCTAAGGCCTCAACTAACCTTAACCAGGTTATGACCAGAGAAAACAGCATTATGCAAATACAGGACACATGAAAATGAAATATTCACATGATACGCCCACCTTAAAATTCAATGTTTCACCTGCTAACACCTGTGCATAATTGCAGAAGGCAATGATTTTCTAATTTCTCTGTAAACACCATCTTCTCCTGGGACTATATTCCCTGGCGGATACATACATTTTCTTCTAAGTAGCCCCGTGCTGGATCAGTTAAATTAAGTAACTTTGACAAAAAATAAGTGGATAAATAACCTATCTTAAGCACGGTTCAACTTCAAGTCTCTACAAGATGATTTATAGTGTACTGGAATGAACTGAAACCAATGGCTGCCTAGTGGGTAGGAAAAACAATTCAAAAAAATTTATCATTCCAGTAGTATGTATGTTTTGGAAAATGTTTGGCAGTAACGTAACATGTATACGGGTTGTATTTATTGGACTCACAAACATGAAAATCACCAGTATGGCCCTTTAACATCTCAAACTTTGTCATCTTATTGTGAAAAGGGGCTGCAATTAAAAGGGAAAAAGCTAAAATCCATAAAGTCCTAAATCAAGATATTTACTATCTTGTGCACAGAGAATTAAAAACCATTATTAATTATGTCTTTAGGGGCTCTATAGATTTCTGATTTTTGTTTGTTCTGTTTTTTTTATTTTAAAACACACATTAATTAAAATTGAATGATGCTCTTCAATGTTTCTTTCTGTTTAAATAAAGTTTGAATAGTGTATATACACATATATATACAGCTACAAAAGTATAAAAAGGATATTAAACTTAAAGAATACAAAAAAAAAAAAGANAAAAAAAAAAAAGTATGCAGATGCTATTTAGACACGATTATATTTAAGCATAAAATACAACATGTATTCAGTGTGCGTTTATTCAGGATGGAATACACTCGTTTCTGAATATTAGTAGATAATTTTTGCTTTGAAAAGCAGCAAATCTGCAAACTTTCCTGCGCAGAGTTATCTGAAAATAGCTCACACATTTTCTAGGCACTTAATTTACTAGAACATTGGGTGCAGACAACACCCTCCTCTAAAATACACTGAAACGTTAAATATATATATATATATATTTATATATCCTACTTTAACATTTTGACATAAAAATCATGGTAGCCACAGCTTGTAACAGTTAACTGTGACTGTAAATTTGCATGTCAGCTTGAATGTTTTTTTTCTAGTTCTTTCATTAGTTTTGACTAATTTTTTTTGGCTTTTATGATGCAACCAGATATTATAATGATACACGACACACATGCTGCATATTTAAAATGTTTTAGAGGTGACCGCTCTTTCTGTTTGAGTTTCTGTGTTCCAAACTGATGTTTTATTCAGACTTTTTTTCCTCTTCCTGATTCATTGAAAATTAAAACCCAAACATGTAATTAGTTTAAATGCTGTTGCTGTGCTGTTAAATGAAGAGGAAATTGTACCTGCGTGTCTTTGTCTCCAGGGCAGCTGGTTTAATCCTGTATTGTCAGTCACATCCATATTATTATCATCACAAAGCCACAAACAACATCCACAAATAAATTATTTTCCTCCCTTCTGCCAAGTCCCCTCGTCTGCTGGTTTCTGCATTTCTGTATTTACCATCAAACTCTCTGACTGCCTGCTCTGACTGTACAAACCGGTTTGGGACCAGAGTTACAGGTGTAGGAGAAAACAGCAGGAAGGGAGGAGGTGAAGCTGTCCTTCAAGACGCTGATTCACGATTCTCTCATTTCCATAACAATGTTCTGAGGGTGAGCCAGCACTCAAGGACAAATTCAGCTCTGTGTGGGAGGAGAAACTGGGAAGAGGAGGAAACCGAGGGAGGGGTGGAACACTGCAAAGGCCTTGTAGGTAAGGAAGGAAACAAAAGAAGGAAACAAAGGAAGGAGGGAAGAGCAAAAGCTGAGAATTAAGCAAGCGAGAGTCAAAATTCCTAAAATCCTGCTAAAAAATATGAAAAGCCAGAATCAAACACAATTTCTGCAACGCTTAGTACAGTTACAGCCACGCTATACTGCATTTATTTGACTATTCTGAGATTAAAGGACCGTATCTGCGATTTTGCATGTTTGAGCCCAATAAATACTTCCTACATATGTTGCATTACTAACAATCATTTTTGGAAATATAAAACCATATTTTAGAGCGTGTGGAGATTCCACCAGATGAGAAAATGCTATGGAGGAAGTGTCTTACTCTGATAATGCCGTTTATATGCTTGAATAAATTGATTTACAATTGCATAATCTAGATCCATTAGATTTAGATCCGAAGTAATCTTACTCTGATTAATCTTAATCTTAATTAATCTGATTAATTGGAGTAATCTTACTTATGCAGATTTCAATCTAATTCAGGCATATATGACTTACAAAAAAAAAAAAAGAAAAAAAAAAAAAAAAAAANAAAAAAAAAAAAAAAAAAAATCAATTTATTGCCTTACTCCAAGTATTATCAAGGCTTTAACATGTAAATGCACCTGAATGGATCAAGATTAAGTTTAATCTATTCTGACTCTTTAATGTGCCACATCTGAAATTAACATTACACACTGTGAATTTAGAATAAAACTAATCTAAATCACTTCCGATCAGACTATGATGAAAAATAGAGACCATAAAAATCCAAAATGATTCTTTCAGCCACACGGGCTCAAGAATGTAAGAACCCTGAGCCTCATTTGCATATCTGCCCCAGATTGAGATAACTACCATTCAGATGGAACTCATAAATAATGGAAAGGGGAGGATATGTTAATATGCAAAGTCATGCCCCTTTAATCATACGGGGGTTCACGCTGGTGATATTGTACGTGTGCATTTGTACATGTCTGAGGTTTTCATGCTTAACACAGAGAAAACTGGCCATTGAAAGAGACCAGATGTGGCCATCTCCCTGTTCTCCTGTCCTTCCATAATGGACAATTACCAAAGAGTTATGGTTTACGCCGCAAACATAATAGAGAGAAAATTAAAGTGTCTTGTAAAGCCTTTATGTGGCGGAGAAAACCAGATGAGGCCCAGATCATGTGATTAATTTGGAGAAAATAAAATCAGCAAAATCTGCTCTGTGCCGACCGATACTGGATTTTTNCATGTGATTAATTTGGAGAAAATAAAATCAGCAAAATCTGCTCTGTGCCGACCGATACTGGATTTTTTAGGACGATACCAATATCAATATCTGAGAGTAACAAAAATTGGTTAATTCAAAAATTCATTAAATTTAGCGATTAAACAGCCAGGAATAATATATTAAAGTAATACATACAGCCTGACTGATACTGGATTTTTGAGGCAAATGCTAATATTGATATTTGAAAGTAAGACAAATTGACATCACAAATCTCTCAAATTTGGTGATTAAAGAGTCAAATAAAGTAAGACACAGAGCCTGATTGATACTGAAGTTTTGAGGCCGATACCAATATCGATATTTGAGAGTAATAAAAATCTGATAACAATACAACACTTAAAAAAAAAGATTTTTTTTTGGCAAGAACCGCTCAAATGTGGTTATGAAACTGCCATAGAAGCAGGTTATGTTTTTACAACAATATTCGGTTTCAAAGACAACATAATAGCACATGTGAGATAAGAGTACATTTTGAAACTAAGCATTCACAAACTAACCAGAAATAAAATTATTAAATACTGACCACATGTAAAATAGAAATATCACAAAATTAAATTTGAATCAAGAAATGAAAGGTTAAAAAAAATGGAAAACTAGTCTATTTACACAACTTCTTTTTGTGTATTTGCTAACTGTGTATGTGTTGTTTATAAATCCAGATAAAATTCCAACAGAATTTATTCTAGTGCTTCCAAACTCATTTCTTTTGTTCCTCCTCACATTCCCATAACTAATGTGTATTCCCCATAAAATTCGTACGTTTAGTGCCAACTCTGTCCACGCCCTCGCAGGCTCTCAGCGTGTTTCCGACACGGCTGCAGCATGTGAAGATAAGCTTTTAGCCTGATCTTAACGTGTTCTCTGGCCCGTGTCTAATGAGGGCAGGCTGACCGGCGGGCTCTGATCCTCAACCTGAACGGCTGCTAAACACTTCCTGACCTACTTCACAGAACGCAGGAAGAAAGACAGAAGGGATTAAAAAGAGAACGTTAAATGGTTCGTGGTTGTCATTACAGGGGTTAGCATTATTCAGAGAAAGATACGGTAACAAACAGAGAGAGAGGGAGGGAGACACTGAGAAAATGACTGATTGATGGAATGAGAGTATGTGAAAAAGGTAAGTTATTCACTCTTCCTCCATCTTCTTCTCTTTTGTTTCTCATCCAGTCTGTCATTTCTCTCTCTCCTTCTACCCCCTCCATCTCCTCGCACATCCTCCTGTGATCCATCTACCAAAAAAACAAAAAACGATCACAGCTGCTAGGTAGAAGCTCCCAAATGTGTCGATCAATATCCTGTCTGATCAATCGTGGCGCCCCAGCAGACCAGACCGCCAAACAGCTCACAAACGAGCAATAGAGTGTTCCTCTACGATAAGACCAAACCAATGGATTAGATGTATCTTATAGATACAGGATGTTTCTGAAGCTGCAGTTCGTTTGCTCTGGTCTAAACGAACGGATGATTTCTTAATTTTGCTTTCGGTTCAGTTTTTCAGTTTCATACAGAAAAATTTCAAGCGAACCAAACTGGGAATTGGGAACAATAGGAGCCAGTCAAAAATGCCAATGATGCCGGAGGTGGGGCGAATAAGTCCGTGATTGTCCGCGATTGTCTTTGCGCCATGAAAGAAAAAAAATGATGTTGCTTAGTTTAAGTTAACTAGTGCATTGCCTGTTGTTAAAAGTTGTTAAAAAAAAAACAAAAAACTACGTGCCTGTTCAGAACAGGCTGGACTTTATGATGTGTGCTGCAGCCTGCCATAATTTTGTTCTACACGCCCTCGTGAGCTAGCTTTGGGTCAGGTTGAGGCCATGCCACTGGACCGGGCATATCCTGCCGCACGGACTACTTTTTACTGGCAGAGCTCAATTCGAGAACCGCTCATCCAAACAACTTCATAAGTGACACTGCACATCCTTGGGTCCTGCTGAATTTCAGCTTCATACAATTCTAGAGATACTGGTGCCACAGAGATTTCTGCCTTTACAGTTAGATTTTAATTAGCAGCCACATTATATTATGCAGTCCAAACGCCACTGGTCGGCCTACCGGTGGCCGCGGCCCACCGGGAAAAGCCCGCCTCTTCCGATGGACAATCCGACCCTGCTGATGTCCACTGTTTGAACTGACCTGAGAAGGAGCGGTAAGTATTAACTTCTCTAATCTGCGTTGGCAGTAGATTCCACTCTTTTGCTGACTAAAAACAGTTTTTCTGTTTGACACCGACATTGATGTTTGAGTTGGTTCAGAAGGTCTGATCATGTTCACCCACACATGAACAATCTGATTCAACTGGACTAAACCGTGTAGGTGTGGAAATAAACCAAAGTGTAATCTGTGAAGCTGTCCAATATCCAGCATGAGACCATTAATCTGATGACATAAAAAAGTCTGAATGTGCCTAAAAAAAAGGCAGTAAACTACAGTAAACTCAGGAGAATAGCTGAACTCACATATTTGTTTTAGGTCAGCAAAGTTAAACCCTGAACAGTCTCAGGCCCTAAGGGTACATCCTGCTACTGTGTTTCCATTCAACGTGTGTGGGATAAAACTTTAACTAGTACAGCTTTTACAGAAATTACCAGTAACCATAAATTCCTGAAGTTAAAATGTAGCTACATGACCAAAAATACACGTTGAATACTGAATACATCTTCTGTTGGTTGTGCGAACAAAAACAAAGAAATATTCTAATGCATAATGTAACGTCGTAGAACCACAACAGACACCTTGTACACGGGAACAAGTGCACGCGACATTTCTGAAAGGTCATTTTGGAGATAATATTTCAGAAGCCGCTTTCTGTTACGCAAGAAGTCTTTACCATGTGTTTCCACTGCTGTAGAATTTCCTTATCGATTCAAAAAAACTACTACGAATGCCTCCTCCCATCATAACTCATGCAAAACTACAGTCCTCCTATTGATCCTGAGACACCGAGGACGCATAAGCAACAGAACGTATTCGACTCAATGCATTATGGATGAGCTGCACAGATTCTGAATGTGCTGCCAATCAAACGGCGAGGGGAAAAACTTGTGGCTCAAACATGATCATTGTGCTCAGGCTGAATGAGTCCTTATGACTGCAGGCACTGAAACTATTGCAGAGCTGGAATGCAAAGAAAACCCTGCAGTCCCGCAGGCAAGCCTGAAGCCAAGGCTGGGGCTCTGACGAGGGAGCAGAAAAGAGAGAGAGGCCCTACGTCTAACTTTAACCGCCATATAAACTTCCTCTTTTACTCCCCTGATGCCTGCAGGGAAATTATTTGTCCTCTTCCGCATTTCTGTTTGTCAAAGTCTTTTCTTAATTTGCACGATCTGCTTTTAAAGTCCAATGGTCACATCAACCCAGTCAGCTGCTGTTCTGTCCTTCCGTATTTGCATGCACGCGCACACACACACACACACACACACACACACACACACACACACAGCTTAACTTGACACTTTCCTGGTGGAATAAGGTGTCAAACTGTATCAGCATTGTTGGTCTGTGTCACAAGACGCTCAGCAAAAATGCTAAATTGCACACAGAGGATAAAATGCCAAAAACAAATCGTCAGTGGCTGTGCAAAGCAGATGTAATGACGCAGTGTTTAGAGAAAAAGAAGAAGAAGTAAGACCAGAAATAGACCAGGAGAGGAAGAGGATTCCCATGATGACGAAGAAAAAGGCACAGTGCAGCACGTGTTTGCTTATGAGGCTCTTTTAGAAACATGGCGTCTTCATTTTAGCTCATGTTTTAGTCTGACATGCTGCTGTTTAATCAAATTTCCATTATTAACAGAATAAAGTAAAAATAAATAAACACGGCATCTTTTGCCCGCAGAGCCTCCTGAGTGTGTACATAAAAAGTCTTACAGTAGGATTCTGTAAGACTGATTCTGTCGCAGAGGTAACTATTCAGAAAACTCAACGTCCTTGATGAAAGCTGTTAATTTGATATGATAGATGAAGCACGTCGGAACTTTCAGACCATGCTCTATTTTTACATGGCCTCCCCTTCTCTCATTGACTTTACCGCCACTTCTAAAGTCCACAATATTAATCATACGAGTAGAATATTCAGGGCAAAAACACATCTTACAAGGCTGAAGATGCTGCGATTCAGAATCATTCAGTGTTGTTTGTGCAGAGATTCAAGGTTAACTTTTTTTTTTGTCTTGTTCTGATAGCTCTGCTGTAATTCCTGCAGATATCATGACTGGTTGCGTCATCAGTGAGAGACAAAAGGGCAGCAACTTCCTCTGCTGTTGGAGCAACAAGTCTAAACTTCTTCTTACTCGGATTTAGAGGAGAAACGTACCATCTCCTCATTTGCCTTTTTTTATAATCTCTAAATAAACGACAGCAACTGCCAACTCATCTCTCCATCCATTATTAGCCTGTTTTATGGTCACTTCTGGTACCAACTTGTAATCATTCTGCAGCCCTGACTAGCATGGAGTGGCACAAAAAAAAAAAAAAAAAAAAAAAAAAAAAATGCACTGAGACCGTCTTGATGAGGTGGTTTTGACCTGGTTCCAAGTGAATTCTGGAGCGGTTTGCTTCTGGTGTGAACATGATCCGCACTAGTCCTGAATATTGATCTACTGATTGATCAACCAGAGAAGGTTGCATGTGATAAACGCTTAACTACAACTGCAGTAAAATTAGATGCTAATCAGATAGTCGCTACTTAAAACTATTAAAGGACCTTGCCGGCAATTGTGCATGTTTGAGCCCAATATATTCATTTTTCATACATGTTACGTCACTGACAATCATTTCCCAAAGGATAAAACCGTATTTCAGCTTTCCTGATATTTTGCTAAACCTCTTAATCTTTCAAAAATCAAATATTCAGCGATACACCCACCTTAAAAATCCATGTCTCTCCTGCTAATAGTTAACCAAATTTACGAAGTCACATTTAAATATTTCAATAAACGCAGGTCTTCTTTTGGGACTATATTCCCCGGTGGAGACATACATTCACTCCGCGCTTTTTATTGCGCTTAAATGCTAAAATTACATAACTTCTAAAAAAATCTGAATACACATCTTGTTCACGATGATGGATTATCTTTCCCAAGAAGGTTTCAAGTATCAACAAGTTGATTTTAATAGCATACCAGAATGAACTGAAACCAATGGTGGTCTGGAAGGTAGGAAAAACATTTTTAATTCACCGTTCCAATAGTATGCTTTGGGAAATGGTTGTCAGCAACATAACTCATATGGAAATTGAATATATTAGGCTCAAACATGCAAAATGGCCGGTATGGTCCTTTAAACACGCTGACTATAAAATAAAGTTTACAGCAGCTTCTGATCAGACATAACAGTTGAAATAAAAGCTGTGAAACAGTCATAACATATCAAACTTATTTAACATGTCTTTCAATAAAAAAAAGCTGAAGGTTAGCATGTTGTATGTGCTCAAATTTCCTGATCACATCATGTGAAACAACATGTGGCTTTCCTTCTGCTATCATAGTTTTTTTTTTGTTTGTTTTTGGATATATGACACAAATGATGACTATGACAATATTCCATCTTTGTTCCCAGCACAATACACCTTTTTTTCTTTCTCCTGCCCCTCAGATATTTCTGACCAATGAGCAGAGCAGCTGTTGTCACATGATTCATGCTGCTGTATTTGGGTTTGATTGGATTTTTTTCCTGTGGGAAAATGAACCAAAGCAAACAGTAAAACAACTCTGAAACAATTTAGGGCCTGATTTAGACCAGAACAAACAAACGAGTCGACAGATCTGAAAATGCCATGAGATCACTCACACACACACACACACACACATACACACACACACACACACACACAGAGCAGCAAGGAGCCTTGTTAGCGTAAAGATGACTGGCTGGCTGCCTGCAGGAAGCCAGGCTGCAGAGGAAGCGTCCAGAAAATCTATTGCTGCAGATAAACTTAATGGTTTCAGCTGCAGAGATAGCTGCATTTCAAATGAGTTGCAGAGTAGCGAGGAGACGGAGCGAAAAAGAAAAAAGAGACACTTTTTATAATAAAGAAGTAATTATTGCTGTTTTAACAATTAATTTGCTTAATAAATAATATTAAATGACTTTGCTGTGTTGCTGTTGGACATTAGGACAGATGCAGCAATTACAAGCAGTTTGGTTTCTGAATTACATGAATGGAATAAAATAAGTTTTGTTTGTGTGACAGTCAGCAATGGCAAGCCACAGCACATACACATGCACACACACACACACACACATTTTCCCACAGCTTGCTGCAGACAGCTGAGGCTGATTATGCCAATCATAGCAAAGAGAGTTAACTGAAATCAACAGCAGTAGATCCCATGTTTCTGTGTGTGTGTGTGTGTGTGTGTGTGTGTGTGTGTGTGTACTTGTGTTGCGTATCTTGACACAGCCGGCAGCCCAAAGGCTCAGTCATAACACCTTACAGCAAATTAAACCTCCCCTCCAGCTAAACCAGCTCCTACGTGTTGGAGTCCCACACAGCTCTCACACACACATGCACAAACACACACACACACTTATCATGCTACAGAACACGCCAGACGAAGATCCTGTGGTGAGATGTCGGGTTTGTCTTTTGTGATGTGTGCTCCTCCCTTTGTTAACCGTCAGCCTCAGGCAGACGATGCGTTTGTGTGCTGAATATAAAACGGCGTTTCGGTGCGTCTGTGGTCATTAAACACATTTGGTGTATCAGCACATACCTAAGATAACACGGGTGTGTGATAAACGCCCCACGCCTGCATCGTGCACGATGGCGACAGAATAGTGGTGATGACTGTCTAAAAGAGAGAAGGACTAACCTGAGTCCGTCCTGAAGGTTGGAGTGTGAAGAAATTAAAATCCAAAGAGAAATGAAGTGAAAAAATCCCTCTCTCTCTCTCTTCTGAGCACACACACACACACACACACACACACACACACAGTGGCAAGTTCAGGCTGCTGTTAAACTGCTGCCTCGCCGCATCCTCCTTTCCTTCCCCCTCTCACACACACACACACACACACACACACACACACACNACACACACACACACGCCAGCTCAGTGACAGAGCGACTCGCCCTTTCGCTCGTCCTCGCTCTCTGATGCTTCTTCTTCTTCTACTCTTTTTGCTTTTTTGCTTCCTTCTCACTCGCTCTTCCTCTGCGTGTTGAGTGAAAACAATCACATTCCAGTGGAGATGGGGTGTGTGGTGGGGGATGCAAACCCCACAGTAAAGCCCCGTCTGTGATTCTGTGTGTGTGTGTGTGTGTGTGTGTGTGTATGTGTGTCGCTTGGACAATCAGAGCCATTGTGTAGGATGAGGGGAGGGCCAGAGAGAGAGGAAGAAGCCAATGGTCGCTCTCATCTGTTGGCCATGCTGCTAGTGGCCATAGCTAGTGTAGGTGCTGACACACACGCACGCACGCACACACACACGCACACACCAACAACCCCCTCCAAGGAAAGAGAGAGAGAGAGAGCGAGAGAGCAAGAGAGTGAAAGAGGGCGAGCAAGAAAGAGAGAGAGCAAGAGAATGAGAGAGAGAGCAAGAGAGTGAAAGAGCGAGCAAGAGAGAAAGAGTGAGAGAGAGAGCAAGAGATTGAGAGGGCGAGCAAGACAGAGAGTAAGAGTGAGAGATAGTGTGAGTGAGAGCAAGTGAGAGAGTGAGAGCAAGTAAGAGTGAGCAAGCGAGAGAGAGAGTGAGAGCAACCAAGACAGAGAGAGAGCGAGAGAGAGAGCAAGAGAATGAGAGGGTGAGCGAGACAGACAGTGAGTGAGTGAGAGAATGAGAGCAAGTGAGAGAGAGTGAGAGCGAGCAAGAGTGAGCGAGCGAGAGAGAGAGAGTGTGACAGCGAGCAAGAGAGTGAGTGAGAGAGAGAAAGACAGTGAGAGCAAGTGAGAAAAAGAGAGAGAGAGAGAGAGAGAGAGAGAGAGAGAGAGAGAGAGAAATTGATTGTAAGAGACAGAAAGTGACAAAGTCTTCAGAATGACAGACGGGTGAAAAATGGATGTATGTTATTATATTATTGTTATTATATCATTATTATTATTATTATTATTATTATTATTATTATTATTATGTTGTAGAAAGAAGCTTCATGTTTAGAAGGTTTATGATCTTCATCGTTTTTCATCTTCTGTGTCTTTTAGTGACGTTTAGTTTCAAATCCCTTTTTTCAGGGTTCACACAGAGACACAGAGTGGGAGAAGTGGAAATAATCAGCACCCACTCTCTTCCTCCATGACGACCAAATTCTCAGAGTAATATTTACATAAAAAGAAGGAAAATCATTCTTTTTTTAACAAACTAATCACTCCATATAAAAATGGAACTGTTAATGCTTCATATTCTTTGACTAAATATACAGAAATGTTGATGTTTGTGAAATAATTCTAAAATGTCGTCATTTCAGGAAGTAAAAGTCATGTTTCAGCTCGATGACGCTGCGTTTTTAGAGTTTATAAGAAGAAGACGTTTGAATTTCAGAGAATGACTCCAACTTCCTGCTGAGGACAAAAGATGAAAAACTGGAGAAGACAAGAAGACAGGAATACATGAATAAATGAAGACAAGAAGACAGGAATACATGAAGACATGAAGACATGAAGATAGGAATACATGAAGACATGAAGATAGGAATACATGAAGACAAGAAGACATGAAGACAAATACATGAATACATGAATACACGAAGACATAAAGACATGAAGACGAATACATGAAGATAGGAATACATGAAGACAAGAAGACATGAAGACAAATACATGAATACACGAAGACATAAATACATGAAGACAGGAATACATGAATACATGAAGACATGAATACATGAAGACATGAATACATAAAGACAGGAAGACATGAAGACATGAATACATGAAGACAGGAATACATGAAGACATGAAGATATGAATACATGAAGACAGGAAGACATGAAGACATGAAGATATGAATACATGAAGACAGGAAGACATGAATACATGAAGACATGAAGACATGAATACATAAAGACAGGAAGACATGAAGACATGAATACATGAAGACAGGAATACATGAAGACATGAAGATATGAATACATGAAGACAGGAAGACATGAAGATATGAATACATGAAGACAGGAAGACATGAATACAAAAAGCCAGGAATACATGAATACAGGAAGACATGAATACTGCAGGAAAGTCTTTTTATATTACAAATAGAAAAAACAACAAATATTATGATGCTTCTTTCCTTCTTTCATAGTCTGTAAGAAATGAAAGAGAGAGAGAGAGAGAGAGAGAGAGAGAGAGAGAGAGAGAGAGCCTCTGACATGGTGAGAAAACACTCAGTGTGATAAAAACCCCACAGTGTCAGAAACACAGAGGAAGGTGTTGCTGCTGCCATAACACACACACACACACACACACCTCCTTTCTGTTCTCCCCCGTCATCCCTTCTCCTTTCACTCCTTTCTCATTCTGACCATCTTCCATCTCCTCCTCTTTTCCTTCCTGTCCTCCTTTTCTCCTCCAGCCTCACTTCCCTCCATTTCTAATCATTCTCCACTCGTTTGAGGCCTGCACACGTCTGAGTAATGATTCAACATGTGCACACTTCTTAAAATTAAACACACACACACACACACACACACACACACTTCTGTGCAGGCCTCATTACACAACTTGGTAATTAGTGACCGGAAGCCCAGAGAGCAATAACTACATCCAGACTTCACAATCAGCAGCATGTGTGTGTGTGTGTGTGTGTGTGTGTGTGTGTGTGTGTGTGTAACATGCAGAAAAACGGTGCTATAGAAATAAACATATATGCTGTTTCTCATTGGTTATTTTAGTGCAGCACCATTACCATACCCTGCTTGAAGGTCACACGCTCCTGCAGCTGCCCACAACACACACACACACACACAGCTCAAATTATAGCACTCATAAAACCATAACAGTTAGAATAAGTCTACTTTTAGCATTAGGAGATAAACAGGAAGCTGATACAAGCTGCTGGCTGGTTTGATGTAGATGTATTATTATAATTATAATAATAATAATAATTATTATTATTATTATTATAATAATAATTATAATTATTATTATTAGACATTTAAGAAAAAGCTGTGTGTTCTTATTTCAGCTTTCAGTATAAAATGTAAATCTACCTGCTGTATCTTATTATAGTTCAACGCATTTGATTATTGCAGGCATTCAAATGAGAGTTTTCTTTTCTCTCTTTTCTTTTTTTCCTTTTTTTTCACCACAATTTTTATTCAAACCGTACATACACAATAAATGCAATAAAGGGTTGTTCGTAAGTCGGATGTTTGTAAGTCGGGGATTGCCTGTATGTACAAAATGGTTATGCCAATCTTGGCATATACCACGACTATATATGCAGACAGATGGGAAAAAAAGAAAAGAAAAAAGAAAAATATTCGGCAGGTTTATTGCTCAGGATCCAAGGACGTGCAGTGTCACGTGTGAAGTTGTTTGGATGAGCGGTTCTCAAATTGAGCTGCTGGTAAAAAGTAGTCCACGTGGCAGGATACGCTGCAGGCATGGCAGGATACGCTCCGGTCCAGTACAGAGTCTCAACCTAACCCGTACAGCAAACAAAGCTAGCTGACGAGGATGTGTAGAACTATATTATGGCAGGCTGTGGAGCACGCCATAAAGTCCGGCACGTTCTGAACACGCACGTTTTGAACGGGTGCTGCACTAGTGGAAATAAAAGACAGATTTCTACAAATAAACACTAAACTACAGTCCAAAACCCAGCAGCCATGTGAGGATATTAGGGGAACCTTTTAAAACTCAATGCTGCATTTACTGTACCTCATTCTGTCTGGTTTCTAGTTTAAACCAGGGTTTATGTAGCAGCAAAGTGGATGTGAAAAAGCCTCACTTCAGTCATTTAAGGAAAAATATCTTTAATTTATCTCAATCTAAAGTTATAATGTGCACAGAAATAATATCAGAATTAATTTTGTAGTAGGAAGCTGAGTTATTTCATGATTATTTCATAGTGAAATGACTTTGGGATGAATGATGGCGTGAATGTTTAAATCAAATTTCCTCTCCTCAGCAAACACATTCATTGATTATTATCAGCAGGATGGGCTATTGTTTCCATGGTGACACCTAATAGAAGTATTGGTTTTCAGACAGTGAGTAATGGGTCTGTAAGTATTCTCTGTACAGGATATGTTCTGATATATGGCATAAATATACATATAAATGACACATTACCATCATGCAGGTATGCATGTAAGATCCTGCACAAACCCATGGATCTTATTTACGCTAAGTTCTTGCATAACGCGTGCACGCAATACGTACAATCATACACACATTCACAGTGCCCTGTATGAGAAATGCAATCAAACACTAAATACACACACTCTCACACACACACAGATGACCGATAACTGTCACACTCCTCAACATCCCGAATCTCACACTTCTGAGAGTGTCAACACGCTACAGAGCCACGTTTTTTTTGTGTGAAGTCACATGATTAGAAAATATGAACATAAGAACTCTGGTGATGATGAGGAGCGCATGTTGATGGGGTAAAAAAATAAATAAATAAATAAATTTAATTTAAAAAAATGGGATTTATGAAAGTATAATTGAAATTATACACACACACACAGTGCATCAATTAAAATCAATGGTATCTCTCTCTCTCTCCCAAGAAATTTGAATTAATTTATATCAGGATGCATCAATGCATTGTGATGCGTTGCAGTAATATGAGTAAGAGATTAATAGGACTCCGTGAGTCACCGAATATACATGTGTGTGTGTGTGTGTGTATATATATATATATATATACGTCATACTCTGCATAATCAAACTATGAGGGAGATTCTACCATGCATGCTTACTCCACTTATAATTAGAAATCCTTTGTGTAAAACAAACAGAAGAAAGTTTGGTTTTGTCCCAGAGGCTATAAGACTGGTAAACGCCAAAGGTAAAAGAGGAAATTTCTTGGTATCATTTTATATTAGCATTTTAACTTTTTGTATCTGTATTTATTAGGCTTTTAAATCCTGTTGCCCGCACTGTGCACTTGCAGGTTTTTGTCTTCTGCTGTATTTGGTGTTCTGTATGAAGTCTGTCAATTCATGTTATTGTTTGCCAAACTACATGCTTTTAATTGCCCCTTGAGGGACTAATAAAGTATTTTTGAATTGAATTGAATAATGTTTACATGCCCAAATAAATTAATTTATAATTGCATAATCTAAGTGTGCTAGAAATAAAGGGGAAAAAAAACATGTTAGGGGTATAAAAATAATTGAATCGAGGTGAATTGTGTTGAAAATTAAAGAATTCCTGATGCATCCAATCATTGCCTAAATAATAGTGATAGAATGAATTATCTTGGAGCCAAAGATTAACATTCTTAATTCATATATAAGGTGGTATCAGAATGAAGCTAAATGAATAAGTCTGTTCTCTTTCTGCCTGAGAAGAGCAGCATAGCTGCAGGCCATTACCCACCACATCTCTGTGAGTGTGGAACTGTGAACCTCCCACACACACACACACACATCATTAATTAAACCCACCTCACTTAAAATGCATGCATGCACATGCACACACACACACGCACACACACACACTCTGCATTTGAGCTCTCTGCATCTCAATCACTCTCCTCTCCATGTAGGCCTCAACACATTATGAAGGTCAGTGATGAATGATGGGTATTGTCTGCAGAAGCACGAACAAAAAAAAGAAAAAGATGGCGTAAACAAGGCAGATTTTCCACCTCCACAGCAGTGAGGCACATCTGTCATGTGGGACACACGGCTGGCATCTGCCCCCGCATCGCAGGAACAACCCACAACTCACACTGGATCGGTTCCTATTATCAGCCTGGCAGACACCATCATGCCAATCCTGTCATCAATCTGCCCTCATAAACAAACACCGCCGCCTCCCAAAGTTACGGAGATAACGCAGCGAGACGGATAATAACCATGCAGCCAGACAATCCTGAGATCTACAGACTAAATTGATTTAACAATTAGGTTAGTGAGAGTGTTTGGAAAATGCTTCAGCAGACGATGCTTGGATGCTTTCATTATCCACTGCTTTCTGTTCCATCGTTCCCCTCCAGCAAAATCCACAAACACACCAAATAAATCCCACGATAATCCAGCCGGAATTAACAAGAGGTGAGAGCGATCACTTAGAGTGATAAGTGTACTTCATTATTGGTTAAGAGAGTGTGTGTGTGTGTAGTATGTAAATGTTCATAACCTTTTTAACAGCACGTGCCAGTCATTTTAATCTCGTTGATTTTGCTTGTTGTCACGAGTTACTGACTGAATTACTGATTTTTGACAGAAAATATGCAGTTTCTGTGCTCAGGCATCAAATTCCAGGTGTGCATGTCTACCTGTATGCAGCAAAATGAAGTTCTGCATGTTCAGCACAGGATTTAGGTTGTTGCTTCTTACAGGATGTAAGGAGGAAAGCTTTGAGACATATTAATATTATTCATTCTCTTTTCTACTTTGCTTATTATTCTATGATGCCTCTCCAAATCACTTCCTGGCTAACAGGGATCAATACTTCCCCTTATCACCACTTATCCTTCACGCATCGGTTAGCTAGATTTTTCCACTTCATGCAACAGGAATGTTCCTCTGACCCCAGAGTACGGCTGCCTCCTGGCAGGAAGTGGCAACCATTTGGCGGTCTTCATAATCCCTCATGGAGGAATCATAAAGGTGCCAGTAGTTCCTTGTTTCCTCTGCTAGTCGTTTGGCGGCACAGTTATTCGCCATTGTTTGTTTTTCTGGCAGTCTCCTTTTAGAGATATTCTTTATCAAAGTTGAGCTTTTGGCCAGAGATGAGGAGTGTCTAAAATTAAAAAGGTTCATCCAATGAGGAGCGTGAGTATCCACAGCGAATTTGAAGGAAATCCAGAAATTTGTTAAAATATATTCTCATGGACGTATTAAACAGATTCCCATCTTCTTATTTTCATCATTTCCATTTCTATTTTGACACATTACAGTCTTTCAAAGTGAAAAAAAGTTACTCTCCCTCTGCAGCACCACTGTGCAAACTGAGTGAAAACAGGCAGTATTTAGGTACTGTCTGTTTAAAGGACCATACCGTGATTTTGTTATGTTTCAGCCCAATAATTACTACACACATTACATTACTGCCAACCATTTTTCCACAAAAAATAAAACCGTATTTTAGCTGTTGTTATTTTGCCAAATCCCCTAATCTTTCAAAATCAAATGTTCAGGTGATACATCCACCTTAAATCTGCTAACACTTACATGATTGTAGAAGGCATGATCATTTTGATTTCTCTGTAAAAGCCATCTTACATTTTATTCTTTAGCTCCATACTAAAGCTGTGTTGAAATGCTAAAATTATGTTACTTCGTCAAAAAATTTAATAGATGTTTGGTTCACTGTGACGGATTAATTAATTTAAGCACGTTTCACGTCTCTATAGGTAGATTTTTATAGCATAGTGGAATGAACTGAAACCAATGGCAGTGTAGAAGATAGAAAAATACTTCTAAAATTTACCGTTCCAGTAGTAAGTCTCAAGTATGGCTCAAACATGCAAAATCACTAGTATGGGAATGTTATTATCGTGTGCAGTTTAACACAGATAATAAAAATACAAGAGTCCGTCCCACACTTTAACTCGGCATAACCGTACGGGATGCTTTAGCTTTGGTTCTTATGACTCAGACGCATTTGCTAAATGGAAAGTATGACAGCTGACACACTGAGCACAGCTGGCCGGCCAAGAACACATGGCAGCAGTTTAACAAAAGAACCTACAGAAGCCCAGAGCATCATCTCCCCACGCATGAATCATCAATGTAAAATATATAATATCCATATTTACAAAAAGTATATATCACCTCGTAGACCACCTAAAAGACATTACTGGCAGGATTCATAAAAAAAAAAAAGAATCACTGTAACTACATGACATCATGTGACAATTGAAGATCATTCATAAAGATTAATGGCCCTTCATATTTACTAGCCATGCTTTAAATCAGCAAAGAAAACATATATTCTCTGCTTTAGAGCTCAGCAGTTTAAGAGTTCAACACTAATTTTAGAGAGATTTGATCCGGCACATGGGGAGGTGTATGGTTGTGTGTGTCGTGAGAGAGAGAGAGAGAGAGAGAGAGAGAAGATGAGGCTTGAGGAAGAGGCTCAGTGCCACCAGATTTGATTAAAACTGGCCACTTAAATACACCGACTAGTGAAATGAGTGGGCTTAAATATCAAATTTAGACTGATTTTACTGAGAAATTAAAGCAGCCGTCTTTCTACAATCGTACATAAATGTTAACAGGTGAAACGTTAAATTTCAAGGTTAATCATCTGAACATGTGATTTTCAAAGATTAGGCAATTTGGTAAAATAACATGAATTTTGGAAAATGATTGGTGGTATTTCATAAAAGCGGGTTGCATCTGGCTAAAGCAGCGACAGAGATGTGAGCATTAATGAGGTCACGTTCACAAAAACACAAGTTTTATGTAAATTTGATTCTCTGTTTTAATCTGTATTTTGTATGAATTGTATAAATTGTTTTTTTTTATTGTATAAATTGTTTTATTGTACTTAAAAGCCTCATCAGGGACAAGGACTGCAAATTTGCTTAAGCTAAACGTCTTATAATACACTGCATTTTCCACATTTATCTGTGGCAATGTTGTATGTTTTCGTCCCTGTTAAACAAATAAATAAGTAAATATTGTGCTCAAACACGTAAAACCACCAGTATGATCCTTTAAGTCCTCTAACATAAACAAACTGTCTGAAAAAATGAAATCAAATAGAAATGTAATCCAAATAGAAGAGTGGATACCAACAAGCGTGCAGAGTTTCAGCCTCTCCCACGTTGAAATAATAAGCAGCGAATTCCCAGCCGTTTCCTTCCTGCCAGAATGAAGCAGAATGCCTCACAGCCTTTCCTACCATTAAACAAGGCAGAGTCGCCCCAGCTCGCCAATGACACACACCATCATGAAAAAGGTGCAAACTGAAGGGCTGGCGTGAAAAACACACTTGCACCACTCTGCTATCTATACACATGAACACACAGTTGGCTAACGTGGCGTCAGGGACGTTGCCAGAAAGGCCAGAGTGGCTGGAAGAGGGACTTGAGAGGGGAAACGGTTCCCAGGCCTCTGAGAACAAAACTGTCTTTTTTTTCCCAGGGTGACAGATTTAAATCTCCTCAGCAGCGCCAAGCCTGTCCACATGGAGACGAACGCCGCAGCTCAGGGAATCAACATGGTCCCTCCAACTGCCATAATCTAACAATTAACAGGAAATTAATAAATAGATGATAAACCGCTGACTGCCACAAAGACTACACACTCTATAATATTCATAAAAACTAATACATTTATGTAAGACTAATGCAAGTCTGTAACGCAGAGGAGAGCAGGAAGATGTTACTTCTCCTTGAACTGAAGCCAGCTCACATATCATCAACGTTTTAAGGTAATTTTCTCTTGTTTTGTGCAGTCTGACCACTTTTTAAACCATGTGATCAGCGGGAAGAGCAACGCATCAGCAGCATGGAAAATAAATGGCCCATGTAGGAGAGCAGCCAGGAGATAACATTAGAAAATAGATCCTGCACGATGGTAGAAAATAGATGAGGACAACAGAACAGGAGGGATGGAAAAAGCAAGGGAAAGCTCTGAAAGGAGATTTATTGGAAAAAGGTGTCAGAAAGTGGATTTGGCTGATTTTACTCTGTAACACAAGATTTGTGTATAATAGTTAGAATTTTCCATTACAATCTCCAACTGTGGATGATACTGATTGTCCAAAGGAGAAGATTACACATCAATAAAGGAGTAACCAGTGATTTTGCATGTTTAAATACTCCTCGCTTACATGACTGCCAACCATTTTTACGAAACAAAAAAATGTATTTTAAGGTTTTGTGCTATTTTGCCAAATCTCCTAATCTTTCAAAATCAAATGTTCAAGGACACACCCTCCTTAAAATTCAATGTTTCACCTGTGCACTATTGTAGAAGAAATTCATCTTCTCCTGGGACTTTATTCCCTGACAAGAAACACGTTTTCTTCTGGATTGGTCAAATTAAGTTACTTCAACAAAAAATGCTATAGATGTCTTGTTTGTTGTGAAGAATTACTTATCTCAAGCATGTTTCAAGTTCTAAAAGTTGATTTTTATAGCATACTGGAATGAACTGAAACCAATAGGATTCTGGAAGGTAGGAAAAACAACTGTAATATTTACAGCTCCACTTGGGAAAGGTAACATAAATGGATTGTATACACTGGGCTCAAATATACAAAATCACCAGGATGCTCCTTTAAACACCCACTGCCTTCAAACATTATGAATCCTTTTCTCATCTGCACTTAATGACTGAGCACTTTTCATCAATTAATGCAAAAAAAAAAAAAAAAAAAAAAAAAAAAAAAAATCACACTTCATTCATTCCTGTCAATCAATTATTCATGAAAAGCCAAATATGGAATCTCCAAATCTTACCATAACAGCAGAGCAGACACATCTTTCTCTTTTTACCTCTCCGCCTCCAAAACCAGTACTTGCGACGTTGTTTCATTGTTTGTCCAGTCTTTTAATTTGAAGAAAAACAAAATGCTACCCAATACCTCCTAACACACATATATATATTCATCTAATCCAAAGCTGTTGCCTGTGTTCCCATGGTGTTAGGATCACCTACCCGAGGCAACACGTCTCAGACGGGACCTCCGGTAACCGGTGCCCAGGCAGTCCATGCTGTGTCCAAGCAATAGAAACATTAACTTTAACGATGGAAGACAGAAAGAAAATGAGGTGGAAAACAGAGGGAGAGGAAAAGTATTTCAGATATCACTTCCTGCATCTCAACGATGGCCCAAAATAAACCTCTGTTTGGTACTTTCTCTCCTTCCTTCTTCCCCTGCACCTCGGCCTGTGAACAAAAAGACCTCTTGGCCGAGGACACGATGCTCAAATCAGGCCTCCGCTGTTCACAAGCAGAAAGAGTTCATCCTGCATCCTCCAAGGCAGGATGCCCTTTTTTGTAAAGGTGAGAGAGAGAGAAAAGGAAGAATTATGCAATCGCTTCTCATCTTCCTTTCTGTGAAGTTACTTCCTCAAAGCGTCTGTGGGTGCCTGAGAGGCCGGCGGGTTCTTCTTTAGCTCAGACTGAGCTTCCAGGGTGAAACTGACTTTACAGGAGCTTTTTGACTAACAATGCCAGGCGGAGGGAAACGACACACTCGGGTCAGGAAACACGGGCTGGTGCATGGAAAGAAAAACAGGCTGAGTGTATCCTGAAACACAGCAGATTGATGTGGATTTTTAAGATAAGACATTGATGGTTTTTAAAACAAACAAACAAAAAAGAAAAAGTAAAGGCACACATATTTTTTTATGGTTGATGCTCCCCATAACTGGAGGGTAGCTTTAGCTTTGTTGGCCCAGCAACAAAATGAATGCCCAGTGCACACACAAACACACACACACACAAAGGAAGTGTCCCCACTCTTGGCCACTCGCCTCCATTGAAGAAATTTTACGCATTTCAATGCAAACAGTCCAAACTTAGCTCCTTGTTATTTTCCTTTCTCCACCTCCTCATTGTTTTTCACCGCAGGCCTCTGTGAGAAATGTCCCATCTTCCCAGAAAGAGAGGACTAGTGTGTTTGTGTGTGTGTGTACACGTGTGCATGAGAAAGAAAGTGTATTAGTATCAGCTGCTCAGTGGGTGAAACATTATTTTTTAGAATTTATCGCCATCTAGTGGACGTTTTGCAAACTGTCAATGGGTTTTTTTTCCCAACATTGACAACAGCAACACATCCAACAACACTGGATGCTGAGGGATAAAACACACACACACACACACACACACCTACTACAACTACTGCTACTACTACTATGACTAGAGTGGTAAATATTAGAATTCTTTTTCCTGTCTTTCAGACTGCCATTGCTACCAGTTCGTTCCAGTACACTATTAAAGGACCATACCATCCATTTTGCATGTTTGAGCCTAATATATTCAATTTTCATACATGTTACGTTACTGACAATCATTTCCCAAAGAATACTACTGGAATGGTGAATTAAAACTTTTTTTTTCCAACCTTCCATCCTGTAGCATACCAGTTCATTCATGCTATTAAAATCAACTTGCTGATATTTGAAATGTTCTTGGGATAGGTAATCCATCATCACCAACNATGCTATTAAAATCAACTTGCTGATATTTGAAATGTTCTTGGGATAGGTAATCCATCATCACCAACAGGACATGTATTCAGGTTTTTTTTGAAGTTTTGTAATTTTAGCGTTTAAGCACAATAAAAAGCGTGGAGAGAATGTACTGGGGAATATAGTCCCAAAAGAAGACCTGCGTTTATCCAAAAATTTAAAGGCTGTGACTTCATAAGGCTGTGTAACTATTAGCAGACGAAACATAGATTTTTAAAGTTGGTGTATCGCTTGAATATTTGATTTTGAAAGATTAAGAGATTTTGCAAAACATCAGGAAAGCTGAAATACGGTTTTATCCTTTGGGAAATGATTGTCAGTAACGTAACATGTATGAAAATTGAATATATTAGGCTCAAACATGCAAAATGGGTGGTATGGCCCTTTAAAATCAACTTGTAGAGACTTCAAACATGCTTGAGATACATAATCCATCACAGCAAACAAGATGTCCACTATATTTTTTGACACATTAATGTAATTTTAGTGTTTTGACACAGATTCAACACGGAGCTACACAGAAGGAAATGTTTGTCTCTGCCAGAGAATATAGTCCCAGAAGAAGACTGCTGTTACTGAAAAATCTAAACCGTGTCTTCTACAATTGTGCATAATTGTTAGCAGGTGAAACATTGCATTTTAATTTAAGGTAATAGGAATTTGGCAAAAATAACACAAAAACTGAAATACCTGATTATGTTTTGGGAAATGATTGGCAGTAACGTAATATGTTATGCTATTTATTGGACTCAAACATGCAAAATCACAAGCATGATCCTTTAACATAAATCAATAACCACTTTGGTGAGGCGTTAAATTCTTTCCTCTGCCAAACAATTCATGTACTCTGTGTGTGTGTGTGTGTGTGTGTGAAATTGAGAAGAGAGTGCATATGAACAGTAAATAGTGAACTCATCACTTCTCCTTCGAGACAGATCAGTGAAAACAATGCTGCTTTTAAGTGCACTAATAACTATTTAAGCAAGCAGCTGGTGTGTGTGTGTGTGTGTGTGTGTATATATATAAAAAACATGACTAGGTTTAAACTTAAAGCACATGATGCCATCTGCAGTTTCATGAACTGACCACTGTGCAAAGAATAGGAAACTATGTGACAAATTACTACCAGCTAATGTTTAAATGAATAAAATAGAGTTACTAAGGCAAAATTATAAATAAAATAGAGCTGGATGCATTAATAGATTTAAAGGACACTACTGGTGGCTTTCCATATATAAGCCCAATAAAGACTACCCTCATACATTACTGGCAACCCATTTCCCCTCCCCAAAAAAACAATAAAAAAATAAACCTTAGTTTAATTTTTTGTGTTATTTTAATCTGATTTGAGTTCATTTCAGACCCAAAACAAGCAGGAAGATGATGCTGACTCAGTCAGACATAGCTGGAGCGTTAGCTAGTTTTACTCCCTGTGACAGGAAAAGCTAACGGTAGTGAAATTAGCAAAGTGGTGACTGTTTGTTAGGATATAGGAAAAAGTGTTAGCCTAGCCGCTACGGTTGCTTGAGTTAAGTTGTGGTCAGTCGGACTTTAGAAGTGTATTTAAGCTTTAAGTGCAGCACTTGAGCGAATATCATAAGCTGCCAAAGATCAGCTCTTAAGCCATCACCATTCATTTTATTTGCTGATAAAAGTTATATTTTATACAGTACTGAAGGCTAGCAGTTCAATTTAAATTGTTATTTACAACCTAAAATATTACAGGATATAGTTATTTGCACTTTTACTGAAGGGAAACACTCTACTGTGCTACTTTTACACCTCATTTTTACTCACATTGTTACAGTTTGCAGTCTTTACTTCTATAATCAACACAACATTATTCAGTTACATTCTTCATATCATCTTCAATACTGTTATCTCAAAAATATCTTGAGATATTATTGTAAGGATATATCACCCACTCCTGATGGAATTGGGGAATTTATACTGATGTGGTAAAGCAATTTACAGCAATTTAAAAACGTTAAATCCTACCAACAATCATCTTGAATTGACAGGGGAAGCGTTTGCCTCGGTGAGTGAAAGCAGAGACAGCGAGTTTCAGTCCTGCATGAATGTGCAAAACAATCCCAGCAGCAGTCGTCCAGCAGACAGAGCGACTGCTTCATACAGTCCCACTGCTGCTTTCTGAAGACAATCAGCTCTGTTGTTACAGACTTCACAGCACACCAGCTCAGGCCTACATACTAAGATATTTAAGCTTTTAAAGCTAAAGGAATTCCACATAAAGAGGGGAGGCTTAGATACGACAGCAAAGAGAACAAGATGGAGACTTTTCTGCCCTCTGTCCTGCAGAGACAAACATATATCCAAGTGTAGAATGGAAATCAATGAGAGAAAATGCACAGAGGCGCATAGGTTTACACATACAGTAAAGAACAACAAGGCACTCTGAGACCGCATACCTCCATCAAGGCCAACAAAATCCCCCAATAAAAAAACTTAGCAAAATGAGCCACCATGAAAGTTATTTGAAATTGGCCAACTAGCATTGATTTTATAGTTTTCCTGCTTGTGGTTGAGAAGCACAGCGGGGCTCTATTTATTGCTCCCAGGCTGAGGTTATTGCAAACTTTGCAGTTAGCAGGTGAAACATTGAATTTTAAGGTGGTGTATCACTTGAATATTTGATTTGTAAATATCAGGGAATTTGGCAAAATGACATCAGTTTAATGTTTTGGAAAATGGTTGGCAGGATTATAATGTGGTGTGGTAGTAATGTAGTGTCCAACATGAAAAAAAATCACTGTATTGTTCCTTTAAATTTAACTGCACTGGGGGTATTAATGATTTTACTGTAATCATTATTTTAAAAAATGAAAACACTGGTTATTGGTGTAAATTCTACAGCTGTGGTATCAGAACAACCGCCACATTAGAAAAATCACAGCCATTATTCAGCGTCTTTGTCTCTGAAAAAGCTGTCCCCTTCTTGTCCTCCATGCTTTCCATGTCCCTGAGTGTCATCACTGCATTTACCGGAATGGTCCTTTAAGTGTGGGCCTATCATCCAAAGAGCAAAGTTCACATCAAACTGCAGGTACGGTATCCCATGCTGCGTGTTTGCACAGGCACTCCGCAGAGTTACAAGATAAGACATGGCTGTGTGAGCCCGCCACTTCCTGTCTGTCAGGGTCGTGCCCAGACAGTAACTGCTGCAGTGCTGACACGTATAGATGCATCATTTCCAAAGTTTAAACTCAGAGCCAATTTTCTTCTCAAACTTTTTCAACAAACAAAACATCTACATATATACTCAACCATAAGCCGATCTCATGTATGAGCCAACCCCCAATTTTGACCTGCAAATTTAGATTTTTAAAGAAACCCGCATGTAAGCCGACCCCTGATGTTGTTCCATCAATTTATTTGTTTAGCAAATTACCTGTTTTTCTGGATATTGTCATAGTATTCCTGTGATTTTCTGAAAATAATCCACGTACCGATAAACATGACATTTATTTCAGCAGCTGATTACCGTAACTGATGGATCATGGCTTAATGGCCGCCACAAAATGTGCTGATAAGATGTTTTGTCAGGAAATATCTCATTCTAAGGTATGATTTAAACTATTTTCCATGGGTAGTGGTAATGGGTAGTATTTCCACGCCTGGAAATTTTGTTCTGTGGGATCTGATCTGAATTGCTTGCATATAAGCTTGCATATATTTGCGTTGTGAAATTTGGTTTAAAAAAAAACAAAAAAAAAAACAAAAAAAAAAAANCAAAAAAAAAAAACTCAGCTTATACTTGAGTATATACGGTAAGTACCACCTCACCAAAAAGCTGCCAGCTCCAAGAAAAATCACAATCCCCAATCACAGTCAGGTGGGGGCGCTTCAAGTACCACCAGTGGTACTCATACCACAGTTTGAGAACCGCTGAGTTACTGCCACCAAAGATCCTGAGTTACAGACATGTTTAAGACCTGAAAAAGGCGTTTTATTCCTGAACGTCACGTTACACACATATTCGTCATGCAGCGAAGTGGTGTTTTCCAGGATGAAAAATATGCCCTGAAGTGTGTGGATGGTTACACAACATGCTGGGACCTGCTGCTTCTTAAAGCCTCATACCTGCTGAGGAGTGTGTGTGTGTAAACAAGACCTGTAGGTGTGTTTGTCTGGCCATTCCACGCTTTCTCAACCTGACCAACAAAAACACACACACACACACACACACACACACATCATGACTCATAAGACCTGCGGCACAGAGCCATGAGAATCCAGGAGCCATTTATAGTCATGCTTTCAGTTTTTTTACATGAGGAAATAATGTAACTGCAAAAAAAACAAACAAACAAAAAAAAAAAAGTTCCTATGAATCTAGTGTTAGGGATCCGTGCAAAATTTAAGACAAAAGTAAGGCTATTTAAGAGATTAAGGCATTTAAATTATATTGCGTTTAAAGGCATGTGGGTCACGCCTAAAGGACCATAAAGAGATCACTTCGAACCCTTGGATCTCTGTAGCATTTCCTGAAAATTCTTTCCAAACTTCTAATCCTCACACCCACCTGATTCTTCCTCCTCCATGCTTTCCATGTGTCGCGGTTTCCTGCGAAAGGCGACCCTTCTGAAGCTATCCATTCCTGATCGCTCCAGCATCGAGACGCGAGAAGAAACGCGGTCAAAGAAACCGAAACTAGCCGCAAAAATGTTCAGACAGGCGCTGTTTTCTGTGCACCGCACTCTAGGAAAGCGCGTCCAGCGGAGGGTCGGCGATCCATCCGCGCCCGGAAAAAAAAATCCCGACGGTTTAATCAGATCCTAAAGTTTCATCAAAGTCGTGTAGGAAAAGCTGGTCGACATCAGCCCGTTTACCTGCCAGGAAAGTCACCTTCATGGGGGTGTTTCCCAAGCCCCGCCCCCTTTCTCTCATACGCTCGTGCTCGGACCCTGCTAACATATGTCCATCACACCCATCATCATTAAACCCATACAATAAACATTTTTTGTGTGTATTATGAATGCCTATTACAAAAAAAAACAATTAAATGAGCAAATAAATCAATTAATCAGGTGGTTCTCAAACTGTGGTAGGAGTACCACCTGCGGTACTTCTAGCTCCCTCTAATGGTGCACTAGATAACTAGAAATTTCTGCAGAGAATTCTGTTATTACCTCTGCCAAGGACGTCACGTGATCACCAGTGTTTGTGTGTTTGTGAATGTTTGTTCAATGTAAAGAAGTTACAACAATGAAAATTTAATTTGCTGTTTTGAAATGTGGAAAGTTGATAAAATGTTTGCTGTAAATAATAATTTCTGGGTGATAAATGCAGTTTTATGTTTTGGAAAGGATTGGCAGTAACGTAACATGTATGTAATATGGACTTAAAGGACCATACCAAACATTTTGCATGTTTGAGCCTAATATATTCAATTTTCACCCATGTAACGTTACTGACAATCATTTCCCAAAGCATACTACTGGAACGGTGAATTAAAAATGTTTTTCCTACCTACCAGACCGCCATTGGTTTCAGTTCATTCTGGTACATATTAAAATCAACTTGTTGATACTTGAAATGTTCTTGGGATACTAGGTGATCTGTTATCGTATTATCCATAAGCTGCATTCAGGTTTTTTTTTTTCAAAATTTTGTAATTTGTTCAACAAATTCACTGTTTGTTTTACAATTTATTGCACAGAAAATGATAAAAAATATATATATAAAATAAACGTAACTAATGAGTTTTCAAGAAGAATTAGTCAACAAGAGCACATTATGTAGCCACTCTGGCTACAGAAATAATTTTTCATGAAGACATCAGTCTGTATTACTGCAGCACTCCTGTTGTGTTCCAACTCCTTTGCTGATGTGTTTTAACATTTTGTTTATCAGCTGCTGTCTGCCTTCTCCCACATCATTTTGGATTCACTTGCTACACAGTCTGCTCATACTAAATCTGGGGGCGGCCTCAAACTTCTGGCCTGTAGTGCATCTCCAAAAAAAAATATATTATCACGATTCACGAGGACACAGAAACAAAGAGTCAGAGAGAAATCTAAGGACAGATCTTTTATTTTACTTGTGAAACAAATTGAACACTGTTGTAACAGAGGAGAAACTGTAAAACCCAAACAGCAGGCGACAGCGTCACCTTTCTTTCTTTTTTAAAGCAGGTCTTTCTTTAAAGCAGATCTCTCTTTAACTCGATTAGTCTCTCTCTATCCGCTGTTATTGTACAAACAAACCACAAGAGTTATGAAAACCCGGTCACTAGTGAGCCTGGATTCAGAAGCTTCTTTTATCCCTCATACTTTCATGACTCTTTAGTTGCAAACAGAACAAAACTACAATCTACACATTTAACACAGACAAATCCAGCAAATGCAAACAGAACAGAAAGCCCACTCTCTCTCCACTGTTGTAGCAATAAGGTTTTATTTGTCCTGACAACACTTTTCTGTCGGTGTAGTGGGTGATTGTCCCCTATGGCTACAGCATGTTTATCTCAAGAAAACACCCCAGGCAGTCAATAAATCCACCCCACGTTTTATGAATGAATGGCTTAATGCAAAGAAATCCATCTAAATGCATCTGATTCACATCCGCCTGACAAAGTGTGTATTCAGTGCAGCAAGGAGTGTGGACATTATTACTAAAACATGTGAAGGTATAAAGGCTATGAAAAGGGACCCAGGAAGACCAATTCTGCAATTCAAACATCTCAAACTTCTACTTTGCCCTTTTCCTCGCAGATCAAAACTCTTTATTGTGTTAACTGTGGAAGGAAAGCGTGGGAGTGTCACGCTTTCTGACGTTTCTCAGGTCAGCCTGCTGGTAAGTTCAGAGTTCTGGAGATGTTGGAAAGATCAGGTAAATCTCATCCACATCAGTCTAAAACCAATTCTACTGTATTGCTAGAATGCATAGTACATAATTGTGCTTGTGTAGTACTGTACAGTACTATTTGGAAGAAGCATGTGGAGCTAAATAAGTTTGTTAAAGTATGCATGAGGAACTTTTTTTTTTTTTTTTTTTNTTTTTTTTTTTTTTTTTTTTGGTGGTTATGACCAGAACAGAGGAAGAACAGAGAATACATCATGGTGAGAATATTGTGTCTGTGTTTGATGATGGTAAATTTGCGGAATCCTGTTTATATCTCAAAAAGGAAAGAGGTCAGTTAAAGGACCATACCATCCATTTTGCATGTTTGAGCCTAATACATTCAATTTTTATACATGTTACGTTACTGACAGTCATTTCCCAAAGGATAAAACCGTATTTCAGCTTTTCTGATATTTTGCACAATCTCTTATTGATCTTTCAAAATCAAATATTCAAGTGATACACCCACCTTAAAAATCCATGTTTCTCCTGCTAATAGTTACACAGCCTTATGAAGTCACAGTCATTAAAATTTCTCCATAAACACAGGTCTTCTTTCGGGACTATATTCAACGATGGAGACATACATTCACTCCACGCTTTTTATTGCGCTTAAATGCTAAAATTACATAACTTCTAAAAAAAAAACAAAAAACTGAATATACATCTTGTTTGCAATGATGGATTACCTATCCTAAGAAAGTTTCAAGGGTCAACAAGTTGATTTTAATAACGTACCAGAATGAACTGAAACCAATGGTCTGGAAGGTAGGGGAAACATTTTTAATTCACCGTTCCAGTAGTACTGTATGCTTTGGGAAATGATTGTCAGTAACCTTACCTGTATGAAAATTTAATATATTAGGCTCAAATATGCAAAATGGACAGTATGGTCCTTTAACTTCATGGTTGCTTAAAATTGCAATTTAAAAGGCAATATCCAGACCAGCAGCAATATTCCTCACTCCAAACACCTCCCATCCATCCCAGACGAGATCTGAGCAACACAACAGACTCAACCACCTCATCACAACCAGCAGTTAAAGAAATAAAAGTATTACAGGTATAAAACACATCCTTATGCACATGCCTTTCAAATTAAAAGTTTGTATAAAAACACAAGCATCCAAAGAACGATTAAAACACAGAGAGAAGAAACCCACCCGTCGCTTTTTGTCCTTTCATTACTCAGCTTGCAATATCAAACTGGACGTCCTTGAATATATTTTTGATTATTACGCTGACAGATACATCTTAAATGTGGTGATATGATGTTAGGTAAGTGCTGCTTTTCTTTGCTTTCTTTGATGAAGAGAAATCAGAATGTGCTGAGAGATCTGTGATGACTGAAGTCAACGCCACAGCGGTAAAACAACTCAATAAAAAAATACCAACAAAACATTTAAATTAGATCACAGAAAAAAAATTTACCTTCCAGTAATAAAAATCCCCAAAAAACTGTTTCAAAACAATATATATATAAATAATCAAATAAATAGAAATAAATACTAATACAATTGAGGGACAATATTCCCGTGATTTGTCACTTAACGTCTTCTCCAGAGAGAACGAGTGCGTCCTGCTCCTCTTCTGCGACCCATGTAACCAGGGATGGGCCTTGTAGCGTTTTTTTGGGTGGGGGGTCACAGAGACCAGTAGGCACCAGGGTGGACTGTTNCAGACCCAGGTCTGAGCTGCAGCGGCGGGGTTAGGTGTAGGGGGGCGGCTGCTGGGGTTGGGGGGTCAGGCAGTTACGAGGGTCGCAGGGGGAGAGAAGGATGCTGCTGCTGGAGAGGACCGCCTGCTGCTCCTGCTGAACGTTAGGACTGGAAGGATGGAGAGAGACAGTGGAAGAGAAGAAATAAGAAAAAAATCATGTTACATCAAATTAACAAAAAAACACACACACACACGTAACAAGCTGCTTCCTCACACCAGCATAAAGACATAGAAGGGCTAATCATACATAAAGACAAAGCGGGGACTTCATTAAAAAATACAGCAACTACACATAACACGCTAAGTAAGATCTGACCTTCAGACCTCAGATCTGTCAGCAGCTTCATGAACGAGTCAAACTAGTTACAAACATAATGCTATTTGGAAAGAAGTGTTGAAATTTAAAGATTTGAGATTCATTATTTAGCAACATTTATACTAAGTTTAATCATAACCAGCGTAAAAACAAACTGTGTAGCTGAGTATGAGCAATAAACACGAAATAAGATGCGGCTGGCTGCAGGTTAGCAGTATGATGGATGGATGGATGACAGATAAAAGGGTTGATTGATAAGTTTTGAGCCTGATCTAACAAGGTTCAATTCAATACTTTATTGCCATGTCAACACAAAGTTGACAGGAATTTGTCTCGATGCGTTCACAACACACAAACAGACAACAGATAAACAACAGTCAGTGATTACACACATACATCTGATAAATCTAAAAATGTGAGTCCTGAGACTCATTAAAAAAATGCTAATTAGCAACAAATAACAGCTAAAAAGTGCAACATAGAATCAGAGCTAAACTACATAAAATTGTCATAACAATTACAAAGAATGATTAAAATGATTAAAACCCAGGTCTTTAGAATCATTTAAAACACAAATTGCAGATGTGTGTGTGCTGTTCCTGAATCTGCTCATCTTTGAGGGGAGAGATTTCAGCTTTTTTTCCTGAAGGGAGAAATCTGAATAGAGAGTTAGCAGGATGCAACGGGTCTTTTAAGATTTTTAAGTGCAGTTTTCAAGTTTCGAGTTTTTGCAATTATTTATTTTTCAATGTAATTTTCAACTTGCCACACTTCCACTAACTATCCTGCACAGAGGTTCTTTTCTTGGATGTCCAATAAATAAATAAATAAATAAATCTCCCCAGCTGATATAACGTTATTATTTGAGGCGAAACTGATTTCATGTTTATGTGTTTTTCAGTTTGTGAAGACATTTGTCCATCTTTCACAAACACAAACCTTTGTGTACCTGCGGAATTTGTGATTCAAAATGACTGAGCGCAAATGATTAAACAAAATCATCTAATGAATTACATCACCCACACAAAATATTGCAGCTCTTGCTCACATCTTTCTGTTCCTTATCAATCAACCCTCACAGACAGATGGACTGATGACCAGGTGGATGATGGACACAAAGACGACTCTCATGAGCAGCTTCTATAGTTTACCTGCGGCCTGCGGAGGCTCTCCCTCGCCTTAGTTGTGGGGAAAGCGGCGATACTGAGGCNACCTGCGGCCTGCGGAGGCTCTCCCTCGCCTTAGTTGTGGGGAAAGCGGCGATACTGAGGCAGCAGGCTGCTGACAATCTACGAGAAACTGATAAATTAGACAGATATACAGTGGTGACACTCAGGGTTAGACAACAGGACAGAGAAAACATGGAGGACAAGACAGGGGACGTCTGAAAAATCAGCGTTGGCAGCTCACCGTCTTTCAGTGTTTGTCTCTGAATAACAGTTGCTGCTAATGCTGATTTTTCTGTGTGGGACTAACCTGACTGTGACTGGGGTGCTGTTAAATTTAAAGGACTATGCCAGTGATTTTGAATGTTTGAGCCAAATATATTATATACTACCCACATACACATTATATTACTGTCAACCATTTGTCCTAAAAATAAAACCATATTTTATTTTTCATGTTATTTTGCCAAATCCCCTAATCTTTCAAAGTCAAATGTTCAGGTGATTCACACACCTTAAAATGAAATCTTTCACCTGCTAACACTGACACACAATTGCAGAAGGCACGGTCTTTTAATTTCATGGTAAAAGATGTCTTTTCCTGGGACTATATTCCCTGACGGAGACATACATTTTCTTCCATGGTAGCTCCATGTTGGATTGGTTAAATTAAGTAACTTTGACAAAAATTAAAGGATCATACCAGCCATTTTGCATGTTTGAGCCTAATACATTCAGTTTTCATACATGTTACGTTACTGACAATCATTTCCCAAAGGATAAAACCGTATTTCAGCTTTCCTGATATTTTGCAAAATCTCTTAATCTTTCAAAATCAAATATTCAAGTGATACACCCACCTTAAAAATCCATGTTTCTCCTGCTAATAGTTATGCAGCCTTATGAAGTCACGGTCATGTAAATTTTTGATAAATGCAGGTCTTCTTTTGGGACTATATTCCCCGGTGGAGGCATACATTCACTCCACGCTTTNGGATTACCTATCCCAAGAACGTTTAAAGTATCAACAAGTTGATTTTAATAGCAGAATGAACTGAAACCAATGGAGGTCTGGAAGGTAGGAAAAACACTTTTAATTCACTGTTCTAGTAGTATGCTTTGGGAAATGATTGTCAGTAACGTTACTGTATGAAAATTGAATATATTGGGCTCAAACATGCAGCAAAATGGCCAGAATGGTCCTTTAAGAATGAGATTTGGTTTGCTCTAATGGATTGCAGTAGAAGTTGATTTTATTCACATACCTGGATGAACAGAAACCAGAATGGAAGGTATGAAAAACCTTTCTAAAATGTACCTCTCCAGCAGTATGTTTTGGAAAATGGCTGACAGTAATTTGTATGCGGGTTGTATCTATTGGGCTCAAACATGCAGCATAGTCCTTTAAAGACAGGAAATCTGAATTCTCCTAGTGTTTTGGAAAAATCTTAGAATGTGAATGAATGAATGTGTCTATGTGAAAGACACAAAATGGTATAAAGAGCAGAAGAAGCAGAGACGCCCCGCTGTGTGGCTGCATGCAGGCCGACTGCTGCTTCTTTGTCAGGGTGGATGTGTGAGAGGAACTGTCTCATCTGACAGGATGAGTCTGTGCAGCTCATCAGGCTCAATCAGCTTTGGTGGTGAAAACAAAAGGAGCCAAACAGACCCAGACATGGACACACTTACACACACACACACTTGAAAATCCAATAGCGTATTGGTTTGTATTACACAAAAAGGAGTAGGACAGATACAGTCGGGTCAATGGTGAACAACCCAGTCTTGCATGTGGAAATTGTATAATGCCTGGCAACTAAATATTTTACTGACTATGATAACGCAACATTTTTTAAAGTAGACTTTTACTTCTCTTATTATCTGATGCAGGGAAGGGAAAGACAAACAGCATTTGACAAGAAAATCTATAATGGGAAGTAGAGATGGAAATGTGACTAAACACTGACATCTAGTGGTAAAAAGTGGAAATGTCGTGAGGTTCATGAAGACATGGGCTGTGTTTGGTTCCACCAAAAATGACAGCTTCATGACCTTCCAATAGAGTGGGGAATCCCTAAAATGCCAGTATGTAAGATGGCTGCCAAACCAAGTGAAATTTAATTCCAAATTAAGCGAAGGAAGGGTGCTGATGTCCTCCATTGTTCAGTTTTCCTGCCTTCCAGCATGAAGCGTATCCCATAATTCACTGCAACGGGAGTTCTGATGGGTTGGAAGCTGTGTGCAATGACAAAGAATACCTAGAAACTGTTGTAAGTTGATATGAAGTGTTCTGCTTTTGTTGTCTGTTCATAACAATGCTGCACTGTGGACAGGTTGTAGTTATAAAAAAAAAAAGGCCTAAATAAAGAATGCTTCTCATTTTAATTAAGGGCAGATGAAAAAAAAAATCCACCTTAATCAAATTAATAAAGAATAAAGTTTTGTGAGGGCTGTTTGGTTCAAACTTCAGTTGGTCCCTTGCTCAGAAAAAGAAGGGTTCCATTCCTGCACGTTCATCGTGATGAAGTCAGCAAAGGAAGACATCATGCAACCATGGTCATCTGTCTGGGAGTGATGTGTTTAGTTCCTTTTCTTTCTGATATTGCATATAGAAGAGTGGCGAGAGAACATATGAAGAGTACCACGGACACAGAGAGGAGGTCTCGCTGGTTTCATACTAAACCACGGCTTAATTGTGTAACACTATCCATGCCTGTCAAATGCTTTTTGTTGCAGAGATGTAGAAAGAGTAAGCCATGTATTCATAAAGTCAGGATGTAATTTGCAGATTCTGCCAGAAGGAGGTGCTATAAGTCACAGAATTTTGAAATAAGTGATGCAGCCATTTTTTTTCCCCATCATCCTGTTTTATTTTCCAACATTTTCCAGAGCTGTAGGAGGTGCAGATGATGTCCCCTTTAAAGGTACCAACAATTCAGATGCAAAGAAGCACAAGAGGGTTCACTTTTCAAAAAACAACTTTATCTTAAAGCTTAGAATCAAGAAATCTAGTTGGAACTGTTTATGAAAAAAAAAAGAAATACAGCAGCACCTAACCATTCAGCTCCAAGGCTGACTGAGATTTATATGGCTGTTCTGAGGATTGAGAGGATGCAGAGATGATGCTCTGTGTTCAAACCACAGATGCAAGAAACCAGTTTGTCCTCCTCTTTGTGTCCAAACTAATCCTGAGGCTTCTAACTGAGTAGACAAAGGATATGAGTGCTGGTTGTGGAGTTTTTTTTTCCCAGAGGAATAAGTCATCGTCTTTCCTGAAGGTGAGGAGACACCGATGAGGAGCTAGAGCTGCTGGGGTTCAGAGATGGAGAAAGATGACCTAAGCCTTGTCGTGAATGAATGAGTCGTCTGAACTCTAAAGTTAGCCACTGAGGATCTACCGTGATGTGATGGTTACCCGGAGACCAGGAAGGCGGGGCTGATGCTGAGGCCTGGGTTCTTTCAGAATTAGTGGAATAAGTCCAAGCAGACATGGAGGAGGTGGTTAGCTGTACAGGAGGAGAACTAGTGAGGGTCAGTGAGGCGTGCAGGGTGTGAGTGTTGAGGATGGAGGGGCTGTGGAGCCTGGTGGGGCTGGGTGGAGCGGTGAGAGCTACTCTGCCACTTACTTTAGGCGGGCTGCTTTTTATCTTGGGCACTTTAGCGCCGCGGCCACGGNACTCTGCCACTTACTTTAGGCGGGCTGCTTTTTATCTTGGGCACTTTAGCGCCGCGGCCACGGTGGGTCTGCTCGTGGTCAAACTCCAGATCCTCCAGGCGCTGGGTCAAGGCCAGTTTCTGATGGATAGCCATACGGAGGAGGGAGTTCAGAGTCTTCTTCTCATCCTCTGCTGCCGCCAGCTGCCTCTGCATCTCATCCAGCTGGGTAACGTACTCGTCGCATCTGCAGACGGGAGAAAAAAGAAGCGAGGGAACAGGAATGCGTGAATCTGTTGCACTAAAGGGAATGTTTAACGCAGCTTCACAATTCCCCAAATCCTTCTCACCTGGTAGCAAACATGGCCCTGAGGGAGGAAAAGGTGGCAGCATCTTCTTTCAGAGCCTTCAGCTCGTTCCGCAGCTTCATCATGGTCTCCGTCACCATCGTCTTTTCATTCTCGTACTTGCTCTTCAAATTAGCCAGCGCAATCTCCGCTGTCTGCAAATAGAACAATTACATTTAACAACCTGTTTGCTAATTCTGGATTGTATCTCTGACCAAAGCAATGAAAAAAATGACAATATACAGTTTGTCCAGGATATTGCCCAAAATGCATATTTCTTCATGTTTTATGTTTTTTATAAATATGCAGAGAAGATAACTTTTCACCTGTTTATTGGCTTTCAGCACCAGCCTGAGCGTAGCTATCTGCTCTCTCTTGGTGCTGAGCAGCGACTTGAGCTTCAGGATCTCCTCCAGACACGTCTCCTTGTCTTTGTCCAGCATAGGTGCCAGTTCCCTGGCTGCAGCCCTCTGCCTGGACAGCTGCAATGAGCGGTCGACAGCCCTCTGCAGGTGCTTGATCTGGTCTCTGATGATGACGTTTAGGTTGTAAATATTCATGGGCTCCTTACGCAGGTCCCCACTCGCCTCTGAAGGGACCGGAGATGGGGAAGGAGGAGAGATGCTGATGATTGGGGAGCCCATGTGGGTGCGGGTGGGGCTGCCATGGCATGCTGGAGGCTCCTTGTCCACGGTGAGCGTCGCCTCATTGTGATGGCCGTCTTTGGAAGGGGAGTCCACGGGACTACGCGGCAGCTCAGAGGAGCAGGCTGCAGAAGCTGCCGCTAGACGCCGAGCCAGGCGAGGGGACAGCAAAGCCCAGGGGTCATCTGATCCCTTCAGGCTGCCGCTGCGTGTGACGCGGCTCTGGCGGTAGTAGTCCAGCATGACGCGGTTGGGCGTCTCATTGTTGCACAGGCAGACGTGGTGGTACAGCTGTGCAAGTTCCTCGCTGAAGGTGACCAGCTCATCCTGTGCCGTGTTCAGCATGCCCTGGCTCTCCGTGGCCGTGCTCATGGCTGCACGGAGCTCCGCCTCCAGGCTCGCCACCCTCTCCCGACCCTCGCAACAACTGCGATCCAGTTGATTTACCTGCTCAGAAGAAATAAATTGGACATTTGTAATCTCATACACTGTAAAAAGTCTTTCATACTACATAAATTTAAAATATATGATTCACTCAAAAAAATAATTTTCCTTTTCAACTGGATTTATTGAAGTCACATCTTCAAAAAACTGCACTCTAAAAAACCTTTCTTCGGTTTTATCTTAAAAAAATGAGGTAACATTTTTCCAATCATTTTTTAAAGTTGGGTGAACTAGTATTTTTGAGTAGGACAAACTCAATAATATNTTCCAATCATTTTTTAAAGTTGGGTGAACTAGTATTTTTGAGTAGGACAAACTCAATAATATATATTCGACTTTAAGACGTAAAATATATGTGGAAACAGCCAAGAAACTGAGTTGAGCAAATTTGATAGTTGTCAACATGTGACCTACATTAAACTTGATTAAAATTTAAGGAAGAAACACTACGAAATTCAGTTCCATGAATTCATACTTTTTTTTTAAAATTTTGACAAACTCTTCAAATGTCAACAAATGTTGACAGTTTGACTCAAAAAGAATGACATCAAAACTCAAAACTCATGCAGAGAAAGTTTACATTTGATGTATTTAACCTGGATTGTTTGTTGGCATGTTTANATCAAAACTCATGCAGAGAAAGTTTACATTTGATGTATTTAACCTGGATTGTTTGTTGGCATGTTTATCTTTGTGGAGGAATACACCAGAATACAGATAAAGATTTATAAAAGTGGTGAAAGTGTTAATGTAGCACGTCTGTACTTCCTGTAATGGAGCTTAAAGGTTAGAGAAGCTCGTGACTGAAGGGTTGAACGGTTCAATCCTTGGACTGGCAGGAGAAATCAGGGTTCGGGAAGTGAATGAGTTTGACTCAAACACACAAAACAAGAGTGTGACAAAATTAAAAAAAAAAAAAAAATTNCATAGGCTGCACTTAATTTTAGGCTTAAAGTCAAATATATATTGAGTGTGTCCTACTAAAAAAATATCAATAGTTCACCCAACTTTAAAAAATGATTGGAAAATGTTGACTCATTTTTTTTAAGTAGGATTTTTTACAGTGTAGGGTGCTAAACAGAATTAAGTGAAGCTAACATGCTACCACAGAAAGTGTAAGGAGATCTTTGAATGCAATATTCAATGCAGCAATTAATGAAGCAATAAAAACATAAATGTTTCTGCAAAAATGACAAACCTGTTCTATCAGCATCTGGACCCTGTCGTCAGTGTGGCTGTGCTGGTCTCCCTGCCCCTCCACCGCCTGGTTGTACTTCTCCTTCAGGGCCTTGAGCTCCGCTTTCAGGTCGATCACCTCCGTCACCGCCACCTTGTACTTGCACTCCAGGATCTCGAACCCATGGATGTCAGGATCACGGTGACCGTTGGCTGTTGGCGACGGGGAGTCACCGTCGGGCTTCTCGCTCTCCTGCGGGTCATCCAGCTCTTTGTCGCCATGGATACGTTTCATGGAGTTGACGCGCTCCATGAGGCGGTGGACGCGCTCGTGCTGCTCGGTCAGGGCGCCCTGCGTGTGCTGCAGCTGCGTCTGGGACTCCTGCAGGTTCATCAGCAGCGTCGCCTTTTCACGCTCCACCTGGAGAATAGGACGACCACATGAAAGTCAGGCAGACAGATCTTAAGGCCTTTCTCATTTATGTCAGAGGTCTGCAATGATTTACACGTTAAGTAGGATCATTTTTATTAGTGACGTTAGCTTTGTGGTTATTGTTGTTTAGAAACATTGTTTTGGTGGCAATCAGAAACCTGATGATGCTCGACTCGACATTTTTCACTGTAATCAACTCAAAGAGAAACTTGATTAGTTGGTAAATGCATTAGCAGAGAAAGCTACTCCACTGCTACTGCAGCCACAAATCTAATTATCTACATCCCAGTGGATTTCAGCCCGGAGAAAAACGTGCAGAAGTCAGTTATTAGAATTGTGCACAAAGCTAATTTACTGCCTCTTATATGGTGTTCATGGTTAGCAGTGTGTGTGTGTGCGTGTGTGTACAAGTGGGTTTGTGTGCATGAAGTTCACCGTTCCAGTAGTATGCTTTGGGAAATGATTGTCAGTAACATTACGTGTATGAAAATTGAATATATTAGACTCAAACATGCAAAATGGCTGGTATGGTCCTTAAACATATGATTTAACTGAACACACACACACACACACACACACACACCTGACCTGCTGTCAGCTCATTTCTCATGACTCACCTGTAGCAGCTGCTGCTTGAGCTTCTGCATCTCTGACAGGTTGAGCTCGCTGAACAGATCCGGCACAGGGTGCAGACCCTCTCCTTTTCGGCCTGGGCGGTAGTCTCCGTTCAGCTTAGCCAATCCCGTGCCTCCGTGGAGGTGGCCGTTGGTGGTGCGACGGTTGCTGTCCTCATTGTTACCGTTAGCAGCAGGGATGGCACTGCCGTTGGTGACGTTAGTTCCGTTGGTCTCCTCAGGGAACTTGAGGCCCTCAACTCCGGTGACGGTGAGCGCCAGATGGGCCCCCGCTCCGTAGACGCTGTCGCTCAGGCTGAGGTGGTGGGCCAGCTCCTTCCTCAGATTATTCTTCTGCTCTCGCTCACTCTTGAGGGCGTCCAGAGCCTCTTCTAATTGGCCCTCAGAGATGTCTTTCAGGCGTAAAGCGTCTTCCAGCTGGCTGTTGAGAAGAACGGTCTCCTCCTCCAGCACCTTAATTTCGTGTTTCAGGCCCTCATACTCCACCTGAGAGGAAGCAGAGAAAGAAACAAGAAAAAGGGAGGAGTAGCTCTTAATCAAGACTTGGATTAGCAAATAAATTGGCTTATTGTCAGGTAGAATTAAAGGCAACGTCACAGAGCTGTGGACAAACCTCAGGCAAATTACTGACAAATTACTGACCGAGGGATTTTCATTGTTGCTTTCATCCAGTATTTAAACTAGGAAAATCATCAAAATCACTCAAAAATAATTACTTGCGCAGAAATGATAGCCAAGGTAAATAGAAGCATTCATTTTTTATTATTTTATTAAACTGCAGCCTTTACAGCCAGGAAACGACTATACGTAATATCCCAGAAAATATGAAGAGTTCATTTGCAAAAAGTGAAAAACTCCATTTTCATACATTATTATAGTCATATTTTTTTTATTGTACATTCATGGTAATATCAATCAAATTTTACATTACATGTGTTTTGCTAATTTATTTAGATTTCTTAGATTTTTTTTTCAGAAATGGAGTTATCCGCTTTTGCAAATGAACTCTTCATATCTACTCTTACAAAAGTAGCACAATATTGACATTATGGGTGATGAGTCACGACTTCAGATGACAGCACTCCAGTTCTGGGATGCTAGTGCATCCTGGAACTATTATCCATACTGGAAACATTAGAGAAAGCATATTTGAAGTGCTGGAGGTCATAGGAAAGTGATTTTGGGAAGCTGACTCATAGTCTGAGCCATTTGTCTCAGCTGAGATGGGATGTCATTACAGCAATAACCAAACAAAAATGTTCAAACTGTGTGCAAGTAAGTGCTATTTCAGGTTTTATTTTACTGTTTCATAGTTGACGGATATACAGCTTGAAATTGTTGCATTATTATGGTATAAAAATGCTGATGCAGCGTTACAGACCTGGCTCTGCTTGAGTGTAGACACCAGTTTCTGCAGGGTGATGTTCTCCTCCTCCAGCTCGGTGTAGTCCTGCAGCAGCCTGGTCTCTCTGAACTTGTACTCCTTGATCTCCTCCCTCATCCGACTCCTCTGGAGCTCCAGCATCTCATTACTCTGAAGAGAGATGAGAGAGAGAAACAGGAGAGAGAGAAGAGGAAGAGGAGGAGGGAAAGAAAGGTGGAGAGGAAGAGAGAAATTTAGCACAATCCAATATAATAATCCGTTCAACTCCAGCTGAGGATTGATGATAAGTATCTCATCAGGTGGATTGATGGAACCGCCTGTAAACCTGCTAAATGTGGCAAATAATAATTATCGTCGGGTTTTCAAATTTCCGTCGGTCCTTGAACTAACCGTGTGCACTTAACATTTCCGTAAGGAAACGTAACCAAATCTAAGCTTAAAACTGATTATTTCCTCAAACTCACTTCATTATAAATGTCTCATTTAAAAATTCACTAAAAATAAACCCTTTGTATAATCCAAATTCTGTAAAAAGCAACAAATTCTGTGTTTTTTGCAGCAATTAGCAAGCCTGGAGCGCCTCTGTTCTCTTTAACAGTCACGTGACAACAATTCAGTGAGTCATTGGCTGAATGCAGACTGCAGTAGGCACACTGCCTATTGATTATAAAGATTATAGGTTGTAAAAATGTAAATAGTTCAGTATGTATAGTCCCTTTTTTTTCCAGTATTGGTAACACCTGTGGGCACTTGGAAAAATGTTGTATATATAGATTACATCTTTTTTCGATTTTTTTAAAATAAATTATCAAAGAAATTCAAATTACATTTGTTTCTTTTTTTATGATTTATGACATTATAACTGTGTTATACTGAACAAAGGACATTTTTGAGTTCTCCCTACATATAGCCATGATTGTGCTGCTTCCATAGAGATGCAGGACTTGCAGCTACAGTGAAAAATGAGCCCATAGTGAGTAAAAATGTGACAGGAGCAAAAACCACCCAGAAAGTTCTTGGGGTCCAGAGAGCAAAAATGTTGATGAAAAGAATAAATGGCTTACGTGTCATTATTCTTCATGAGGTTGAAATGGATAATGTTTTATTTCAAATCACACACACATGTCCGCACACACTGATACACACACTTATAATTTTCCTCTCTGACAGCAGTAGGATGAGAGACTTTGTGAAACAGTTGGATTCTTCTAAAAAACACCGAGTCAGCACATTTCCCAGGAAGATCATTCTTCTGGGTCCGCTCAGCGCTCACAGAGGAACGGGAGCGTATGCTGGAGCAGATAAACTGTCAGAGGCAGAAATACTCTGAACGCAAAAGTCATAAATCCACGTAGTCGATTTGCAGCAGCACTGGAACATAACAGGACCTCAGCAGAATGATCTGATCTCTCACAGCTGTCCACACCAAGCTTCATTCTAGGGTTTATGAAAATAATGGCATGCATTAATATCCATTCTAGTATCTTCAAAAGAACCCATCATGCTAATATAAAATATTATTATCTTACTACTTGGTTTGGGTAACTGCATTTTTTAAAAAAGTGATCTAAGTATGCTTTACACAGAAATCTACAGTATATACATTTAAAACAACCTAAATCACCGTTTTGGTCCTTTAAAAACTGTACAAACTTTACAGCACCAACCTGAAAGTGATTTTAGCCTTTAAAGCTGCTTCAGGTTCAAACATAAAGCTGTTTGTAATAATTTAATGCTAAGTTCTATTTGGCAGAGAAAATTCTTTTTTAATGAGAATTTTCTCTACATTTTTATTATGAGATTTGTTTTGTGACATTATGCTTCCATGAACATTATAATAAAGCAGATTTTATGCTGAACTTGTTACCATTTAAATCAAACGTTTTCATTTATTCTTGTTATTCTTCTATGCTAATATATTTACAATAAATAATGAAGCATTTCAGCGACTTTGGTGGCTAAAATGTTGAGCTGGTCCTTAGTTTCTTCTGTTTGTTGTGTTTGCTGACATCATGCTATCAGGTTTAACCTTTCACTTGTTGGCATAGAATGTTTTTTTTTTACTTTAGACCATCCCACCATCATACTACAAAAATAATGTTCTCATTTATACTATCCTATATGCAGTTTTTCTTATACATCTATGTGCTACTGCTGTAAGTCTAGATAACTTCTGAGCTATTTTTCCTGATGTAACTTCTTATATAAACCTAGTTTGAATGGATGAATGGGAAAAGAGTGTTTCTAGTAGGTGGGGTGGGTTTCATGAATTAATAATAGCTACTATAAGCCATTTTAAAAGCTAACCTCAGATTCTGCAGCTGTGCCCTCTGTCGATTTGGGCGACATGACTTAGGAGTTTCCTACAGCTATAAAAAGTGATGCATTCATCGCGGAGCCACAGCAACGCCCTTGACCTACATACTGGAAGTAGAACGATTGATTTTCACGACTCTCCATCTCCTGTCATGTTGTCTCATTCCGTATTGATGATAATGGGAGGAATTACGGCTGAGCTGGCTATGAAGTTCACAGGATTAGAGTCAGCGAGGCTCTGTAGAAGCTGATCAGGGACTACGGTGACTGGGGGTCAGGGACAATGCGGCACACAATGCTGGCACCGAGCCCGCCATGGGCAAAGCAGGGCGACCTCTCCCTGACTGACTGTGACTGTGCGTTTAACAGATTCACACTACAAGAAAAAGAAACTTTGTCAGCCATGTTGGAGTTTTTCTTCATTACCAGGTGCAGATAAATGATCACAGATGCCTTTAAAGACCATACTGGTGATTTTGCATGTTTGAGCCCAATATATACAACCCCCATGCACGTTACTGACAACCACTTTCCAAAAAGTAAAACCGTATTATAGTTTTTTGTGTTATTTTGCCAAATCTTATACTCTTTTAAAATCAACTGTTCAGGTGATGCACCCATCTTAAAATTTAATGTTTCACCTGCTAAGAAGTATACGTGATTGTAGAAGACATGGTTGTTTTAATCTCTCAGTAAAAGCTGTCTTCTCCTGGGACTATATTCCCTGGCGGAGACATATATTTTCTTCCATGTTGAACCGGTTAAATTAAGTAACTTCAGCAAACAATTTCATAAAAATTGTGTTAGCTGCCATGGATTATATCTCAAGCACATTTCAAGTTGATTTTAACTTTTAATAATAATAAGTGACACCAGTGGCAACCTGGAAGGCAGGAAAAACAATTAAAAAATGTAAAGCTCCTGCCGCAGCAGTAGTGTAATGTGTATGGGGGTTTGTACATGCAAAATCACCAGTATGCTCCTTTAAAAGTATGTGAAGGCAGTAAAGTCAATGAAAAACTTGGAAAATGCATCAGTTATTGTGTGATTCTTCAGTGCCTGAAAATACAGAAAGTGTGAAATATGTCAAGATTCATGTCAAAATTCATACGTAGGGGTTAATATACCTAATGTGTGTTTGTGTGTTTGTGTGTGGTGTGTGTGTTGGGTGCAGACCTGGTTGTGGGAGCGGCTCCCTGTGGCCCTACACATGTGCCGAGCTCAGGGCATTTCACTTATTACCTAGCTTAGCACTGGATTTGCCCCCACAATGGTGCCGCGGCCGTGGCGTCTGACCCCGGCTTGAACTCGTGCGCTGCCCGCCACGGCGGCTGCAGACATGCACGCATAAATGCACACACACATGCACACTGTTGTCTTTGTGTGAGCAGTTGACCCCATTTTTCCTGTCACGGCCACACTTTGACCTCTATCAAACACAGTGATGTCAAAGTTGATGTGTTTTAAATAAAAATAAATGTGCAAACAGTTTAAAATTCAATCATTCATAATACTGGATTAGCATATCACCTTTTACTATTACGTATTACTGAAGTATATACCAATTTCTGATATTTCTACAGCAAGGCTGTAATTATAATATATATTGTGGGGGACATGTCTCCCCCAGTATTCTAAATTGTATTATTAAAACCACACCATAAAGTATAAAACCAAACCATAAATTGTATTATTCAAAATGTATATTTATATAAAAAATATAAATTAAAAAAAATTGCTATGCTACAACAGGAAACCACACACCACTGTCCAAAATAGTCATTAGCAAATGTAATCATAACTAAACTTAACAAATTACCATTATAATTAATACCAGTTCTAGCATTATAGTGGTTTATTTATGTTTTGTTGTGAATTTTTCATGTTCAGAGACATTTATGTTCAAAGACCTTAAATTTATTTTGAAATTATGGGTTTGTTTCTGCTTCCTTCTCTTTGCACTCAGCCTTTGTTTGTTTCTGCAGGTTAATGGTGCAAAAGTCACTGATGATGTAAGTTGTAATATTACTGCTTAGCAATAATATTACAACTTAATATTACAATTGAGTNCACTGATGATGTAAGTTGTAATATTACTGCTTAGCAATAATATTACAACTTAATATTACAATTGAGTTATTATGCTACATGAACCCTATAGCAGCAGCTATAAGCTTCATGTAGCATAATAGCTCCACTGTTCCTGTATGTCATGATGTTGTACTGTCTAGTCGATGTTACGTGTATTTACAGCTGTAATGTCGTTGGTAAAGACTTGTTTCAGTAATTAACATTAGCCTGCCCTGTTTGGAAATTAGCCTTGCTAAGTGTTAAGCTAACTGGCNAAAAAAAAAAAAAAAACTTTTTTAAGTTTTATTTTTATTTATTTTTATTTTTTTATTTTTTTTGGGGGGGGGGAAGAGACACTATGGCTACAGCCTTGTTCTACAGTATTACTGTGTTGAAATATGTTGAACATCAAGAAGTTTGACAAATATAACAAAACATGTTATACCAGCCACAAACTTACAGTATCTTGGTGTTTTTTCATTAGCAGCTAAAAAAAAAAACAAAACATTTTGACTTTGACTAATATTGAAAAAAAAAAAGAAAGAAATTGAATATTATGGCATGGTATATTTAAAATACATACACACCAGCTAAACAATGCTATTTTGATTTCCTGTTTCCTCCTTGTCCAGCATGAAAAAACAAATCGCACCCTGCAGCGTCCGTGCTGTAAACTTTGACAAACGTACCTCTCGTAGCTCCTGCATGAGCGTGTTTAGCCTCTCGCTCTCCGCTTGAGCGTTGGAGGCCACAGAGCAGCTCAGCGTCAGCTCCGTCTGCAGCTCCAGCAGGCGGCTCATGAAGTAGGCCTCCTTTGAGGCCGATTCCTGCAGCAGCGTCTCCTCGTTGGTCTCCCCGTCCTCTGCCACCTTACGCTGGTTGGAGTAAGCCTGGCCAAATGCCTGGAGAGGTAAGAAAGGAGTCAGAGAGTGAAAGCTGATGCTGTTTGGACATGTTGTTGGTCTACAGTCTTTGATAAAGGTAAAGGCTTCAACAGACAGCCATTAGAGCAATCTTATAAATTCATTGCATGTCACATGATGTGAGTTGGGATATCCGTGTCAGACTGCAAAATAACAAGTTTGGTGTATGTCAGACTGTGACATCAATACCTAAAAGGCACCTACAGAGCTGAATGTTTGAATTCTCTGAGCTGCATTTCTATTGGTTGTTTTATGGATCGTAGCAGAAGTCAAACTGTGAGATTTTGCTTCTAAATTTCTGACAGTCAGAATTTTGTGGCTCTTGCAATCAAAAGTGCTAAATCTGCCGTCCACAGACACGTCTCATTCTGCAATCTAGGAAAACCCTTTTGGACTGATGACCAACAATGATGAACAACACCTTAAGCCTTTGTCACAAAGCGTTTTTACCAGCTTTGTAACGTCAGCAACAGATCTGAGATCATCATACGTGTGTTCATTTCTTTTCTACTATTGTAACTCTCTGTTCCCATCTCAACAAATCTCTTTTGGGGAAACTGCAGCTTGTCCAAAATGCTGCTGCATTGACTGTTATGCCGGAGCAGCCGCAGAACTTCCATCTCTCCTGTTCCAGCCTCATTACACTGGTTACCTGTGACATACAGGATTGATTTCAAAATTTTATTCTTTACATATAAGGATTTTCACAATCAGGCTCTGGCTTATTTATGTGAACTTTTGACGCCATACTCCACCGGAAGGACTCTTAGATCATCTGATCAGGGGCTTCTCGCCGTCCTTCTGTCAAAGTTAAAGACAAGGAGTGATTGCACTTTTTCCTGTCGTGGCCCCCAGGCTCTGGAACAGCCTCCCCAGGGATGTAAGACAGGCAGAGACCGTGAACTCTTTTAAGCGGCTTCTTAAAATGTTTTTATAGACAGGTTTTTGACTGATTTGGTTTGTATTTTGCTGTCTGTTTTGGATATTTGTTTTAATTTTCCTTTATTGTGAAGCACTTTGTGAGTTTTGCTCTTGATAGGTGCTATAGAAATAAACTTCACCTTACCTTACCAAGGATTTCTTCATGTGTCTCTTGCAATTATGTTTTGTCTGCGAAAGCCAAACGCTGCATCATCTATAGGAGCTTTTAGGTTCAAATCTTCTCAAATGACCTACAGTATGTCCTAATCTAGGGATTTACACCTGCTGTCACATAAATGCAGCATGTCTTTCACAGTCATGTCCACTAGATGTACTCCCGCTGTACTTTTGATAAAGGGCATATCTGCAGCGGCCGTCCCTAAAGGGTCCCTGCTTTCTGACTGTGGGATGATGTTTCACTTTGATCAATAGAAACACTGTTCCCGTTTTCCTGACACAGGTTTTCACTCCACTTACAGCTGACTTGTCATGATAAAGGAGCCGGATCTTGACTGAGAAAATCAAAGCAGGTATCAATAGCAAGACAAGAATGCACCGACGACCCCTGGATGCAGAAGACAGACCGCGATGTTCGTGCTGCATCGACCAAAGCGATGCAGCACGATAAAAATATAAAGACTACACATTTGGAGATATGCAGTAACTTCCTGCAGCGTAGGACACGCCTGCAGTCCTGCAGTAGCCTGAGAAGGTTGACTGAATGGAGAAAGATTTCATTAACACTCCATGCAACTCCATGTTTTACTGCTTCAATAAATTCTATGAACATCCTCCTCATTCTCAGGAAAAAAGGAGGAAAAATGGTTGCAGAGGCTCCCTGTGACAGAACGGATCAGTGCTTCGTCTGAAAAATGGTTTACGGTTTACAATTTCCATATGTAATTGTAAACAGTAAAGCATACAGTATAATATACAGTTGACCAAAATTGACCAGCAGCCTGAATCGTGAGAGAGTCAGACTTGTTTTCAGAATGAATAATTCACAGATAGTATTTCTACCTTAACATAATTACAACCTTCTCTCAGCGAGAGATGAATCATTTATGAAGTACAAGCAGCCATTCCTTGAAGATGACATCAGCTAAAGTGTGCAGTTATCTCTTCTTCCCATAACCATTTTTATTTACCTATTTGCTGCTGACTCAGCATCGCAGTATGCTGAGATTCTATTTTAGAAAAGGACTATAGAAATCTTAGATATAGAAAGTATATAGTGCGCTTGCACAGAGAAGACAACTTAATGAAGTACTTTCTGTAAATTTTCAGTAAAACAATGATAAATTATGATTTCACATTGTGTTTTGGTGAAATGAACTGTTCAGCTGAATGCCGTTCACTTTAATGACTCTGGAGAAAAGCTGGTCAAACGACACATCCAGCCCTGCTGCATTCAGTCTGATCCATCACTTAGCATTAATTCATCACTTATTCAAAGGATCTAATACAGAAAAATAAGCTTAATATAGTCCTGCACTGATTAAATAATAATGTCCTCTGTTGGATTTACTCTAATTCAATAGAGCCTTTTATCCATTTAATTCAAAATGTATCAGTTATGAATAAGCATATGAATATGATGCAGCAATAATCAGCTCAGTAAAATGTGTATATAGAGACCATTCAGCTATTCAAACACAAAAAAGCATCCAAAGTATGCTAATTGTGCAAAAACAAAATGGATTATCATATCTCTCTCTTATTTTTCTCTCTCTTTCACAGCAATTCTTTCTTCATTTGTCAAATACCCTCGAATTCTTTGAGTACCCCCATGCCCTCTCTGGCTCTCTGGGGAGGCGCGGTGATTGTGGTGAATGATGAAGAGGGATGGGCCTCTTCAACAAAACACACGATTAATTCTAAGCACAGTGTGACTGATGAGCTGGTATTGTTGCTTCAGATGAGAGACTTTCAGCGTGTAACGGCCTCACGGCTTACAGCTGTGTCCTAACGGAAGATCAAGCTCAGATGGCTGATTTATCATATCATGGAATGGACAAAGAGAAAAGAGATGTATAATGCAAAGCCAGAAGTGTGTGAAGAAAAGTAAAAATGTCATTTCCACCCTTTCTTTCCTTACATGATAAGGTTTTTTGAAATGGAGTTTTTCTCTCGTCTTCTTAGAGAGTTTAGGCTGGGTCCGTACCATTGATGTGTGTGTAAAGCCCTTTGAGACATTGGATGTGATATTGACCTACAAATAAACTTGATTTGACTTTTTAAAAGTGGTGAAGGAGGCATGTGATATACATATATAGAAATACTTATTTTTAATGTATAAATCAAATGGGACCTGAACAAAATGACTCACGTAAAAAGGGTAGATGTAATAAGCTGCACCTTTTCAGTCAGTAAAAGAGGCGGCTAAACTGATCATGAATTCTACGATTCTTCTTCATATTACCTTTTGTATTATCAGTTACACAAGCAGGCATCACAGCTCTTAAACCTATGGAAACAGTTTATAAACAAACTTTGAAGATCATGGACAAAAAACCAAATCAATATCATCACTGTAATATTTTAGCAAAATATAAATTTTTAAATTGGGAGAATCTAATCAAATTTTATGATGTCATGTTAGTTTTTAACATTTGAAATGGAGTTGCTCCACCGGTGCTGAATTTGTAAATAACTCTACAACTAGACTCACGCGGTCTGTCACAAGCGGAAATTGTCTAATACTGCAAAGAAAAAGTTCTTTTGGGCAATTCAGCATTTTCTTACCGAGCTTCTCATATGTGGAACTTGCTGCCTCCGGACTTGAGAGAGATAGATAGAAAATTTTGCCTTGTTTAAGAAAGGCTTGAAATCCTTTCTATTGGATAGTCAGGACTAATGGCACCTTGTAAAATTCTGTATTTTTATATATATATACTTTTAATATTGTCTACTTGTTATATCTGTTATGTATATGCTCATGTCTGTTTTTATGATTACTAATCTGCAACATCTACCTGCCCAGGATGAAAATTAGTCTATTTTGACTAAATCTGATACATTTACACACGGTTACGCATGATGTTTTAATGTATATGGTCACTGTTAAAAATAAATGAATAAATAAAATAAAAAATAAACAACATAATTTAAGTTTATGATTTGAATTACTTTATTATTTATTTATTATTTTTTTTATTTTCTTATGTATTTGAATTGTATAACTTGAAATCACTGAAATTAATCTGTTGAACTTGAACTTGAGCAGAAGGTTGGCATCAGTCAAAGTTTACATGAAGGGGTGTGTGGATAAAGACTCCCGTCCTTGTTGCATACACTGCAGTGATTTAACAGCAATTTTCCATGGAGAAATATGCAGATTTTGGATGCGTAACAAGAGGCAGATGGTTTTTACAACAAACCCCCATTCAGAGGCTGAGGAGCTCCTTCAGGTCTCCATCTGCCTCCACCAAATCATCACAATGGCTGTGACTCCATGTTTCCACATGGCAGCGCTCAGGACATTCTGCCCTGCTGTTGTGCTACACGGTCTAAAAATAACACGTGACCTCACTCTATTTTTCATGCGAATCTAATGCACAGTGCTGACGGTGCTACATGCGCTATCATTCTCATGATGAAGTTGCAGTGTCATAACACAATAAGAAGACACTCTGAAAGCGCACACAAAAGCCAACAAAATCCCAGATTAAAAAAAAAAAAAAAAANTAAAAAAAAAAAAAAAAAGAGCCATTGTGCTACATTTCATTAAAATCGACTCATTAGATTTGATTTTATATGCTAATAAAAATTTCTTCTGGAACCTGGATCCAGAACAGATCCAGATCACCTCCAAAATACCATACTCCATTTTGCATGTTTGAGCCTAATATACTCAATTTTCATACACGTAACGTTACTGACAATCATTTCGCAAATCATACAACTGGAACGGTGAATTACAAATGTTTTTCCTACCTTCCAGACCACCATTGGTTTCAGTTCATTCTGCTATTAAAATCAACTTGTTGATACTGTAAACGTTCTTGGGATAGGTAATCCATCATCACCAACAAGACGTGTATTCAGGTTTTTTTTTTTTTTTTTTAGAAGTTTCGTGACTAGCGTTTAAGCGCAATAAAAAGCGTGGAGTGAATGTACGCCTCCACCAGGAAATATAGTCCCAGAAGAAGACCTGCATTTATGGAAAAATTTAAAGGACCATGACTTCATAAGGCTACATACTTATTTGCGGGTGAAACATGGATTTTTAAGTATTATTATGGATTATTAAGTGAATGTATTGCTTGAATATTTGATTTTGAAAGATTAAGAGATTTTGCAAAATATCAGGAAAGCTGAAATACGATTTTAACTTTTGGCAAATGACTGTCAGTAATGTAACATGTAAGAAAATTTAATATATTAAGCTCAAACATGCAAAATTGGTGGTATGGTCCTTTAAGAACTTCTTCTTCTTGACATTATCTATCTGTCCCCAAATTTCACCCAAATCCATCTGTAACTTGTTTGTATCCCGCTAACATACAACACTGGGATCACATAAACTCCTGAGCAGAGGTTATTCATTCCTCATCATGTCAACAAGAGTGAGGAAGATGAAAGTTTAATAGCATTTCCTCAGGATGATGATAATAAGGAGTTAGTGATTTGCAGCCATTTCAGTTCCGTGTGTCAAAAACCCTATTATGGATTCCACCTCGGTACTCCTCAGCCCGTCTGTGCTTCGCTACATTCAGTTCAGACAATGAAGTCCCTTCTCAAGATATTCAGTCCCGGGGCCAGGAGAGAGGAGCGTACGAGGAGGAGTGAGCCTCCTGACTCCTAATGAGGAGTCAGGGGAGAGCCTGGATTTGTGATGTCATATGAATGAGTGTGTATCTGCGCAGCGAGAGTCTATTTATATATCCAGGAGGGAGAGGAATGAACTATTTCTACAACAGCAATTAATCTCCGGTTATAAAGCACCATGGGACACATCAGACCCACCATACAAACTGTAAAAACACACTTATTTATAATGTAAAACCAACTTAAGGATAATTATTTTACAGTTTAAACTTTTCAGCCTCAGAGAGAAAAGGCTGGATTATTAAATGTAGATTATAGAAGACATAAACTAAAAAAATGACACAGGTGAGGTGTGTCTATTTAAAATGTACCTCATAGGGTTTATGATTAGATTACTTAATATAATAATTATTGTGGAGGCTCTTAATTATTTTTTAATCGCTGTACATTCAGAAACAAATGTATTGATAACGTGATGAGAATGAATCAACAGGGATGGAGGATTTGATTTATACAACGGTAGAATTAAAAGACTGACGATTAATCTGCTATGTTGATTAGCAACAATAGTTGAACTATAATTATGCTCAGTTTGACAAAGTTACATCTGAAATGTGAAAATGATTCTAATCTTAGCAAAATTACAGTTTCTAAGATATAAACTCTGCAATGTTTTCACAAGTCACTGGAAAGCAGGAATCAACATAAACTCGTAAACAGGAAAAGCCCTATGAGTGACTAACACACACGTACACGCACACGCACACACACACACACACACACACACACGCACACACTCCGTTATGTCCTGTCCAGATGGTTAGCCCAGCTATGTCAGGGATTTCAGTACCATGGAGAGAGACATGCAGGATGCTGCTGAGAGCCAATGCAGCCGTCAGCATCTAAAAGGAGTGTGTGTGTGTGAGAGAGAGAGAGAGAGAGAGAGAGAAAGAGAGAGAGAGAGAGAGATGGGGAGAAAGAGAGAAAGAAGAAGAGAGAGATAGAGTTATATTTTTTTGCTTGCATCTGTTTGTTGTTTGTTTATTACCAGTATTTAAAAAATTATGGACTGATTTTGACAAAACTTCATGGCATGGTGAGATGGCAGGGAGGGACGTGACGCGGCGGGACATGACGTGGCAGGACGTGGTGTGACGTTATGGGACGTGGTGTGGCATGGTGGGACATGACGTGGCGGGACATGGCAGGACGTGGTGTGGCATTGTGGGACATGACATGGCAGGACGTGGTGTGGCATGGTGGGACATGACGTGGCGGGACATGGCAGGACATGGTGTGGCGTGGTGGGACATGACATGGTGGGACAAGGCAGGACGTGGTGTGGCGTGGTGGGACATGACGTGGCGGGACGTGGCAGGACGTGGTGTGGCGTGGTGGGACGTGACGTGACGGGACGTGGCAGGATGTGGTGTGGCGTGGTGGGACATGACGTGGCGGGACGTGGCAGGACGTGGTGGGACATGGCATAGCCCAGAGAAGAATCCATTAAAGTTTTGCTGTGGATCCAATTCATCAGTTACATACAGATCAGGCTGCAGTGATGTGAAAGTTGCTGTTACAGAGTTCATTCATTGTTCAGACCTAACTGTGTGTCAAAAAGTATAGATTATATAACAACACTATTTATTGAAGGTAAAAGCTTCAGCAGCTAAGAAACACGATGGTTTGCATCTTCCTCTTCGTCAGAATGTGTTCTACAGTAAAAGCTGTTGAGTTAAAGAGAAGCGTCTCGTTGAAATGATTCTGTTTGGCTCATGTCTGCTCGTCCTAAAGCCACGAGAAAAACGCCTGGATCTCTGTGTGTGTGTGTGTGTGTGTGTGTGTGTGTGTGTGTCTGGCTGAGTGGACTCTGACAGACATTTATTCACTTCAATTCCCGTCCTTTCTCCTCATGTTTGATCCTTCTTTTCATTCTATTTCCTTTCCATCTCTCTCTTCTCTCCTCTCCTCTCTCTTATCATTTACAAGCCCAGCATACTAACCCAGTGTGAAATGAAAGAGTGGAATTAACCTCAGTGACACCCATTTTATCTTCTCTTTCTTCCTTCTGCACAATACAATAATACAAGAAACTATAATGACTATGAGCAAGCAGAAAAAAATCATTAGAGCAATAACAAACTGAAAAAAAAGGCTGTCAATAACATACTGTGTATGTGGGTAGCATTTATTGGCCTTAAACATGCAAAATCACTGGTGTGGTCCTTTAATTTGCACTCAGCTGTTACACCTGTGTTGTTTCTTTAATATTTTACCTTGATAAACACGGTAACAGTCTCAGAGGTTCATCGACTCATAATAACAGAACAAACGAGGCTATATGAAAGACCAGAGTTCTTAAAAATACACAAACAAGTCTCCTCTTAAAGGACCATACCATCCATTTTATGTTTGAACCTAATATACTCAATTTTCATACATGTTACGTTACTGACAATCATTTCCCAAAGGATTAAAGCCATATTTCAACTTTCCTGATATTTTGCAAAATCTCTTAATCTTTCAAAATCAAATATTCAAGTGATACACCCACCTTAAAAATCCATGTTTCTCCTGCTAATAGTTACGCAGCCTTATGAAGTCACGGTCCTTTAAATTTTTTGAATAAACACAGGTCTTCTTTTGGGACTATATTCCCCGGTGGAGGCATACATTCACTCCATGCTTTTTATTGCAATTAAAAGCTAAAATTACATAACTTCTGAAAAAAAACCTGAATACACGTCTTGTTGGAGATGATGGATTACCTATCCCAAGAATGTTTCAAGTATCAACAAGTTGATTTTAATAGCAGAATGAACTGAAACCAGTGGAGGTCTGGAAGGTAGGAAAAACATTTTTAATTCACCGTTTCAGTTTTATCCTTTGGGAAATGATTGTCAGTAACATAACATGTATGAAAATTGGATATATTAGGCTCAAACATGCAAAATGGACGGTATGGTTCTTAAACAGAACACAACTCTTTTACTCACGTTATGTATTCTCTATTCCTTTTTCTAATCTCTCACAAGACAAATGCTTTCACTTCTAGGATTTATACTCCTCCAGAAGCCTTTTTCTGGTTTCTGCCTCCATCATAACACTTAGAAATGACAACAAATAATTTCCCTTATGACTCATAACGCAGCATAGAGGCTCCTCAGATATTTATATAACCATTCCACGAGACAGGAGGAATTCCACTAATGCACCTCATCCATCCTTCCCTCCCTTCACTGGTTGTATAAACGTTTAAAGAAAAAACATGAAGAACACAGATAGAGAGTGCAAGTAATGAAGGAATTGAGATTAAAGGACCATACCAGTGGGTTTGCATGTTTGAGCCCAATAAATACAACCTGCATACACATTACGTTAATGACAATCATTTTCCAAACCACTTTAGTGGAACAGCAAACGTTATAGAATTGTTTTCCTTCTTTCCAGACCGCCATTGGTTTCAGGTCATTCCAACACGCTATAAAAATCAACTTGTAGAGAATTGAAATGTTCTTGTAATAGATAATCCATCACAGCGAACACGACATGAATTAAGTTTTTTGTTGAAGTAAACCAGTCCAACATGGAGCTGAATGTAAGAAAATGTATGTCTCTGCCAGGAAATATAGTCCAAGGAGAAGACGGTTTTTAGAAATTAAAAACAACTGTCTCTTCTACATTTGGAGATGCGTGTTAGCAGAAAAAACTTTGAATTTTCAGGTGGATGTATCACCTTTTGCAGAATATTTGATCTGCAAAATCACAGGAAAACTAAAATGCGGTTTTATTTTTGGAAAATGTCACTAATATAACATGTATACAGGTATTTATTGGACTTAAACATGTAAAATCACTGATATGGTCCTTTAAAGGAGTGGACTGAGTGATGGGGAAAGGATTAAGAAACAAAAAGAGAAATGCGATTGAAAGCACACAGGCTGATTGGTATTCTGTGTCAGTGCTGGTAGATACACGCACACACACACACACACACACACGAAAAGGGAAAGACAGCGACAGGAGACAGATTAAATGGCATTGTGCACACAGCCTGTCCTTTCTCTGGCGCAGTGGGTCTCTGCTGATAAAGACAAACATGGACGACAATAGAAAAGCTCCCCTGCACACAGACAGCCTCTTGGTGTGGACAGGGACCTCAGTGACTCAGTGCTTTTGGAGAGTCTCCATGCCAAGCTGCAGAGCTGTGGGAATCCTTGTTTTCTGCCAGACACACCGCTGTGAAACAGGCTACTAACGAGGTAATACCAGAGGAAGGACTTCATTAGACACATACAACACTCCCTCTGTTACTGTTTCCTGATTAAAACAGCCCAAACACACAAAGGACAGCGGGGAAAAGGATGGAAATGGTTTGTCCAGGAACACGTGTTATAGACTTTTTCAGCATTTTGCTAAACTCTCCTTATTGCTCTTTAAAGGGGGCGTATGCTTTTTGCTTCTCCTCATGTTTATATTAATATGAGTGAAAATGTGTTGAACATTGTGTTGAGAAAGGTTCATGCCAACAGAAATGCCTCCTGTAGGAGAAACTCATATTTCCTGAACCGCCTGAACGTTTCGCTTTTCATTAGTCCTGTACTTCTGTAACATGTTTACATCAACATGTAACACATTTGGAATTTACCTGCCTATGTGATAGAATGAAATAACTGTTATTATATACATTATTATTTTGCAATACCTGACTCGCAGTAATCCATTCAGCTGTTTGTGACTGTATTAACAGTTAATGTAGTGGGATTACAATTGTGTGGCGAGGTAACGGTTAACGGCTAACAGCTAACTTCCTCGCACTCAACTTCCTCACTTAATATAAGCGAGTGAAGAAGAACACCTCGTATTTTGTCTCTTCCCTCATCATTTTCCCCTTTTAAGGTAATTTCTCAACATAAACTCCCAAAAGAAGTATCTGTATGTTTATTAAGAATTAAGAGCTACTTACCCAGCTACTGTTGAGTTCACTGTGTGAATATTTAATAACTTGAGACGTTTTATTAATAGCTAGTCATTCCTGATTTCTGTTTAGATTGAGCAGTGTTACATATCTTTTGTACAGCATGTATCTAGTTTTTTACTTTGTTGATTAGAGCTAAATTTAGAACTAGTTAATGGGAACAGAAACTGGATGTCTGCAGTTGTATGAAGTCATGTTTGTATTTAATGATTATAAAGTAGCAATTTGTAGAAATGTATAAATAACATGGTTAAGAGTTAAAATTAAGTTTATTGTTAAATGTACTTTAAAAAGAACTGTATACATCACTTAATACAANAGTTAAAATTAAGTTTATTGTTAAATGTACTTTAAAAAGAACTGTATACATCACTTAATACAAGCGATTGTATTTCGTCTCTTCCCTTATCATTTTTAAGGGATTTACACCTACGCATGTATGTTGTTGTTCATATATATGGGGCTCAAACATGCAAAACCACCGGTATGGCCCTTTAAGTTTTCATCAGCTTGACAACAGCCCTCTTTTGACAGATAAAAAGGGCTAATTCAATGGGCTACATCCTCTAACAGGGTCAGTGTGACAGACAAAGTCAGACCCTCTCTACAAAGTGTGTGTATGAGTGTGCATGTGCCTGTGCACGTGAGCCTTTGTGTGCAGTATAATAGTGATGAAGGGAGAACGGCCAGGAAGTCAGAAGATCAGACGAGTGATCTACATTGTTGGATATAATGGCCTCAGGTTATTTAGAGAAGAGGATCCTCTTCCTCCTCACGGAGACGAGGAGCATGAAAGAAGACGAAGGCGTTGAAAGTAAATTGGTCTCTCGAGACAAAACCAAAGCAGAATAACTGATCTCAGCAACATTTTGGATTTCCAGTGGATATTTATAAGATCCGGTATGACCATGTTTTCCTAAATTAGGACAAAGAAGAGCTTTGAGCTGCAAAAGAAATGTATTTGGTGTACAGAGTGTGTTTTTGCTCTGCTTTCAGACTTTGCAGCACACACAGCGAAAGTCGTCGACTAATCAATAGGCTGCAGGAGGGGAGTCCTGCTCCTCTTTCCTCTGAGCAACGACTCCATTTCACTGCAGCAAAAAGGAGATTTCTCAAAAACATAATCCATGTAGGGCTGGAGGATTTCTGCGAAAAAGGGCTTTGTTAAACCTTTTCTCATGCATGTCTGAAGATTTAAAAAAACACAAGGTAAAATCATAAACAGCCTCTTATATGTTAACACAGGTTTTCTCTTTCTATACATCAACCAGTTACTCCTTTCCTTTCCTTTCCTTTCCTTTCCTTTCCTTTCCTTTCCTTTCCTTTCCNCATCAACCAGTTACTCCTTTCCTTTCCTTTCCTTTCCTTTCCTTTCCTTTCCTTTCCTTTCCTTTCCCCCATTAAGTCAACAGAGCCATAAAACAAAGAAAAAAGCTGAGATACAACTGATGGGCTGGCGTCGCTCCACAGCGCCACCGCTGCATCCTGCTGCCACGCCCTCTGTGGTCTCAATCACAACATCCATCATCCAACCAAAACCCCCGACTACAACTCCTGCTACACACACAACCACAAAAAAACCCCACAGAGCAATGTCACACACACACACATGCAGAAATGTGCTCAAATGCTAAGACTTTCCCTTTAGGTTCCAGGAAACATACACACATATACACACACACACACACACACACACTAACCCTGAATATAAAACACTTGAGGCCAAACACAACAGCACAAAAGGTCCTTATCTAAATGCTCAGCTGTGTCCCCTGACCTTGTCAGGGTCAAAGGTCACCAAATCCACCATCCACCTGCAGCGTGTAATTTAACGAGGCATGTCCAGCTGAAACCACACTTAGCATGTTAACGTTGTGACGTGCTGGGCCGGGAAGCTAGATGGAGATTCCGCCTCAGCCTCCGGGAAACACGACAGAGTCAGAAGTTGGGGATCCGTGACAGTGCATTTATTAACGTACAGAATGAATAGTGGCGACTTGGTTAGTCTCAATCAATAAACGGTGCCATACATGGAAAAGAACACCAATGTCCAGAGCGCCAACGCTTACTTGACCAACGGTCGCACAGGAAGAGAAAAAAAAAGAGAGAGAGAGACCACACCAGTGGCAACTCCGTGCTTGGGTGTTGAGAGCGCCATTAGCGTCCAATTATGGTACAGCACAACTGTGACTGTTACAACGTGCACAATACACGCCATTAAAGTCAGGCAAAAAATAAGAGTAGGCTGTATACATGAATTCACAGGATTCCACCTTCACTGAATATACGTGATGTGTTACTTAAAGGACCATACACATGATTTTACATGTTTGAAAATTAATCGGCCATGCCTTCTACAATCGTGTGTAAGTCTTAGCAGATGAAACATTGAATTTTAAGGTGAACCTGAACATTTGATTTTCAAAAATTAGGGGATTTGGTGAAATAATATAGTTTCGTGTTTTGTAAAATGGTTGTCAGTAATGTAACGTATATATGTCGTATTTATTGGGCTCAAAAACACACAAAATCACCGGTATGGCCCTTTAAGGCAACCATATGAACTGACTTCTGTGTACATCTGTTCTTCTTATTTGCTTGTCTTCACGTGGACCGAGGCAGATAGCGAATCTACCAACAAAGAAAGAAAGAATGAATACTTTTTAACTTTATTCACTTTTCGGAAGCACCCTGTCCAGCCTGGCTGTGATTGGACGAGCCGTTTCAGGGACAACAATAAAGGCTGAAGGTCCTCCGGTCCCTGCAGAGACCAGCTGTGGTTGTAAATCTATCTGTCCTGACTGCAGGAGAAAGGATGCATTACAGGTCCGTCTCCTCTCCTCCTCCTTCCTCTTCTCCTTCTCACTCCATTTTTACATTAGCAGGGTTCACAGGAGGGCAGTAAACGCCAACCGAGGACCTGGATCAATACCTACTTGCGCTCTGTCCATAAGCCGACTCCCCCTTCTTATCTCCTGGATGCCCCTTCTCTCCCGTGGCCTCCCCTGGTGAAAATGGATCATCTCTACGTTATGCACTACTGTTTTGCTGCGTTGTGGAAATCGGTGCATGTTTGCAAAACCCATCTGACCCAATAAATGCTACTCCCATACATGTTACCTTACTGACAATCATCTTCCAAAAAATGTAAAACCCCTATGTTAGTTTTCCTGTTATCTTGCCAAATGATGATTACTGAAATGATGGATTAATTATCTCAAGCTAGGGTTGTCACGATATCAGATTTTCATGACATGATTATCGTGGCCAAAAGAATTCACGATAACGATATTATGGCGATATCTATAGAAAATTTGAAAAAAAAAAAATAATAATGCTATCAGACAAATTCATCTTTAACTTTTTTTTATTGTGCGTTTTGCCTCTTTTTTGGCAAATGAATTAAATGCACTAGCCATGTCTGATTTTCTTTGCTTCTCCACTGACTGAAACAGCGTTAGCTGACCTGAATCTCTGCTCTCTGTCGCTGCTTTGACGCTGCCTAACAAATAACCAGGAGAGAGAAAATTCTGTCAAGTCCAACGCCATGATAACTCAGCTTTAACAACACAACTAAGACCTTCATGTCACATTTCCCATTTCAGGGCTAGCAAGCTAACTGTTACTTCCTCTCTCTACTGTGGTGAAATCTGCAGGATGATGGANGGGCTAGCAAGCTAACTGTTACTTCCTCTCTCTACTGTGGTGAAATCTGCAGGATGATGGAGGTGAACGTGGGAGAACAGGTTGGCGGCATTTCCTGCAGACTGGGGCGTTTACAAACACCCTGTCTTTTTTACTGAATCCAAAAAACTCCCACACTGGCCAGCTAACTTTTTTCATGTTAGGGTAGAGCGACTCGCTCTCGTCTGTCATCTCCCATGATTTTGGCAGTAGTAGCCACACAGTGGCTACTGTGGTAGTAGCTAGCTAGCTAGCTAGCTAGTTACAGCATCACGTCACGTATGTGTGTGTGTGGCATTGGGGGAGGAAGACAAAGCGAGAACAGAAGGAAACAGAAATAATTTAAGAAGTGGATTATTTACATGATATTATCATATGTGTATTATTAACATGATATCAATATTTCATTTTTTAAANGTGGATTATTTACATGATATTATCATATGTGTATTATTAACATGATATCAATATTTCATTTTTTAAAATATCATGGTTATCATCAATAATGGTATATTGCAACACCCTTATCTCAAACACTTTTCAAGTCTCTACAAGTTGATTTTAATAGAATACTGAAATGAACTGAAACCAATGGCTGTCTGGAAGGTAGGAAAAACTATTCTAAAATTTACCCCTCCCGTAGATTGGTTTGGAAAATGGCTGGCAGTGATGTAACATGTATGTGGTTTGTATTTACATGCAAATCCACCAGTATGCTCCTTTAACACTTCACATTATGAATGCAGCAACTGCAGGATCGTGTTTGCTGCAGCAGAAACGTACCTGCTGCAGATCGCTGTTACTGAGGGAAACGTGATAGAGATTTCTCCTCACTGCTGATATATTCAGGTTATACTGTCGCCTGCTGTGGGACGCAGAGATTGAGAACGAGTGTGACTTTGTGCAGGTCTTTCACACCCTCATCACCGGCCCCCAATGACCGAGCAGTCACATCATATTAATTTGATTTATGCTGGTTATGTATTGTGAGTTACTGGGGTAAATCTCAGAGGGAATGAACTGGCAGCTAATCAATCATGCATAGTATGTTCTTAGCATGTTTGCTGATGTTTCTCTGACATGTCAGCCTTGGGAATTATGTCCTGTTATAACACACTTTGTCACATTCCACTGTGTAAATAACCAGACCAGGCTTCCCATAAAGACATCAAAGACATCAAAGTTTGAGTTTATTTCCTGCCAGCAGTACGGACAGCTGGCAAAATAAAAGCGGACAAAACAAAAACTTTGACAAATCCAATTAAGGAATTATGTGTGAACTATCTAGTTTGGGCAATTTTAAAGTCTGTGGAAACTGATTAAAGGACCATATCACCCATTTTGCATGTTTGAGCCTAATATATTCAATTTACATACAAGTAATGTGTATGAAATGACAATCATTTTCCAAAGCATAGTATTGGAATGGTGAATTAAAAATGTTTTTCCTACCTTCCAGACCGCCATTGGTTTCAGTTCATTCTGCTATTAAAATCAACTTGTTGATATTTGAAATGTTCTTGGGATAGGTAATCCATCATCACCAACAAGATGTATTTTCAGTTTTTTTTTATTTTTTAGAAGTTTCGTAATTTTAATGTTTAAGTGCAATAAAAGCGTGGAGTGAATGTATGTCTCTACAGGGAATATAGCCCCAAAAGAAGACCTGCATTTATCGAAAAATTTAAATGACCATGAGTTCATAAGCAGGTCTATTAGTAGGCGAAACATCAAATTTTAAGGTGGGTGTATCGCTTAAATATTTGATTTTGAAAGATTAAGAGATTTTGCAAAATATCAGGAAAGCTGAAATACGGTTTTATCCTTTGGGAAATGATTGTCAGTAACGTAACATGTATGAAAATTGAATCTATTAGGCTTAAACATGCAAAATGGGTGGTATGGTCCTTTAAGGGCAGTAAATAACTTCCTCTTAAGGCACAGTAAAACCCAATATCTCAAAATATGCTGGCCAGTAGTCTAGAAAAGTCTTAGAGGTTCATTTGTCAAACTTCCATGGTGTCAAAGTTCCAGGAATGGTGGATTCGATAAATGATGTTTAAGTTAAAAAATGCCAAAACTATGAACACGAAATGCATGAATGGGAGAAGTGTAACCAAATCCTTACATATGGGCGTAAAAGGCAGAATAAACACACATTTCTTTATCCACTCATATTTAAAAGGATGGTTGTCACTGTCAGCCTCTTTTCTTTGTGTTTCAGTTTTGAACAAATCATTTCACCTTTTCAACATGAGCTCCTACCTCCAACATCAAACTTGCTAACAAGCATCTGAAAGATGATAGGGACAAGATATTACTGTCCTATCTTATCATCAGCTGAACACACACACAATGGACACTACATGATTTTAATGTCATGCAGGTGATTTAGCCACCATGTTTTGGAGCCAAGCATTGTTAAAATCCACTGAATTTTATCTTTAATTCTCAGGGAGATCCAGAAATTTTGAGTGATATCCAATATTTTCACGGTAAATTTGGGGGAGATAAAAGAATTAAAGGAATTAGAGTGAATTTTCAAAAATATGCTTTTTGTGAAATTGTTATTTATCTATGATCATTAATAGACCTCTGACTGTGCTCAACTTGAGGAGTTTCAGATACTGTGGTGCATGGAGAGACAGTGTGTCAAAGACGAAGCTGCAGGTTTCCATTAAAATAAATATTACTGTCATTATGTGTCACTCATAATGTGTTTGTTCCTGGATCCGTACCAAAATACAATTTAATTCCTGAGTAGGGTCTATGTCGGGGTCAAGAAAATTGGAGCAAAACTAAAAAAAGCAACAGCCCAGTGCTTTTTGGATTAGATTTTGATTAGATTTGATTAGATTAGATTAGAGTTTGATTGATCAGAGATTTTTTGATTAGAGTTAGACATACAGATGAAAATGAGGCAATGCACATATGATCATGCTCTTTCTGTCAGAAAAAAAGATAACCTTTTATTTTTAATGCTGCATCAAAGTGACCACATGAGGAACTTGATGTAAATCTCTTTTGGCACATTTCTGAGCCTAAAGCCTTGAAAACAGAAATGAGCTGTAAGCTGAATGTCCCCCACCTATCAGACATTATTCAAAGTGAAAACATACATTTTTTTATGTTCAAGAAAACCACCAAATTATGTGGTTGTATCAAAAAAAAAAAACAAAAAAAAAAACAAAACCCAGCAGAAACCCAATATTCACTCCAAGCCTGTGTGATGAAAACATCATGCTGTAAGTCATACGAACACAGTCAGTCATCGTCCTTCTCTTTCTGTGTCCTTTCTGTGGCTGATCTGCCCGGAGACAGCGCTAACAAGCCAGGACCACAGGGTAATGGTGTCTCCATCACTGCTTAGGCAGTGATCCAGAGACATACGGCACACACACACTGACACAAGGAGTAAGAGAAAGAAATGGGCTGGGAGGGACGGAGAAAGATGGAGAGGAAGCTGAGTGAAAGAATGAGGAAAAAGGAAAATAAAATAGGAGAGCAAACACTTCCTCCTTTCAGAACCAGAACAAAGCGGTCTATTTCTGCTTGGGCCCTACAGACAAAAAAGACCTCAGAGCACCGAATTATCTACAGAATGATAAAACCATCCCATGTCTAGTAATATTCCTCATTAGAATTTGTTCATATTCATCAATAGAGAACTAATAAGGACTTCTTAAGATATGCTAAATAGTCATCACAGTGCTGCATTTCCCTTGAACATTAGAAGTACTCTCAAAGAACACACATATCTTTATCCAGATCTGGACCAAATTGTAGATATTCATACTTTATCACGTGATAAATTAGCCAGATTTTTTCCCCCAGTAATGAAATTGACAAAAATATCAGAAAAATATGCCATGTCTCATGATGATGAGATATCTTCTGGATCAAAACTTTTATGGATTCTTCACTGGGCCATACCCCACCCTTCCAATGAATTTCAACAAAATTAGTTCATAACGTTTAGAGTAAATCTGCTGACAAACCAACCAACAAACAATCCATCAAACCAACAGCACATGCAGGTGAAAATGTGAAAATGTGACTTTTAACTTGTGAGAGTTAAAAGGGACTTTAAGCAGCAACAGCTTAAGGAGCACTACAATGATAGGTTGGCATGACAACTTGCATGCAGGTAGTATTATTGGGCTCAAACATCCAAAACCACCGCTTTAAAGCAGTGGTTAAAGAGCTTTACGCTCCTTTAAAGTCCCTATTTAGTGGTACAGTGATGCGATAATGATGGTGACTGATCATTTTTCTCAGTTTTGTCTGTTTGTTCATATCATCTTGTCACTTTTTTGTAGTTAATGTAAAATCAAATACAGCTAGACACAGATAGAATCAAATTAACCAGCAACAACAGCAGAGATCCTGGTGTTATGCATGGATTCTTGCTGTGTGTGCAGTGTGTATGTCTGAATACATGTGTGTTGTACAACACTAAGGACAATTGTTCTTAACCTGCTGGGACCATAGCAGGAAAACAGGCAAATTTGGCCAGCTGGGGCGCACACTTACACACACTTGCACAATGGAATACACTATACTGAACAGGATGTATAATAACAAAAACACCTGCCCCAGATGGAGGGAGGAGACTTTGTCTTTTTTTTTTTTTAACATGTCTTTCATAAGAATAAATTATAATTCGAGGATATCCCTCTGGCCACTCAGTTCCAGAGGCAATTCCACTTTCCATTAGCAGTTTCAGCTCCAGAGAGCAGTTAGAGCAGACATGATGCTCGCACGCCGCCATTCAGATTGATATTTATAGAAAACTAAGTCAGAAAGACAGACAGACAGGAAGCAGGAGGTGTTTGTCTCTGGCTGTAATATCATCTCCAGGACATGTTCCCTCTGTCAGGTGAGAGCAGATCCACAGACAGGTGAGGAAGCAGAGAAGATAAAGGATGCAGATATGATTGGATGACAGATAACTACAAAGAACAGCGGCTGTTGTTTTTCCTGACCACTTCAAATTTGAATTTTACAGCAGCTTGCATCAGCAGGCAAATGATGCACATTTAATGAGCATGTCTATGTAAAACCTCGCTATTTAGGTCCATGTTTACATCTAGTTGACTGTCTTTGGAAACGGAACAAAGTGCAGATTTTGTCTTACGAGGCTCTAAAACTCTCCTCGCCAAACTATTTGCTTGTCTTCATTTCTCTCCTCCAGGCTACTTTTTTTCAACAATATCACCCATTTCATTATCGTTCTTCCCTCTGTCCTCTTCATTATTTTCATCTCTCCTTTCCAGCCAATGTCTGTCTCTCCACTTCTCTCTCTTTCTCTCCATATATTTTCCCCTCATCATTCATTACATCACCTCTCATCCAATAATCCATAAGTACAAATGCGTGGACATTGCGCTGATGCCGGCTACATGAAACGACATGAAAGTTTTGTGTTGCTTCGGAAAAAAAATCATAGGAATTCTGCAAAAGAACTTAATGCTCTTCTGGCCAAGCAAAGGAATGGAAGAGTGTGAGGAAGAAGGCAGCTGATGTAAACCCATGCATGCATAATAATGTGATGAGAGCTCAGAGCCATATAAGCAAGCATGTGATGTTACCATGATTTTTTAAATTCTCTACATGCTCAGTGACTGGTGCACTGCACGGCCACCGACCGAGCCCATCGTTTCACCTCTAACAAGACTCACAGACTTGAAATATGATTTTGGACCCACTCTTATCATTGTGGTGGAGTTTTTCTAGATATACTGTAAGAAAAAAGTCTTTAAAAATGGATATAATGCAAATGACTTTTTAAAATATTGAATGGATGTTGCTTATATTTTGTGGTTCATTTTAACATTAGCTACACAAAAGTTTGGCATCCAGAATTTTTCACATAGCCAGCTAACTGGCAAATAAAAGTAAAAGGTTAAAATGGGCAAAAGAGCACAATAGCAGATGATTATTTTTTTTTTTATTGGCAGTTTTAGATGTGACTTTTTCTTTGAAATTCTGCCTTGTGAGCCTCCCAAAGTTGTCTTTTCCCTGCTGCAGATCAGGCTGGTATTTAATATGTACTATTTAAGGAAGAAGCCAGCTGAGGACATGTAAGATCTCTGTTTCCTCAAACTGCAGACTCTGATGTATTTATCCTCTTGAGCAGATTAGATCCAGTTTTTGTCCTTATCTCTCAGACAACCATCATTTGGAATAATCTTCATTTGGCAAAACATGTTTCTTGAGAAAGCTGTTGTATTTTGGCCATTTTTTAAACCCAGAATAGAATTTTAGGAATGCCAGTACAATCAAAGTAAAGACAATTTATTTGCTCAGTTGAACAGAATAATGAGTTTCAGGTATGCTAACATGATTACAAAGATGTCTCTAATTAGTTAGCATTTAAACACAATTAAAGATGAGCTAAAAGAGTTTGTCATTCGGACACTAAAGTAATGGCTGCTGAAGGGTGGGGCTTAAAGGCATCAATCAACTTAAAAGTATCAATTTCAAGTGTTTCCCACAAGTTGAAAATTTTCTTGTGGTCCACCCCCCCCCAAAAAAAAAAAAAAAAAAAAAAAAAAAATTGGATATTTGGCTTTAAAAGTGCAAAGAAAAAGCAAAAAACACTCAGATCTAGTTGAAAATGGCCTCTACCAGACTGTATACTACTGGTTGCTAGGCAACCACAGTAACTCAACGAGCACTTCCAAATTTTTTAACACTGGTGCACATGTAAGTCAGAGTCATTTCAGGTCTTATGTGTTGAAGTATTGGGAGAACTCAGGGAGCGTGATTAAGACATAATGAAGACAATTATTTGGCCGTGGGATAAAATTTAGCAGGAAAATGATATTCTTTGTCATAAACAAAGACTGAACCGTTTTCCTGAAATAATATGCAGATGTAACAATTAGAGTTATTTGCCATGCACCCACACAAGCATGCACACATGCACAACGCTTACATAAAATATAGAATTCATATGCTCCTCCTACTGGCTGTGGCTCTTGTCTCCATGAGCGACCTTGAGCTTTAACGCCCTGTCAGCATCCGTCTCTTGTTGCTTTGTACATATATGCATATATGATAATGCATAAAGGCACTAATGACTGAATGTGTCAACACAGCTCGGCTGGATCGTGAAGACTTTTGTTCTCTCCTACAACTTTTTGGAATAACGACTCAATCCCAACAACTGCAAACAGATCAGCAACAGCATGTGGAAATGTTTTTATCTAATTGGCTCCATTAGTCAAAGATCGTTTGAGCAGGAGGTGATACCACCAATAAAGAACACAGAAGGAAAATATAAATCCAGTGTCTGCAAGGCCTAGAAATGTGTTGGTGTTGTTAGTGCAAGTCAGAACAAGAGTAGAAAGTCAGCAGCTTTCTCACGATAAACAAATGTTAAGAAAAGTGTGAGAAATGGAAATGTTACCCATTACATGTAGATCAATGTGCAACTGAGTCACGAGCCATAGTGATCTCTGAAGATTCAGTTACTGAAAGATTCATGAGAAAAAGCCAAACCATTAAGGCTTAGAGTCCCAGTAGAGCTGTCTCTAATGACTGTTGCCATGCATAATGGGAAGGAATATTAAAACAAGAAAATACGTGAATTTTGGAGCAAAGCAAAGCAAAACCCACCTCAGCAACAAGCCACCAACTCCATGAAAAATGACAGAAAAACCACATGTATGTTGTATTAAAATGGCGAAATTTACAGTGTGAACCTAAAAGGCTCCTGACAACCATGAAAAATAGCACTTATGCTGCGTTTACCTCAGAAGCAGGAAGTTGGAACTCAGAATTGTGTCATTTACAACCAGCAGATATTCGTGCTAAACAAAAGAAGCTACGTTATAACAGTTAGGAGCTTTTTACCTTTTCAAACAAACAAAATTGCATTGTTTAACTTGTTACTGTGTCTGCATGCTGATTTATTTAAAGAAAATGCTTCTACATGTTAATTTATCAACGGAGAAATTACAGTTTGAGCAGCCACATTGAAATTACGGGGTTGAGGAACGCTGCTTGGCTTTCTGAGTAAGAATTCCAAGTTAAGGGTTTTTGTTTTGTTTTTTTTTTAACTTTTCCCAGTTGTGAAGTGCAAGTGGAATGCAGCAACAGTGACTCACATTAAAATCTCATTTTAAATTAAAAGACAATAAGAATTTAATTTTAAACTTATTTCATAATGAAACCCACTTTTATCTATGAATAATTTGAAAAATAGAAAAAATACGCATGGATTTGTATTTGTTTTGAATCTGTGTAGAAATTTCCAGACATCTAGTGTACCACCAGAGGGCGCATCGAGTACCACAACAGTACGTGCACCACAGTTTGAGAACCACTGGTTTGTAGATTCACAACACAAAAACAGCATGAATTATGCTGTTTTTCTATCTTGTATATTTCAGCTACCTTACATTAAAATCTTCTTAACCTTCATTTTTTCTGGGGCCCTTGTGGAGCCCATTCACCTCCCACACCCCACTATGACCTGCCGTGGATCCCACACACATCTGCAGATACCCACAACATAATGGCGTTAATGGACACATATATATAAATAAATCCTCCCACCTCTTGTAGCTGCTCCAGCTCCTTCCTGAGAGCCTCCTGCTCGGACTCCAGGTCTGCATACTTGTTCTTCAGAGCCTGGTTCTCCTCCAGGACAGCCAGACCGCACTCCGCAGCCCGGATCTTCTCCCGGTTCGCCTCGGCCAATTCCTGGGTGAGCCGCTCCACCTCGGCCCGGTACTGATCCACCGTTTCCCCGCATCCTCCATCGGCGGCCATCGCCCCTCTCTGTCCGTGTCTGCACCCCGGTCGGTCTGCGGATTCCCCCCCACCCTCTCTGACCGGATCGGTGGAGACGGACACGGAGGCTGGGAGACGCAGAAATATCCGCCTCCTCCTGTTAGCCAGCGCAGGCAGGAAAATGAATTCAAGATAAATAAAAATAAATATAATTACATCCCCTTGAACATGTCATCGTCAGTGCCCGATACATGATGATCACAGCAAAAATCTTTTTTTAAAAAAAGGAGAGAAGAGGCCCTGCGAGAAAAAATCAGGTCAATGAATGTGAGAGTCAGCAAAACACACACATTTCTGCTTATTCATGGGTGCAAAGGCGCCACCTGTCGGCTGCTGTCAGACATTGCAACGAGCAAATCTTCATCTATCTATCTATCTATCTATCTATCTATCTATCTATCTATCTATCTATCTATCTATCTATGATAAGATATGATAAACTTTATTAATCCCACACTAGGGAAATTTATTTGTTACAGCAGCTTTAGATTCAGAGTACAAGGAAACAAGTGATAAAATAAAAATATAAAAATATAAAGTAGAGAAAATGCAACATAAAAGGACATACACATAAAAATATATAAATACACTATGTACATCAGTGAAGTACAAAAAAATATAAATCTATCTACCTATGTCAGTTTAAACAACTTCTGGATACTTGGTGTTAGCAGTCCATTTTTTGTTTTACTTTATACATAATTTGTATTATTTTAAAATCTACTAACTCTCTAAATTTTAAAGCTTTAACTGAATAAAAATGGATTTGTTGCATGCGATAACTTGTCTTGCTTACAGTTACAGTAATATGGCTTTCTTTTGCAGTCGAACAATTGAGTTTGTACTCATTTTGTATGCACTTCCCCGTACTTCCACATAATAAATCATGTATGGGATTAAGAGATCTCTAGCTTTATATAGTATTATGATAAAACCTTATGATAAAAGTGTGGTTACACAAGTGTTGTTTAGGTTTTCTGCCCTTTTCACCCTGTGGGTGTAGCCAGAAGGACAGTTTATCTTACAGCAAGCTGCAATAAAAGAAGATATGGCCAGGGTGAAAAGTTTAACCTGCACACTCAGAGCCTTGTTAGATTTAATCAGTTATGGTGCTGTCCAATCAGTTCTGATGTTGATAGTTATCTTTTTTTTTATAATTGGTAATTATTTGAAGCATGACCTTTGTAACACTTCGTGGAAAGGAGATGTCCATGGTTCAAACCTTTCTTGATTACAGGCTTCACAGAATAATATCAGCAGGTTTCAAAGGGAATAAATGCAAGAGGCAGAACACAATAATTGAGGTAGAAACTTACACAATGATTTTGCAGTCTGTTCACAATTAAATGCAATATAATTTATAACATCACCACGTGTTCAATATAATTATTGATAGTTTCTACTGCCCTTTTGATCACATTAGACAAGTTCTACAGTTCCCCATCTGCCCTGCTAGTAATCTCAGTTTACAAGCCTAAATTAAGATTAGCGCAAGTTCTCAGCAAGTCAGCAGGTAAACAGTTCATGGCAGCGCCGTATCTGATCTCAGACAAGGAAATGTAGCGTCATGAGAAAAATCTAAATGCTCTCCTGCTGCAGCGCCAAGAGTTCTTAAACCCTCATCTAAACACATCAACTCACAGCCTGCTCAGATTGTTTTCATTAGTCAGCTCACCACACATCGCTTTTGATGCAAGTCAGCTTTATTGGTGGATTAAAAAAAATGCACGTCTGATAATTAAAGCAACATCAAATTTCAAATTGATTGTTGTTGCATTTATAGTTCCCAGATTAGAGTGCAGTAGTTTTACAACACCAGAAATGTACTTTAAAAAAAAAACAAAAAACCCACATATTTTACATAATAGATTCATCAGTTTGTAAGATGTCCTTTCTTTCTGTTCCCAGCTGGTCAAAATACACAGTCCTGTGGTGTGGGGAGTGTGTGGGTGTGGGTCAGCATGGTGGCTCTGTGGAACAGCCGTGAATGAAGAGGCTTAGATAAGCAGTACGGCGGCCAGCACTCCGCCTGCAGCTCAGGTGTCTGTAAGAGCAGGTAAGATGCATCCTGATGAACACGTAAACTTCCCTTTTTTTTTCCTCTATTAGATTTTTATTTATTTATTTATTTTATTTATTTAGGCAGGGGCCATGTACACAAAAAATTAATCTCAAATTGAGTGGAGATGCTTTGTGTCAGATTTAGCTAACAGCTAATTTCCATCTGTAGTCCCTGGGCAGGTAAACATAAAACAATTATCAGATATTAAAAACAAACAAACATTATCCATAAATACACAAATATATAACATCAAATATCGGTATACTAATACACATATAATCATTATGTGTTCTGTGCGGGGTTAAGGGAAGCTGGAAAATATCCCAGCATTCACTGGGGGAGAGACATGTACACCTGGACACTAGTCTGTCCCAAGGTGAACACAGATACACAAACTTATTCAGAATCAGCAATTTAATTTTCCAATTCATCTAACCTCATGTTGTTTGGACTGTGGGAGAAAACCCACTCAAATGCAAACTCCACACAGAAAGACTTCAGGTGGATTCAAACCAGAAGCTTTGTGCTGAGGCAACAACCTAACCCTGACCCCTTTACTGGTAACGCCTCCGTCTCTGAGGGTTTGGTGAAACTGATGTTTGTGAAAAGATCGATCACACAAAATAATCCCACAGTGAAGATTCCCACTCCACTACTGTACGATCAACATGTTTACATTACCTGAAGATAAAGAAAGCCATGACAGACGGTGTGTGTGTGTGTGTCTCTGGCCATCTGCTCTATATCCTTCAGTGTTTCAGTTTTCCTCCATTTGGCTCTGCGGTTCTGGAACCAAATCTGAAGCACAAAAAGAAACACACACACAAACAGAAATTCACCCAAACGTATGGAAGCCCATTTCCGCCACTTGAAAAAAAAAAAAAAAAAAAAAAAAAAAAAGAGTTCTGAGATTAAAGTCAGAATTCCGAGAAAAAAGTAAAGTAAGTATTAAAGTCAGAATTCTGACTTTTTTCTGAGAAAGAAATTAATATAAATATAAAGGTGTGAATCACTCAAATAGATTTTCCCATTTATAATATTGCTTATTAAAAGTGGATGTTANAAAGGTGTGAATCACTCAAATAGATTTTCCCATTTATAATATTGCTTATTAAAAGTGGATGTTATAACATTTGCTCTATAAACCTTGAGAAATATGCTATTAACTGTGATTACCTTTGACCTGTTAAAAGCTGTTATTGCTTCGTCTCACAATGTCCTCTTCATTGTGGAAAAAATGACGGACTTATAAGATCGTTATTACTATACATTCAGTAATGCAGAATTCTGACTTTTTTCTCAGAACTCTTGTTTTTTAAGTGGCAGAAACGAACTTCCATACAAACGTCATCTGGAAGGGATTGTTCATATGCGGCATAAATAGTCACACTCTCACACAGAATTGGTAAATCCCTTTAGCTGACTGTCTCGTTACAATTAAAAATGAACTGACACTAAATCAGTTACAAAGATAAAAACCACACGTCTGCTCCTTTAAATCCTCACAGCTGCTCTGCAGGTGTCCCACCTGTATTCGGCCCTCTGTGAGCTGCAGGTGAGACGCCAGCTGCTCTCTGGTGTTGACGTCAGGGTAGTGGGTCTGCTGGAAAACCTTCTCGAGCTCCTCGACTTGGAATGGTGTGAACGTGACCCTCGTTTGCCGCCGTTTTTTCTGGCCTGCAAATGAATAATGGTGGTCGTCGTCATCATCATCAACATAATTTAAAACAGCATCCTCCTCCTCCTCCTGATGTTCTGTCAGGGAAACACTCACTCGTGTTGTCTGTGCTGGGTTTTGAAGACTGTTCCGGTAATCTTGCTTGTTCTACGAAGAGAGAAAAGATTACAACAAGAATTCAGGTTTTATTTCTATTAGAGCACTAAAAGCTAACGTGCTAACATACCTGAATATGAAAGCTGGTTACATATTCTGCTGTTCTTCTTGATAACAGACCAGTTGCGATGATGAACCTGTTTCTCTTTTCTAACACATGTGGGCCTCCTCAGAATTTCTTCAATCGAATGAGACAGGTTTTTGTGTGGCCCAGAGTCCATTTCTTTCTCTCCGTCTCTTCTATTCTTCACATCCGGTAGTTGATCTGCCTCCATCAGCACTTTTGTCATCAAAATAAACTTTATTCACCAGAAGCTTACAGGAAAAATCCCAGTGTCTTTGTCTTCTGTCAAGAATCCACCTCTGCTGAGTTAAGAAACTTGTCTCTTTCTCTGACTTCTTGCTCTGCTCTCTGATCCCTCTGTCGGTTTCTCCTCCTGCAGGAAAAAAGGGAGGTTGTTCTCCTGCTCCTATTGGTCTTCATCACATGATTAGGATGGAGGAGGAGGAGGAGGAGGAGCAGCCAGCACTAAAGATAAATACATTTCTTGGAAAGTTCTGGAATAAGCAATTTGCACTGATGTCAGATAGACACAGGTGGTTTTTTGAACCTGAAGACCCTTCATTTAAGGTGTATGCATTGTAAATATATAATCTTACAGATTTCTTACCTTATCACTCTTTCACACACACTATGCTAAGTTCTGTTATATTTGCTCTTTTTTTTTGGTTTTGCTCACCATCAACCTATGTAACATATCAGAACAAATTCCTGTTTTTCTGGCTGATTAAAGCAGAGACAATATTCTGGTATCAAGCATGCGTAAAGCTTTTTTCCTTATCAGCCAATTTACTGGAAAGATAATCTTTATCACCTTGGCCTCAGTTTGCCCTCTCACACTTCACTTCACCTTCCAGAAACTCTGCCAACACTTTATGATAGCGACTCCTTGTGGCGAGAAAGAAAAAAAGTCTTTGTTTTATTTTACACATTCATATTCAGGTTAGTTATTTGAACATTTTGCCTCCATCTAGTGGCGGAATTATTTTTCTGCTGCTGCTTGTGACGTACTGAATGTAAAGCGTTTATCAGGTATTTCTATCCTACTGAGACCCTGCAGTTATTTCAGTTTTCTTTTCTGTGGGGGACATACGTCTCTAATTTCTCTAAAAAAAATAAATAAATAAAAAATGGCCATAATATTGAAAGCTGGAGTTGTGTGTAGGGGACATCCAGGGCTTTCCAGCAATATTTCATTTGTTGGGGTTCATATGTGACAATAGGAGTTCTGCCCTTTAAAAATAATACATTTTATAGGTGTTATAAAGGTAAATGATAAAAAAAAATTATGCTGGTATGGTCTTTGTAAACCAAATAATCAGGATGATTTTATGAAATATAAGTTTGAACAATATAAAATTTTTCAGTGATATACAAATAATGTAGCCCCACTGGTCAGAGTTTATGTTAAAGGACCACACCGGTGATTTTACATGTTTGCGCTCAATAAAAACAACCTGCATACACGTTATGTTACTGCCAACCATTTTCCAAAACATAAAATCATAGCTTAGTTTTGTGTTATTTTGCTTAATCCCCAAATCTTGCAAAATGAAATGTTCAGGTGATACACCCACCTTCAAATTTAATGTTTCACCTGCTAACACTTATGTCTGAATGTAGAAGGACGGTAATTTTTAATTTCTCAGCAAAAGCATTTTCTGCTGGGGCTATACTTCCTGTTGAAAAAATAATAATGGCATGTGGTTCACAAGGTGATTTTATTTTTTAATACGATACTGGAATGAGCTGAAACCAATGGCTGTCTGAAGGGTTAAAAACATGTTTCTAACATGTACTGCTCCAGTATGTTTTGGAACATGGTCAGCAGTTTTAACATGCATGCAGGTTGTATTTATTGCGCTCAAACATGCAAAATCCACAGTATGGTCCTTTAAAAGAAAGTTTTGGATGTGTAAGGTATTGCACTAATTAAGTCAAATAAACTGGGAATGTTTAGTTCAAAGCTGAGGAGAGAATAAATTACACATTGTTCATTAAAAATTATATAAAATGATGAGTAATTGATCTAAAGGCATTAAAAATCAGATCAACCAGTCAGATCAACTATCAGACCTTTCAGACAGGAAATTGGAAGAAAAACAACCATTATCACCCAGGACCCTTCACACATCCCCTCCACAACACTACTCATCCCAACTGATTCCCTAAGGAGTTGTTGGGCTCAAGCAAGCAAAACCACCGGTATGTTCCTTTAAACAATACATTTGTCACACATTCCACTGGAAAATCGTTTTCGATTAAAAAGTATTGTCATATTTCCTGGGTTTGATATTTGGATGTGATAACTCCAACCTTCAAATGACATTTTCCTCCTAAATTTTAACATGTGCGAGGCATTAGCGTGTAAAAGCCCTTCCTGTGCGCTGAGTGAATGATTAAATGTTGTCCTTCACCCAATTTGATTATGATCCAGCCTTTCAGCGTCACGTCTCCGCCATATGATTGTGATCATGTGCCAAAGAATCACAGCTTGACGCAAACACTCAGATGTGAGTCAATGACTGATGGTGACATCTGACAGAAATAAATGAAAAAATGCAGCAAAAGTAACTCTAACCCACACAGAATGTGGAGTTTGGACACATTCACAAACATAATTCACGTACTGCTCATTTAAGCACAGCCTTAAAGGACTATACCACCATTTTGCATGTTTGAGCCTAAAATATTCAATTTTCATACATGTAACATTACTGATAATCATTTCCCAAACATACTACTGGAACGGTGAATTAAAAATGTTTTTCCTACCTTCCAGACCTCCATTGGTTTCAGTTCATTCTGCTATTAAAATCAATTTGTTGATACTTGAAATGTTCTTGGGATAGGTAATCCATCATCACCAACAAGACGTGTATTCAGGTTTTTTTTTAGAAGTTACGTATTTTAGCGCAATAAAAAGCGTGGAGTGAATGTATGCCTCCACCGGAGAATATAGTCCCAAAATTAAGACCTGTGTTTACGGAAAAATTTAAAGGACCTTGACTTCATAAGGCTGCATAACTATTAGCAGGAGAAACATGGATTTTTAAGGTGGGTGTATCACTTGAATATTTGATTTTGAAAGATTAAGAGATTTTGCAAAATATCAGGAAAGCTGAAATGCGGTTTTATCCTTTCCACATGCAAAATAGCTGGTATGGTCCTTTAAACATAAAGCCAGTAACAAAGGCCTTAACTGCAGTATATTTTACACTGTTCTTTGTATTTACATGGTTTTTGCACAGTTTTATCCTCCTCTAATGTTTTTATGTCTTTGTAATTTGTCTGTTTCCCACACACCCAGCCGTTCGAGGAGAGGGAATCTCTCTTTGAATTGTCTCTCCTGATGTTTCTTCCATCCCCCCATATAATAGCTTATGATATAAATATCTAACCTGTTTCAGTCTTCATAAGTGCTTGTTTAAAAAAAAAAATACTGGCCCAAATCTGTGCTACCTGACATGTGATGCTGTTCCCTGCTGCACGAGTCACATGCAGGCGCAGCAGAGAAACTCATGACGCTCTCTGCGCTTCAATGCTGCCTCAGTGCTCGCAGCTTCATGTGAGATCAATTTCCCTCAACTGTGCTATTCAGCACTGCATTCAAGGTCTCATTCCTGACTGAAGGGCAGCTCAGCGGCTTCCACACAGATCACAGCCGCCGTCACTCCCGTGTTGTTGTTGTTAGTGTGACGTACATGTTGTTTTTGTTTTCTGTATGTGTGTTCTATATGTGTTGCATGTTTTCAATAGTACACTACTTGTTTTATGTTGTTTGCTTGTATTTTTATTGCGATCTGTGTTTTATATTAATTTTTAAAATATATTTTTAGGTTGTCTCTAAGTATAATTGAAGTTTCAACGTGCATGTAAATCAGACATCCTCAAAGTCCGGACTCCGGTCCAGATCTGGACCAAACCACAACTGTGTCCAGACTCTGAGTAAATTATACTTTTATATGTATTATTTGTATTATCTGCGGGACATCGCTGCAAAGTAACGAGTCAAAATTCTACACTTTCTCCACAGTGGAGAAAGCAAAACCGAATGTCCGACTGCTCCGTCTGTACGAGAATGTCTGATCTGCTTTGTTTGGTCCAATCACATTCAACATCCCATCATCTCCATGACAACAATGGATTGTCACGGTGTTGCCTTAAATTTCTGGTAAAAATTAGGATCCCAATCCGACCGTGGCTTGACTTAAATAAACAGACCTTAGTCTTATTGAAAATTTTTCTTTGTGGACCTTTAAGATTTGTATTTGAGAACCCCTGCTGTAAACTTACTGAGTGAAAAAAAAAAAAAAAAAAAACGTGAAAATTTTGTCACAGTAACAGAATTTCCGTAGATTTCAATTGTTTTACTCTGTAGAAATTTCCAGAAATTTCAGATGGAAATTTCTGGAAAAAGGAGCAGTTCAAGGATCACAGGTGGAACATTTAATACAGTTTGAGAACCACTGGTGCTATTAATTCCATTTTCTTCCATCATATTGTTGCTATTATGATATGTTATTCCTCTCTTGCCAAAAGTCTTTTTTTTTTAACTTCTTTACTGAATAGATTCAGGCTGCCTATCAAACTCATAATCCAGTCTACTAAATTAATTTACTTGAATATAAATTTACAGGAAATTGAGCTCCATTGCAAATTAGGAAATTAAGTAAACATTTACAGAACACCAAAACATCATCAATAGCTGCTTTGTGTTAGTTTTTCACCATGTGAAAAAGTCGTAGAGATTCACCTTATCAAAACTGATATTTGACCACAATCGGAGGAAAAAAGACAGCAGAAAAGACAATTTAACAAACACGCTGCATGAAGACTGAAGTTTACTTAATTAAAACTAGAGACAGAAATCTGATTGTCTACAGAGAACAATGAGCGTGACCTGGAAGGACCTGATCCATCGCCGCAGATAAACAAACCTGATTACTGCCAAATATAGAGGCCGCATTCAAGTCCTGATATGTGTTTTTTCTCCATTTTTATACTTTCTATTTTCTTAAAGGGCCCTTGTCATGAGATAAGAAAAAATGGAGGGAGGGACAGAGAGAGAGAGAGAGAGAGAGAGAGAGAGATTTGCTGGTTNTAAGAAAAAATGGAGGGAGGGACAGAGAGAGAGAGAGAGAGAGAGAGAGAGAGATTTGCTGGTTGTTCAGCTGCTGTTATCTTGTAATTGGGTTCACATGAGCTGCTGGTGGGATTCATTTCAATCAGCAGTCTCATGTCTGAACCCTACTCTTGCCCACCCACCCTCACCCTCNCCACCCAGCAGCATTCGATCCCGTCTCTGTCACAGCCTCCAGTTCTCTCTCTCTCTCTCCCCGTCTTCCCTCCGCTCTGACTCATGCTTTTCCAGTCTTGTGTTTTGGTTCCTGGCTCAGAAGACAACCACCTGAGCCTATAGGTTGGAGCTGATATGGCTCCAGAAAAGGAAAGTAATGGACTTGACAACTATGCATTTGCAGTAAGTATATATTTTATGTATTTTCTGCAAGGAAATGTTATGAAGTTCTGCTAATTCTGCCTATTCACAATGATTCCAGAGGAATCCAACTAAATGCTTTTAACTAAATGGTTGGAAAAATCTCTCAACATTTCTACCTCTACGTCACCATAATATGAAAATCTTTTAAAATATGTGAATGTATGGCTTTGTGATTTACTATTATTATTTTTTATCTTTTCTAATTTTCAAACTGGATAATGCATGCATTGTGACTTTACTTTGCAGCGCTATGATACAAACTGGATGTTATTGTGAGTTAATAAGTTACATCAAACAGAAGAGAAGCAAAGTGGCGTCATGGATACGTATGAATGTACGTGTTTACATTCCTGCTGCTCCACGTTTCAAATCACATTATTCAAGAGATAAGTGATTCTTTGTTGAGTTAAGTCAGAGAATCGGAAAAGAAACTGCAAACAAACATGTGTGTTAACAGTTTAACTGGAATCAATATCATTTTTTTTTTTTTTTTTTTTTTTTGTTTAACAGTGATCAATAAATTGATCTCATCCTAATTTCTTCTGGATGTAATAAAGGAGATTGCATTTTAGATGTAAATCATTTACCTTTATGGCTACGAAAGTAAAGGACAAGTAGATAACCAGAGCCCTATATTGTTGTATATGTTTAAGCAAATTCCCTTGTTATTGACTGTAAAGGTGGAATGTTTTTGTTTGGGAGTTCTTAAAGGACCGTATCACCCATTTTGCTTGTTTGAACATGTTACGTTACTGACAATCATTTCCCAAAGGATAAAACCGTATTTCAGCTTCCCTGATATTTTGCAAAATCTCTTAATCTTTCAAAACCAAATATTCAAGCGATACACCCACCTTAAAAATTGATGTTTCACCTGCTAATAGTTATGCAGCCTTATGAAGTCACAGTCCTTTAAATTTTTTGATAAACGCCGGTCTTCTTTTGGGACTATATTCCCTGGTGGAG
>VXCM01001225.1:160974-196379 GCA_014773175.1 Lucifuga dentata | reverse complement strand
TCTTGTTGGTGATGATGGATTACCTATCCCAAGAACGTTTACAGTATCAACAAGTTGATTTTAATAGCAGAATGAACTGAAACCTATGGAGGTCTGGAAGGTAGGAAAAACATTTTTAATTCACAATTCCAGTAGTATGCTTTGGGAAATTATGTCAGTAATGTTATGTGTATGAAAATTGAATATATTAGGCTCAAACACGCAAAATGGGTGGTATGGTCCTTTAACTTGTGGGTGCAAAAAAAGTGCATCTTCGTAAAGACAGATGTATTCAGGCATGACGGCTGAATATTCAGCACAGATCCACGCTCTCGTGTTACATGTGTATTGAAATGATCCTGTGTGTGTTTCTGTCTGAAGCTCGACGGGCGCTTTTGTGATCTGCCTGAGAGAAAACACGAAGAAGATGCATCAGAGGACGGAGACAACAACAAGCTCACCTACTGTGTGACTGATGTGCCTCCATGGTACCTGTGCATCATTCTGGGCATTCAGGTACATTATAACATTATCTATATAAGAAGCTGCATCAGAAGGGACTGATATATCTAATTTATAGGGAATACCATCTCATCCAAGACCAGGAGAGTTAGTTTAAAAAAATTCAAGGCATGTTGTACAGTCACTGAGCATATATTAATATTTCCTAATTCTGTATAAGGTATGATGTATTGTTTTTAACGACTCCATCTTATTTTAATGTATGTCCATACATCCTTACCTCCACCCAGAGACTACAGATGAAAAAAAGCAATTTTCTATCCTGGGTGGATTTCATTGTCTNTTTTTTTTTTTTTTTTTTTTTTTTTTTTTTTTTTTTTTTTTTTTTTTTTTTTTTTTTTTTTTTTTGTAGAAGTTATGTAATTTTAGCATTTAAGCACAATAAAAGGTGTGGTATGCCTCCACCAGGGAATACAGTCCCAAAAGAAGACCTGCGTTTATCAAAAAATTTAAATGACTGTGACTTCATAAGGCTGCGTAACTATTAGCAAGAGAAAGATGGATTTTTAAGGTGGGTGTATCGCTTGAATATTTGATTTTGAAAGAGTAAGAAATTTTGCAAAATATCAGGAAAGCTGAAAAACGGTTTTATCCTTTGGGATTGTCAGTAAAGTAACATATATGAAAATTGAATATATTAAGCTCAAACGTGCACGATCGCAGGTATGGTCCTTTAAGTCAATAAAGCAGAAGGCACTCTGAGAGCGCATACCTTCACCAAGGCCAACAACATCCCCAATAAATAAAACTCAATAAAAATGAGTTGCTATGCTAAAGTTAATAGAAATCAGCCCATTAGCATTGATTTTATAGCCAAAAAAAAAAAAAAAATTCTTCTGGATCCTGAATCCAGAATATGATCTGGATCACCTGCAAAATTTTTCTCTTGATATTATCTGTCCCCCAAATTTCGTCTAAATCTGTCCATAAATCTTTGAAATATTCTGTTAATAAACAAACATAGGTGATCACATGACCTCCTTGGTGGAGGTCATTAAAAGTAATAATAAAGCATTTCTCAGGCCAAAGGTCGAATTCATGACTTTACAAACCCAATAAAGTAATGTCTGGACAATATCCTGTGTTAAAACCATTTGAAAGCCCCAGATTAAAGCTTCCTTCACATTTTGTTTGAATTAGTTTTGTTTTCAGCCCTCATGATAAAATTAGCTTCATATACGTTGAGATGAGAGACGCTGAAATACTCTGCAGCGGTGATCACTGGACCTTATCCCAGGAAATCACCCATTGTGTCTTTGACCCCTAAATTATCCATTAACCACGATATCTTTGGCCCTAAAACATGAGGTATTTGGGAAAATACTGCACTTGACTAAAATTTCAGCTAAACTTGCCAAAATAATGTGTCCTTGACCTTGATTCAGACTGATGAATCTCTGCCTTTTCTCTTTTTTTTTACATTCTGTTAACAGCTTAACACCATCTAATATTGTATATATGTATTCCAGACACATCAATATGTCGCACTTATACTGCATGTAGATACTGTAGTAACATGCTAGTATCCTGTCTGCTACATACATGATGTTTCCCTTTTCTTTTGCCCTCTCAGCACTGTTTGACTGCGATCGGCGGGATCATCGCCATCCCTCTGATCCTGTCTCAGGGTTTGTGTCTGCAGCACGACGGCCTGACGCAGAGTCACCTCATGAGCACCATCTTCTTTGTGTCCGGACTCTGCACTTTGCTGCAAGTTACGTTTGGCGTTAGGTGAGAAAGCAAAAGAGAAAATGAGTTGGAAGTCGACTGAGGGATGATGGGGTGATGAATGTTTTGTTCGTTCAGATGTGTTGGTTTAAATCCGGCAGTACAGGTGATGTTAACATGGATTTAAGAATGAACTCCTTCTGATTAAATAAGTAAAACAAAAGAAGCTCTCAGCTTTCCCTCTTAGCCTCTTTTCAGCCGTGAGGCCCACAAACCTTCATGTGCCATAACAGGAACAACAGAATGTTCTACTGCATTAGAGGACACAGTCCCTCTAAAGGGATTTTCAGAGGAAAAGCATCTTAAATAACTGAACTTTTACATTAATAGGCTTTGAATTTGAAAGGCAAGAGAGATTTTCTTTTGAACCACTTATTTATTAAAGCTTGGCCGAGGAGAAAATACACACAACATGCAAATATCTGTGAGTTGACACCACAAAATACAACACATGACATGACACGACATGTCACAACACAACATGATACGACATGTCACGACTCAATATGTCACAACATGACAAGACACGACATGAGAAGACAACATGTCATGACACGACAAGACATGTCATGACAAAACACAATAGTACATGATACGATACAATGCAAAATGATTTGATACAATATGATAAATGTGATTTGATGTGAGACGATACGATTGTGAGACTGATGTGATGCAGAACGAGTCGTTACAGACATGAAACGACATGACAAAATACAAAACAACTGACTTGATATAATACAACATGATAAGATGACACAATGCAATGCCACACAATATGACACGACTCTTTATGGGTGTGATATGACATGACCCAAATAAAATACGATACAACATGACAACATGATACGACACAAAACAATACAATATGTCATGATATGACATGATACAACATGACATGATATAATGCAACATGACACAACTTCACAGACATGATATAACACAACATGATATAATATGACATGATGATGACGTGATATGTGTGAGACTGATGTGATCTAGAACAACTCGTCACATACAATCAGAGAAACTCTTGCCTAAGTGGGCAGAGAAAAAAAAAAGTGAGCGCAAACTTTCTCACTCAGCTTTACAAGCCCCTACAGTAGGGATCTCAAACTGGTGGCCCGTGGGCCAAATGCGGCCACAGGTCCTATCTATCAGGCCCTCAGATAACTTCTCCAAAAACAAAAAAAAACAATCTTGTACTTTAGTCGCACTTATCTCGGGATTACATGGTCATAAAATGTCATGCTTGGGCTCATTTTGTTCAAGAGAATCTAAGCTTTCTGATGATATTCATGTATCTCCATTTTATTAAGAAATGGTGATTATAAAACACCACAAACGCTACAATGGAAGTGCTGGCCCCGGTGCTGGGCTGCTCCGGTTGTAAAGGCTTACGTTTAAAAATAAATAAAAATTAGAAAATTGTTTTCCGTTGTTATTACCAAATGAGAGAAAAAGATCAGGTCGGTTCCAGTGGATGGGAAATGATGGTGATCGTGGTTGGAGGGTTGGCCTTTGGGGAACCCTGCCCTACAGAATGCCAAGTATCAGTATGTGCAGTGACACATACACAGGAGACCTGAAATGATGCAATGGCAGTTGTTTTTTTTTTTTTTTNTTTTTTTTTTTTTTTTGACAACTATAAACTTAAACCACATTTTGAGTGAGGGCTCTGAACTTGTATAATGCCTGAACTGACCCATTCTGCTGCCTGGATATTGGTGTCACAGTAGGATTAAGGAAGGAATTTCCATCTTATTATGTTTGGAATCCAGTTCTTGCCAAATCCACATTCTCCTGGCTTCATGTTGCTGATGCTTTCTTGTCTCTCTGCAAATACCTGATGGTCAGTTGTAAGAAGGAAAAACAGTGGATACGATGAACGGCAAAACCAAAAGGAAAAGACTGCATCGTGAGAGAGCATTGTGAGCTCTCTCTGCCCTCACATGATTCCTGTTGACCCTTTAGTGACCGAGAGAGAGAGAGAGAGAGAGAGAGAGAGAGAGAGGTTTGCAAGGTGGTCTAATAAGGTTATAAGGTTATATGAATCTTGATTTGGATTAGAAAATACGGAATGCCAGATTCAAGAGTCTCTGACAGCAAAAAAAAAAAAAAAAANAAAAAAAAAAAAAAAAACAGGAGTCATTCAATAATCTGGCCCTTGAAAATCTCCCTTATCTCTCTTTACCATTTTCCTTCTAGACTACCGATTCTGCAGGGTGGAACGTTCACGTTACTCTCCCCTTCCATGGCGATGCTGTCCATGCCGGAGTGGACGTGTCCTGCTTGGACACAGAATGCCAGCCTGGTCAACACGTCCTCCGCAGAGTTCATAGAGGTGTGGCAGAGCCGGATGAGAGCGGTGAGTAAACCAACAATTTACTGGTTATTTTGAACTTAAAGGACCATTTGAGTAGAATATATTCAATTTTCATACACATAAGATTACTGACAATCATTTACCAAATATTACTGGAAGGGTGAATTAAAAATGTTTTTCCTACCTTCCAGACCGCCATTGGTTTCAGTTCATTCTGGTACGCTATTAAAATCAGCTTGTTGATACTTGAAATGTTCTTGGGATAGGTAATCCATCATCACCAACAAGACGTGTATTCAGGTTTTTTTTTTTTAGAAGTTGTGTAATTTTAGCATTTAAGTGCAATAAAAAGTGTGGAGTGAATGTATGCCTCCACCGGGGAATATAGTCCCATCGAAAAATTTAAATGACTGTGACTTTATAATGTAGTGTAACTATTAGCAGGCGAAACATCAATTTTTAAGGTGGGTGTGTCGCTTGAATATTTGATTTTGAAAGATTAAGATTTTGCAAAATACCAGGAAAGCTGAAATATGGTTTTATCCTTTGGGAAATGATTGTCAGTAACCTTACGTGTATAAAAATTGAATATACATATATATATTCAATATATATAATGTACAGTATTAGGCTCAAACATGCATGGTATGGTCCTTTAACAGGAGGATAAAGGGCATTTAAAGGACTATTCACAGATTTTTCAACCTGAATCCTATTCTTCTAGGAAGGATGTAAATTGTTCTGCAGTCTTTTTCCAGAGCATAGTACTGCCAGCATCTCTTTCTCTCTCTCTCTCTCTCTCTCTCTCTCTCTGTGGCTCAGCTTCATCATTATAATCTTGCTCCAGCTGCAGGGATCCATCATGGTGGGCTCACTCTTCCAGGTCTTCGTCGGGTTCTCTGGTCTCATCGGCCTCTTCATACGCTTCATCGGACCCCTGACCATCGCGCCCACCATCTCCCTCATTGGTCTGTCCCTGTTTGACTCAGCAGGATCCAGTGCTGGAAACCACTGGGGGATCTCCACCATGTGAGTCGGGAGTAGGAATGCTAACAACCACCTTCAGATTTTTTTTTATTTTTATTTTTTTACTATTGACAGAGTACAAAATGTATGCATTGTTTTAATAATTTGCTCACAAGATGTCATGAGTCAGCTGTTCACAAAAAACAACACTAAGGATTACGAGTGCAAAGTCTCAGAAGCATATTAACATTTTCTTTCCATGAACCTGCTTTGCTTTATCCTGGAACTTTACTCAGAAAGCAAAAAACAACTTATTTTGAATGCCATGACTTGACATGACTAGGACCAGAAGGAGACAACACATTACTCCTATTTTAAAGTCTTTACATTGGCTTCCTGTCAGTTTTTGTATTGATTTTAAGATTCTTTTATTGGTTTTTAAGGCACTGCATGGTCTTGCACCAAGATATGTCTCAGAAATACTTTCCATTCATGAAACAGTAAGGCCTCTCAGATCCTCTTACATTTTATTTTTAACATCCCAAAGAGCAGAGCTAAACCTTTTGGTGCTGCAGCTTTTAGCCATCATGCTAACAGCCTTCCTGAGGATCTGAGAGGAGCTGAACACATTAATATTTTTAAACGTAAACTTAAAACCTATCTGTTCAGCTTGGCTTTCATGTAGTGTTTTATGATTTTATATTTTAACTTCATTTAACTTGTTTGATCTTAAATTTTGTATATTTTAATTAACTGTGAAGCACTTTGGGTTGCATTTACTTGTATGAAAGGTGCTATATAAATAAAGTTTGATTGACTGATGACTTTTCCCGCAGACATGTTTGTTCTTCCTCTCTTGCGCAGGACCACAGGACTCATCATCCTCTTCTCCCAGTATTTGCGTCACATAGCCGTGCCCTTTCCTACATACAGCAAAGATAAGAAACTGCACACCTCCCGCATCTACGTCTTTCAGATCCTCCCTGTACGTACCGCAGGAAATTATCTTATCTTTGTTGACTGCAAGTACTGAGATCTATGAAAGAAATAATGCATTTACGCCTCTCCAACAGGCAGCACATGTATTTTGAATTGCGTTTTTTGTATCTGTATTATCAGGTCCTGCTTGGAATCACATTATCTTGGCTCATCTGCTACATTCTGACAAGGTTTAATGTACTTCCTCCTAACCCGGATCACTATGGGTACCTGGCCCGGACTGATCTAAAGGGTGATGTTATGGGCCAAGCTCCTTGGTTCAGTTTCCCATACCCAGGTAAGAGCAACTAACAACTTAAAGGAGCATACCAGTGATTTTTTATGTTTGAGCCCAATAAGTGCAACTACACATGCTACATTACAGGCAGTCCCCGACTTACGAATGTCCGACTTACAAACAATCCGTATGTACAAACCGACCGCCATAAAGCCTATTAAATTAAAAATTTGAGTTACATACAATGATTCATAATAATGAANGACCGCCATAAAGCCTATTAAATTAAAAATTTGAGTTACATACAATGATTCATAATAATGAACGGCGTACTACTTTGCGACACACATCAAAACCTTGCGCGTCGTCAGCGGTTCAGCGGTATTATTATGTTAAAGATGTTTTAGTATATCTGGAAGTGTTTCTTATGCATAGATAGATAATATATACGCTAGATACACACCTTATGTAACTGTTCTGACTTATGTACAAATCCGACTTAAAGACAGCCGTAGGAATGGAACTCGTTCTTAACCCGGGGACTGCCTGTACTGCCAACCATTTTCTAAAACATACAACAGGAGCAGTAAATCATAGAATATTTTTTACTTCCTTCCAGACTGTCATTGGTTTTTAATTCATTCCAGTAAACTTTTAAAATCAACTTGTAGAGACTTGATGTTTGAGATAGATAATCCATCACAGTGAACCAAATGTTATTCTTTTTTTGTTGAAATTACTGAATTTAACTCGTGCAACACGGAGCTGCACAGAAGATAATGTATTTCTCCACCAGGGAATATAGTCCCAGGAGAAGACGGCTTTTACAGAGAAATTAAAAATGACTGTGCACTCTACATTCAGATATACTGTACGTGTTAGCAGATCTGCTAATTCACGTGTGAATTATTGAATTTTAAGGTGGATGTATCACCTGAACATTTGGTTTTGAAAGATTAGGGATTTGGCAAAAATAAAAGGAAAACTAAAATACGGTTTTGTGTTTTGAGAAATGTTGACACCTAATATTTGCAAACATGCAAAATCACCAGTATGGTCCTTTAATGGTTTAAATTACAAGCCACATCACTGGAATGTTTACACAACTAAACTGAGTTTTTTTTGTTTTTTTTTAAATGAAGATAACAGAGGAAAGTTTTATTCATTTCACTTTAACTTTTATTTAGTCAGGTTAATCAGATTGAAATGATGTCTTTTGTGGGAAATCTTGCTCAAAGTCACATGAACGAGAGAACAAAGATTTTTTTTTTTTTAATATCAAACCAGCAGGACAGGCTAAATGTTACTTTAATAAATAAACATGAGTTTATTTATTAAACTCATGTTTATTCAGCCTGAGTGAAACCTCAGGCTGAACATACTGTATCATGCTCTGATTTATTAGGTCAGTGGGGAACGCCGACCGTGAGCCTGGCAGGGGTGGCTGGCATCCTGGCTGGCGTGATTTCTTCCATGATAGAGTCTGTGGGAGACTACCATGCTTGTGCCAGGCTTTCTGGAGCTCCTCCTCCCCCTAAACATGCCATTAACCGGGGCATTGGTATTGAGGGTCTGGGCTGTCTGCTGGCTGGAGCCTGGGGAACAGGAAACGGAACCACGTCTTACAGCGAGAATGTCGGCGCTCTTGGTATCACAAAGGTAAGATGATTCTTTATATATACATAAGATAAGATCAATAAAATCTGATTTCTAGATTTACGCAATGAGTTTTAATAGCACACCACTTAAAGAGAATCTCTGTCATCACTTTTTGCAGGTTGGCAGTCGCATGGTGATAGTAGCCAGCGGCATCTTGATGATCGTCATGGGTGTGTTTGGTAAAGTTGGTGCTATCTTCTCGACTATCCCGTCACCTGTGATTGGAGGAATGTTCATGGTTATGTTTGGCGTCATCTCTGCAGCAGGAGTTTCCAATCTGCAGGTAAAAAGCCCAAATTCAGCCCCTCAGCAGTTCAGTTACATTAAACTGGAATATTACATGAAAAATCTCCAATTCTATCTTCTTTCCTTGAATCCTTTTTTCAGTATGCAGACATGAATTCATCTCGAAACATCTTTATCTTTGGCTTCTCCATGTTCTCCGGTCTGGTCATTCCTAACTGGATAATAAAGAACCCCAAAGCTATCACTACAGGTGCGAAGATAAAATCCATATTTTTCATCACAAAGCTCAATGCTACAGCTCCTTTTATAGCCGAGCCCGAGAGGTTTAACTGGTTTAATTTGCTTGTGTTCAGGTGTGGTAGAACTCGACCAGGTGCTACAGGTACTTCTGACCACCAGCATGTTTGTGGGAGGTTTCTTTGGCTTCATTCTGGATAACACCATTCCAGGTATTGTTTCATTTATTATATGTGCAAATTTAAAGGGTGATAATGAGATAAAAACCACAATAATAATTCTGATTCCGCACAGTTAACTTCAAGTAATACTGTAGAAAGATACTTTATTCATCCAGAGGGAAAATTAAGAAGCACTTAGCAAAAAAAAGTCATGAGATATTCAATGTCTGGGTCACTGGAGCTGGTTAGACTGAGAAACAAGGTCAGAGAAGTACAATAAAGATACAGAAAAAAGGCAAGAATCATTTGACTATCCAAACTAGAAGGCACACAGAAAGCCTCCATCAAGTCCCAAAAGTCCTCAGATTCTGCTGTTTTTGCTAATATAAAGCCACGTTTCATTACTCTCAAATCAGCTGTGGGGAAAAAAAAAAAAGATTTATCATGCAAATGTGGTTTTGCTAAATTATCCTCTTCAGGATCTATTGTTACGACCCAGCCTGGGGAAGTGGGCGCAAGATGCGTTCCAGGGAGTTCCTTAAAGGATACTGTAAGGCTAATAAAATAGAGTATGGAAATATGAAAGATTTACTGACAACAACATTAGGATGTAAAGGAGTGATAAAAATGTTTAAAGGATGCAGAAATAATAGACAGAATCTAGAAGGTAGAAAAAGGAGTTTGGGAGAAATCTGTTCCACTCACTACTACATAAAGTATGGAAATAAGTTATGGAGGGAAGATACAGTAGAGAGTGTTAATGCAACGAAGAAGAAGAAGAAGAAGAAGAAGAAGAAGAAGAAGAAGAAGAAGAAGAAGAAGAAGAAACGACCTGCAACAAGCCCGTGGAAGAAAAACAGAACAATAGAAAAACACAAATACAAGAACACACAAATATAACCAAAATATGACCACAGGGTCGTAACACTATATATAAAATATGTCAAAAGTGTTTATAGTACTGAATCAGCATCATCTTAGCTGCACGTTGGCGGTACTTTCATATTATTTGTTCATGTAGAGCAACATGCAACTTCTGTCTCAGTATCTTTTAATCAACCAGATCTGGAAAAAATGGTTGATAATCCATAATAGGATACACATATCTGGATTTTTAAAAAGATTGGTATCTAGTTTTTAAGAAGTAGATAAAAATGTCTTGCAATATTAAAGAAAGGGAAACAAATTTATTTATCTATTGTAAGCAACTCTTCCTCGGCTCAAGTCCCACCGATCTACAAAATGTCACCGAAATCTGTTGGTGCGCTTATGAATATAATACTTGAGGCTGTGATATTGGTAAATAGATTATAGAAATTTCCTCCATTACTAATGGACAAATGGACATTTGCTTATGGGCAGAAAGTGAATTTATACTGGATTTAAATATTCCTGAAATTACACCTCCAAGATTTTGAAAAAAAAAAAAGAAAAGAAAAGACTGGCCCTGGGATGTAGCATTTCCAAGCTATTGACAGAGAATAATAATAATAAAACAAAAAAAAAAAGCTAAAGCAAATTCAGAAAATAACATGAATGCACACTCAGACATCTCATTTCCTCAGAATGCTGGAACAGTTTGGTTTAAACACATTTCACATGTGTCCAACAGCATCAAAGCATGAACGAGGCCTCCATACCTGGAACAAGGCTCACGAGGACGACTCCAGCAACACTCTGGAGAGTGGAGAAGTCTACAACCTTCCCTTCGGCATCAGCTCGTACTTCTCCTCTTCCTCCTGGCTGCGGTACGTCCCGTTCTGCCCTCCCGGTGCACCGAGCTCCCTGGATGGAAGCGGGGCTGATGTTACCGCCCTGGAATCCAAGCAGCCGCTGGGGCAACCAGAAACTTCTCAGATCATTATGGGAGTCGCGCTGTGAGTCCTGAACTCTCTCCAGCATGCCATTTTTGGGGATTTCCAAAAACAACAGGCATCTCACTGACTTTGTGTCTTTTGTGAAAGACAAAGTACTGTAACAACATGTCTCTCATATTTTATTTGGCCTTTTGCATTGATATTTGCACATTGCATCTGCAAATTATAGGTCGATATATGACTACCATTAGGGAGGTAAAGAGTGATATACTTAAAACTGTATTATGTTTACTATAATGATTAGAATAACAAAACTATTATATATCTATAATCTTGAAAACTTTTTTAGGAAAAAAAGTAAAAAAATAAAGTGTATTCTCATGTTTTTATCAGCCTTTGAATGCTTTTATAGCAGGTGCTAGTGAACAAACACTGGAATGACATGTGAATGTACCAAATCTAAGATGTTTATTGCTGCATCTGTGGAAATATATAGAAGCAGATGGTTCCAATGTAAATTTCCATATATGTACCTCATGTTTGAACTAACTTTCACTGAGTCGATATTTTAATAATTGTTTCGTTATGCACTTTGCTTGTTTGTGGCGACAGTCTCACATTCTTGTTCCAAAGGAGGGCATCATCACACAAACTAGAAAAAGATTTTCTCATGTGCAAATTAAACTCCGACATGGAGCGATTGTGTAGCAACACCGCTGTCAGTGTGTTCCATTCAGATCCTCTTTGATGGCTTTGAACAAGTTAACAAAAGATTCCGCCCAAACATTTCTTTGGTGGTTCATTGTGGAATTGACCATCTGCTGGGCGGCGTACACCATGGTCAACAAAGTCCGCTCAAAGTCGTCCTGATGCAGGTGACCGAGATGATTTGAAAGGTGAGACGTCAGCCTGCGTATGTCTGTTAGCTTCCTGGGAATTATCTCCTCGCAAATGATCTCCAGGTTTCTTGTCTTTCGGAGGGAAGCCAGCTCAGCGTCTTTCATCGAGAGCTGACCGCTGGCCTCAAAATGTACTCCAGTCAGCAGGATCTATGTGGAGAAAAGAAGTGAACTGTGGTCATTATTACTCTCTCTTAGTTTCCCACTGAACAGCATTTGAAGTTTGTGTAGTTTTTTTTTATTTTGGCTCACCTCAAAAAGCAGATAGATATCATTGAAGGAGCTGTGGAAAGTGGGGTTCATCACAGTTGCTGCCCTCTTTATTCTGCTTACAGCTGGGAACAGAGCTTCAGGAAAAGGTGAAGAAGAGGCAGTCATGTTTACATGCATGTTAAACTTCAATTATACTCTAAGGCAATAAATCAATTTCAGATGTCGTGCTGACACCATAATTAGAATTAAAGCAGCATAAATCAACATCAATTGGCTCACTCTGAGTATCAGACCAAGATTATGCAGCAATAAATGGATTTAAGATGGAAATGATTCCTGGTTTGCAAGTAGCATAAGTTTCTCTGCATGCATCTCCTCACCTGGCATGCTTCCCCTCATAAACCCATTTAGCAATGAGGCATGTATATTCTCCAAAATATGAAATCCTATTAATTTCATACATTTCACTCTGCGTTTTTGCCTTAATCAGAGTACAGACAAAAACCGGAATGTAGTTTGCATGTAAACGTGCTGAGTGACAGAAGTTTCAAAGTTTCAAAGCTTTATTTGTCACGTGCAGCCATACAAGTATAACAGCAGTGAAATGCTTTTTCTGGAATGATCCCAGACTGTGCTTCTTAAGTATACAAAATATGATAAAATAAAGACAAAATAAAAGTAAGGATAAGGCAACAAGAGCAAAATTAAAGAATTAAAACTGGATAAGTATGCAATCTATTTACAACAAACCCACAGGACTATATATATGTACATGAGTATCAATAAATACATGCAAAACAGTGCTGTGCATATTGCAAATGCAGCTACAGATGACTGTCCTTGTGTGTGTGTGTAGTGAGTGTGACTAAGTGCGAGAGAGAGAGAGAGAGAGAGAGAGAGAGAGAGAGAGAGAGAAGGATGGTAGCAAAGCAAGAACAGATTCTGCACTAAACTTTGACTTTTAGCTTTCACTAATGGTCACACGTCACCTGCTTGCAGGTATACAACTCAACTGGAAATGAGTTGTGTAGGAGCTATCCATACTTTTCTTATTTGTTATTTTAATTTGTAATAATTTAATTTGTTGATTTTTGATAGCTATAAAGGTGGTCATTGTTTGTTGCAGTATTTAATTACAAAAGTTAACAAGGTAATTGATTGGATGCTCTTATTTTGAAATTATTGGGCATTACTTCAGGTGATGATGTACTGTATATAGGCATGCAAGTACAGGACTCCCAGGTGACTGGGAGGGTTTATGGTTTTTTACCAGCATCAAGAGAAACGGGAAGGGAGAGTTTGCTTTACAATGCAGAAATAAACTCTCAGAAATGCAACGTTTGCCTGGACAATGGACTTCTTTTGCCCGCGTAAGAAAGATTTCCTGGTTACCTCAGTGGCAGTTTGAGTTTAATTTTATTTAAACAATTGGCAAGGACAAATCACCACTACAAGTTGTATTATATTACCTCTCCCAATTTTACTTTGAAATGAAAGAAATGTGCTTTCTTTCACAGCACCACCCTGTTACAAACTAAATAACTGTGTGTTTGGCTTCTTTACAGGCGGCTGTGTATGGAGGCTTTGTTTGATGTATGACTGTGGTTCCTTAGATTACATACATGATGACTCTATAAGTCTCAGTCAGTCGGAACTCGAGACGCCGGTTCGTTGAATCACCGTGACTCAGCCTGAACCGATGACTCAGTGTGAGCTGGTTTGTTTGTTTGAAAAGAATTAACTGAACCAAGGCTAACTTTCACCAATCTTGTCATTTACTTCTGCCAACCAAAAAAAAAAAAAAAAAAAAAGTTCTTGAATCTAATTCCTCTGCTGTTAAGTCAGATTCTCTGTGACTGTTGAAAGCACTCCAAACAGTTGATCGGTAACATAAATAACAGCAGTTAGATTTGAGGGTAGAGTTCTAGAGTTCTAGCACATGTGAGCCCCAGGCCCATCAGACCCTCACTGGGGCATGTAGTTAATCATCGATATACGTGCTGTGCTTCTCAAACCCTGAAGTCCGTGACCTTACAGATGACTCCGATCTGCAGGATGTGAGATGTGACCTCCAGCTTCAAAGACAAAAGAGGGATCAAAGGCGGAGCAGCACATGGATGATACAACAGTCTGCAGATGATTTCAGCATGCAGCATATACAGACTTTAGTGTTTCAGTGGCATTTTCACAGCTTTCCTCGACCTCAGGGTTTAGACAGGGGTGTTGGAGTTCACGTGACTTGTCTTTTGTCATTTGTGGATATGAGTGTGAAAATCTATGACTTCCTCAGACATGGTGCTTGATGTTGTTTTTAAGGTTGTCAGTTGGCTGGAAACAGAGGCTTCTTGGGTAAACTTCTAGAACAAACAGAAAGGAACCAGGAATTCATGGACTGTTTTCACCTGCAGTCTAATAATACAATACAATACAATACCCAATCTCTTCCTTTCATAAATAACACTGGCTCTAATTAACTCTTTGCTGCTTGTTTTTATGAATCTGTGTAAAATCTGGAGTACATGAGCTTACATTAACATTACGTCCATGGTCCATTTTTAATTTCTCTGTAAAAGCAGTTTACTGCTGGGAGTAAATTCCCTGGTGGGCACACTGAAATGCAAACATTAACTAACTTTGACAAAAAAAAAAAAAAAAAAAAAAAAAAAGAATAAATGTTTTATTTGCTGTGATGGATTGGAACATTTCAAGTCTCTACAAGTTGATTTTTTTTAATATAGCATACTGGAATGAATTGAAACCAATGGCAGTGTTGAAGGTAGGAAAAACAACTCTTAATATTTACTGCTGCTATAGTTTTGGAAAATGTTGGCAGTAATGTAACATGGATTTATTGGGTTCAAACATCCAAAATGACTGGTATGGTGCTTTAATGCCTGTAGGTTTATAATAATGAATTAAGCATCACAAAACTTTTGTAGAGTCAAATCATGAGTCACTCATAATTCCGTGTGAGGAAACTTTGCTTATTTTGGCAGCTCCAGCTGGCTGTGAGAGGAAATTGAAAAAAATTTCAATACCCTGAAGTCACGCAGCATCACTTCAGCAAACTGCACAGCAGGCACTTTTACCAACCCAACCCATCTGTGACCACTTTATATCAAAAGATGCCAAAGAGACAAGAGAGACCCAAGATCTAAAGCTGATGATTCCAGACTTTTATAATTTGAGCGCTCCTCGCTGTGGCTAGAGACAGTTTGATGTTTGAAACTGTTGCTGTCTGTGTCATATAACCACAATTAACAACAACAAAATCACAACCTGCCATCCTCTAAACAAAACTCCCTGGCTGCAGGTCTGAATGCCTCAGCAGGATGATTTTCATTCAGCTTCAGGAACATCAGTTTCCTCTATCTCATTTTCACACTGGACATTTTTGTCCTATTATAAAGGGATGCAGTTGAGATCTGAACCTGGATGCTCAGAATCACAGTGAAATCTACATTAGGTTGAAGGATATTTAACCAGCAAACCCCAACTCCAAACCTAACTATAACCCCAACCCTAACCCTAATTTCAATCCAAGCAACCACCCCAAACCCCAAATCAAGTCCGAACCCTAACGTCAAATCTAACACCAACTCCAAACCCAACTCTAACCCCAATCTGAACTTTAACTTCAACCCCAAACCTGAATTCAACCCAAACCACCATTAGAAAACTAACCCAAACCCCAAACTTAACATCAACCCCAAACCCAGATTCACCCCTAACCCTAACACCAACCCTAACCCCAATCATAACCAACATTAACTCCACTACTTAACATTAACTCCACTACTAACACCAACCCCAACCCTTAAGAAAGTTATCATTCACCAAAAGCAGAGCAGTAACCCTAACTCTAATCCTAACACCAACCCTAACCCTAGCAAAACTTAATAAACTTACTTAAAGACATCGAAAAAAAAAAAAAACTTTCTTGTTTCTCACCAAAACAGCATAATTTTCGTACATGTAGCCCAATATTTAACCCTATGAAGTCTTTCAGCAAAAAAAGATGTTTCCATTAAATTCAATAAATGCTTCTAAATAGTCAATTTATTCTGTGAAGGAAACAGTTATCTTCATCTTTCTCTTACAGGAATTATTCATTGAAAGTATAAATACAGCTTTTGAGTCTTACCTCTGCTGCGACACTGTGTGGCAGTCGTGTTGATGCAGCAGGAGAAAAGACCAACAATGACGAGCCTGCAGGGCAACATGGTCGTACAGAGACAAACCGATTGGCTGAAGCTTCACCGTGTCACCGATTATCTTTCTGTCACCACATTTCTCTCCTCCGCTCACTTTTTGATTTACTGCCTCTAATAGTACAACATTCTGTATACCTTCCTCATCATTTGTATTCTCTCACTCCGTGTGTGCTCAGGACTGTTTCTCTCTTCCCCTCCTCACACATCCTCTCTCTCTCTCTCTCTCTCTCTCCCTCCCTCTCTCTCACTGANTCTTCCCCTCCTCACACATCCTCTCTCTCTCTCTCTCTCTCTCCCTCCCTCTCTCTCACTGAAGCTAACTCTCCTTTTAATGCTTTCAGCTGGTTGTTATCAGTTTCAGAGACTCTCGTTCTTTAGATCATCCAGTCCTAAACATTTACAGGTGTATCTTAATGACATTTTTCCATCATCGCCTCATTCTTCCACACACACACCGTCTTTGAAAATCTTCCTCTGCTTCTTCTTATTGATTCCCTCATGATTCACTTTATGTGCTGACAAGTAGCTTGATCATAATCTCCAATCAGTTCCTTTTGCAAAGCATAAAGTCCACAAATATGGGCAAGCTTGATTAATAAAAGCAAAATGGACTGTGAAAAAAAAAAGTTTCTATTGTTTATCCTCTTGATCTTTCATTCAAAATATTAACAAAATTCAAATCTTTAATTAAAATCAAATAATTGAAAGGAAAAAGAAAATCTTATCGCGAAACAAATATTTTTCTCAGTCGGCCTCGTGATGTTTGATGGTAGTTTTGGACTTTCTGTCCTCAAAATGCAACAAATGTCTGCAACTCTCCAGCTGTGATTCTTGGAGATTCTTTGGCCACTTGAACCATCATCATCATCATCATCATCATCATCATCATCATCATNTCTTGGAGATTCTTTGGCCACTTGAACCATCATCATCATCATCATCATCATCATCATCATCATCATCCTCACTGTGCGTGGAATCAGTATCTTTATATCCTCTTCTATCTTCTTTCAGCTCATTGACAAAAATACTCGTTTCATAGTAACAATTTCTTTTTCCTTTCCATTATTTTACTTTAACTAATGGTTATATTTTTGTTAATATTTCAAATGAAAGATTAAGAGGATTAACATAAAGACTTTTTTTTTGCAGTCCATTTTGCTTTTATTTACTAATATGTTGCCAATATTTGTGGAGGCCGCTGCAGTTTTTAACATGAAAGGTTGGCTCATCTCTCATTGCCATTTACAGACATTTCACCAGTTTTTCGTGGAACATCTTGTATCTTTTGTTCGCAATTGTATTTGCTTTCTTTCAAACATGTTTAGAGAACAAAGTGTGCTTTATTTTGGCTTGTATTTATGCATGGAAGAAGTGAATGGGTGTGAAACCATGTTTATTGTCCTGTGGGAGCTGTTTATGTATCCACACGGTCAGAGTTAGCTCTGCTTCTGCCAACAGAATCAGGCTGGAGTGTTTGTGCTGGTGCCAGGATGACCACCATCATCCCGCTCAGCTGATGCTCTGCAGGATGCCAAAACGTGTGGAAAGTTCACTTACAAACACAAATTCCCCTTAAGTGATTATTTCTACAATCAGAAAACAGCAGCTACACAGAAAGACTTTGTTCATGCTTGGCAGAGTTTACTTTCTCCAGGAGCCCAAGGAACTGTTACCAGAAGTGCAAACATATAAAATATCTTTTATTTGTAACATGAATTTATTCCATTCGGTCATACACACACTGCATAGAATTACATGTTTTATTTACTTTTTCCCATAACTCTGGTGTTTTTATAACTGATGTTTCTGTAGCAGCAGAATCAGATTTTTGGTTTTCAGAGGAACAGCCAGGAACCTGCTGTCTCTGTGGAAAAGAAAATCTGATTCCAGGATGGACACCAACTAACTTCCTTTCTTAAACTGGTACACTTACTGAGCAAACCCAGCTAGCTTGTCATTTAGCCTCTTTGATTACATTAAACGTGATGATGATCACATGGCCAGTGATCTTAGTCAGTACTCATAATCACAGAAATTTGATGTTTAATACAGTGTGTCTGGTTTCTGAGTCTAAGTATTTGAGTAGTTAAAATTCCATGCAGCCTTATTGTAAAAAAGACTGACTGGCAGTGCTGAAGAACTGAAGCTGAGGAGGACAGGATGTGCCTGTGGACTGATGGGACAGGAAAAGGAAAAAGGCTCCATATATTTCTGTCACATCAGGTGCAGAGCTGCAAAATTTGCAGCATTTGCTTCATTTCTGTGCTATGTGAGTCTGCTTAAGATAATTTGTTGGATTTTAACGGCAGTCACTACTTTGCATGAATATTGCTGGTTTAGCTTCTTTGACTGGCTGTGTACACGTCAGATACACAGTCTTACAATCCACTAATAAATATAACAATGCTACTAAAAAGGCAAGAATGTCAGCATCAGATTTTAAAGGACCACACAATAAATAACTGAATTTTAAAAAAGCAAGCAATATTTTTTATGGAAATGTAAAATGGTCAGTAAGGACCTGTGAAGGAGACGACAATGAGCTGCAAATCCCTAAACCAGATCTACTTTACTAAATCACTATAATGCTTATAAATGTTCTCATTGCTATGTTTTAGCTGAAAATACATACTGCAGTATTCAGAATAAAATATATATATATATATATCACTGTTGATGTTAAAGGACGATACTGGTAATTTTGCATGTTTGAGCCTAAAAAAAAAAAAAACAACAAAATTTTCTGTTTAAGTGCAATAAAAAGTGCGGAGTGATCTGAAAATGCTTTCTGTCTTCACTACAGCACTTGAATGCACCACTACGAAGCATTTTCAGATCATTCTGCGCTTTTTATTAGGCTTAAATGCTAAAATTATGTACTTTCGAAAAAAAAACTGAATTACATTACATGTATAAAAATTGAATATATTAGGCTCAAAAGTGCAAAATGGTCGATATGGTCCTTTAATAAAGCTCGAAAACTGACATTGTATTTGTAGTATGTCTAAATATCCACTAGATGGCAGCATTTTACTACATTCATTTCAATCTGGGACATACTGCAGCCTGTTCCACAGTCCTGGACAAACCAGGAGTCCAAGGTTCTTCTACAATTTTGTTATAAAAATAATCTCTGGAAATATTTGTTATTGATGTGGCCATAATTTTTTGTCATAACTTTGTATTTTTTAATTTGATTTTGTATTTATTTACCAAAGGTGGTTACGCGATATTTGATAAAACACCATGGAAATCAAGAAAAACTGAACTTTTACTACCTTTCTTCTAGCAGATGAATGCATAAACTGCATATTTACACATCGACCTTTTCCCTGTCAGAGTATAAAACATTTACACACTCTGGGCTGTTGGCATTAGCAGCCTGGTATTGCAGACGTCCCAGCAGACCATTTGTCATTTCTATGCAGAAGTATTTTACAGTGTTGTCTTCAGGGCAAACCCAATTTATGATCCGTTCCATCACCCTTCTGAAAAATGATCCTAACTCTTCGTCATTTATTTCTTCAGGGACACACTCCCTCACCCAATCCTTTCCAGGTATTCTGACATATCTCCAAGTTTGACCGTCAAACCTATTGTCTGTCTGTTCCTCATGGGCAGCATGGTGATGACTGTAATTAGCCGTGTAGAGACATTAAAAATCACCACGGCCTCCGGTGGGAACGTGACTTTCTGGGTCAACCTGCATCTAACTCACAAACAAAAATAGCACCGTGGAAAAATACTTTGGAATCTGCATTGAACACAGTATTTTTGCATTATGGAGTTAAGCTGCAACCAATATCCAATCCTATCAGGACTTTAAAATAGGCAGTATGAGATCAAATTTAAGTTTGGGGTTAAATGAAACACGATGGCAGATTGTGCAGAAACACTGAAAAACTACACACAGAAGTAGGTTAAATTGTATGTCTTTATGTGGAAATAAATAGCAGGTGGTACTGCAGAGTCTGAAGTCTTCAACAAAGTAAATCTGAATTTGCTGCTTACTTACTGTAATTCATTCTCATTAAAAAAAAAAAGGCAGAGTTTCGCTTTGCTCGCCACGTGCACAAACATCTGGTTGCCTCGCCTCTGCTTCCACGCGAGTTCAGAGAGGACGGCTGCAAACAAATCCTTAATTACATATTTTTTGCCACATTGCTTCTCATTTCGCTCAACAGCGTTATGCAAAGATGACAATTTTAAATGCTAAAACTCCAGGCTGAGACAGTCTGCCTCACATCCTGCCTGAATCCTCCTGTTATCTCTGAGGATGTCAGATGAGCTGTCTGCAAGGCCTTGAACGGTGTACCCTTCATCCCTCACATTCAGCCGTCTGTCTTTGAATTTGTGTAAGAGTGTGTGCATGTTTTTAGAATGCACATCGTGTGTGTACGCATGCAGCAAATCCTCAGCTGCAGAACGTAAGTCTAAGGTGTTTTTGCTTTCTTCACATCCTCGTTTGCTCTCTGGCTTCCTCTCATCCGTCTTGATCTCGACATGCACAATCTATTGTCAACATTCCTCCTTAGAGATCATAAGAACAGGGTAAAAAAACACACAGACTGCTGACAATTGTCATGCAAAACCTCACTAAAACAGTCAAATTTCTGCACTGTACAAGGAATACTTCAATTTACAACCAGCTCAAATCCATCACTTTGAAGCGAGTTTTGTTTCACTTCCTTCTCCTAGTTAAGCTGTAGTAACAGCTCAGCCATCTGTGCCGGCAGCCAGAGATCCGTGTCAGGCTGGAAGACTCTCTCAGTTCAAGGCCATTAACTCTGCTGCTGCTGCTGGGATGTGATTCAGCGTCCGACTGAACAGAACAAAATCATTCTCCAAGTCAGACTTTCAATCTTTCAGCAGCTATAAAATAAATAATTAACACACACGCAGCCGCACAACCTATTTTTGGCTGATGTCCGTGTTTTCTCAGTTTAATCGTCATGGAAGGCTGATATCCTAATGGATTCAAATTTCACTGAAGTTACAATTAAGACTATTGACTTTCTATATGAAGTCTTTGACAGGTGCCTGAAATCGCTTTAAGCCTCTTTAGCTTTGTGTCTCCTTTTCTCTAATTCTCCCATTAGTCTCTTTGACCTAATGCTGCGTTCGAGTTACCTCGGAAGTCGAATTTTTCCAAGTTGGAAGTTCCAACTTCCAACCTCAAACCGTTCTAGCCAAATGTAATCAAAAAAGCATAGCTGAACACCAATAAATACTGTAAAATTAATTAAACTTCATNAATGTAATCAAAAAAGCATAGCTGAACACCAATAAATACTGTAAAATTAATTAAACTTCATAATAAAGTAAAGTTAGACTACAGGACTGTTTGGTTGTGTTGTTTTACAATGATGTTAATCACAGTGGGTATTAAACTTTGTGCAGAGAAGTAATATTATGAAATTATTTTCACTTATGTATCAATGACAAACAGATATTATACAAAATAGTTAAATTGGCGATATATTCTGACCTTTTTCTTTCAATTTCACACAGGAAAAAATATTTTTTTCACGTTTTAGCTGATCATTTCCATTCACAAAGCTCGCTTCCATGGCTGCCATGTTGAGTGACGTCATACTCGGTAAGTCGGGGTAGATCATTTTAGTCTGAGTTTCCCAGCCAGAGCTCCAACTTCAAGTGCAGTTCCAATGCATTTTTCCAAGTAAGAAGTCGGAAAAATCTGAGTTCCGAGGTCTGTTGAACGCAGCATGAATTCTCCCCTTTCATCCCAGGTACAGTCTAAGAATGTAATGAAGCCTAATCTTGTCATTTTAGCACTGCCATTGGACCCAAAGTGGGTTTCAAAGCTCTTATTTGTTTCTACATTTCCCTCACTTGGGTCCTTTCCTCGCTTCTTGAGGAAAAGATGCAAGGAAAAGACACGAGGACAGAGGATCATGTGAGGACTGAGGAACAAGGAGGAATCAAATAAGAGCTTTAGAACCCATCTAGGGTTTGTCTTCTTCTTGATGGCCCAGGGCATTGTGGCCGTTGTGTCCTTGACATCTTGGAACACTGAGGTTTCAAGTAACCTTTGTTCCTGAGATGTAGTGATGAGAGTTGTGTTGTCAGCGTACTGGATGTTGTCCTTTATTCTGTCCATGGCTTTGATTTGATGCAGGATTATTTACAAGTTGGCTAGATCTGGCAAGAGCACATCTTTACTGAAATGAATTCTGAGTTCACACTCATAAAACCTACATATCTATGTGCACACTCTCATGCACATACACACAGAGCCTAAATGTAATGTGAGTTTTAAGCCTGTAGAAATGAGAAATATATGTGAAATTGTTGTTTTCACAGCTGTGCTCTTGGCAGTAATGCATCAACCTGGAGTTAGCAGTGTGTGTTAGCGGTGTTTTAAAGGAGAAAAGGAGCTCAGACTGTGCTGTTACGCTGAGCAGGACGGGCCGTACGGGGAGAGGAGATGAAGGTTAGTTGTGGGTGACTGATGGTGTTGCCTGCAGCATTGTCATTGAGTAATTGACCTGAAGTCTTCTGAGTTGTTAGGACTGAATCAAGCGTCGGTAATGAAATCATAGACCCGGGCGGTGCTAAACGCCGGGATCTGTCTGTAATTCAGGGAGAGTAATGAGTTACTGCCACTCATGTTTCAGGTCCCTGTCTGCGTCACACACACAGGCAGCAAGAATTCTGCAATCAGCCATAGAACTGTTACAGATAAATGCTTATTTATGGTTTTATTACCTCCACCAATGAGCTTAAGTTTTCAGCCATATCTGTTCATTGGTTTATCAAGTCACGTTTAGTGATATCGCATATGATGTCTTAAAGGACCATACCACCCATTTTGCATGTTTGAGCCAAATATATTCAATTTCCATACATGTAATTTTACTGACAATCATTTCCCAAAGCATACTACTGGAATGGTGAATTAAGAATGTTCTTCCTACCTTCCAGACCGCCACTGGTTTCAGTTCATTCCGCTATTAAAATCAACTTGCTGATACTTGAAACGTTCTTGGGATAGGTAATCCATCATCGCAAATAATACATATATTCAGGTTTTTTTCAAAGTTATGTAATTTTAGCATTTAAGCACAATAAAAAGCTTGGAGAAAATGTATGCCTCCACCGGGGAATATAGTCCCAAAAGAAGACCTGTGTTTATCAAAATATTTAAACGACTGTAACTTCATAAGGCTGCATAATTATTAACAGGCGAAACATCGATTTTTAAGGTGGGTGTATCATTTGAATATTTGAGTTTGAAAGATTAAGACATTCTGCAAAATATCAGGAAAGCTGAAATACAGTTTTATCCTTTGGGAAATGATTGTCAGTAACATAACATGTATGAAAATTGAATATATTAGGCTCAAACATCCAAAATGGCCAGTATGGTCCATTAAAGGGCTTTACAGGCCCAAACATCAACGAATCCAGACCCAGCCCAAGCAGAAAACTGAATAAAAAACCTTACTATATAAGGAAAAAATGGAAGAAACTTCAAAAGAGGTAACTGAGAGAGACTCCCTCTCCTTAAATGGCTGTAGGTGTGCAATAGGAGCTGTACACAAAGACAAAACTAACAACGGTTTTCTGTTTTGGAAAACGGTTGGTTATAATGTAACATGTATGCAGTTGGTATGTTTTTTTTGTTTTGGCTTAAACATGCAAAACCCCCCAGTATGGTCCTTTAAGGTAAATGGCTAATGAAACAAATGCTGTCGGATGACTAAACCAGCCTCGCTGCTGTTTTACGGGAATGAGATTCACGCAGTCGCAGGATAATTCCTCAATCACATGCAATCAAAAAGCCTTTTCCGTGTGTGGGAATGTTATCGGCTCCTTCTGTGGTTTAACCACAACCTGACTCAAAGCACTTTGTTTCAGTCTGTCAGCAGGTTTCTGGTTCTTTGTGTACCTACAAAAAAAAAAAAAAAAAAAAAAANAAAAAAATTATAAGAACGACCAGCTTGACTAGCCACTTAGATTTCTACAGCCTTTGGAAAAAAATCTGAGCCTTGATCCATTCTCATATACAGGATGTATATTGTTCATGTATATGCAGGTAACCATGAAAATGGAACCAAGCAGACGTTGTATTTTTTTAATTAATTGCATATAACTTCATATTAAATGCTATTATAAAATGTAAGACAATACTATAATAAGAGGTAGGAATTTGTATGGGTGTAAAAGCAGCCATGTGACTAATAATTTGTCACGTGAAGGATATGAGCAATAATTTGATCAGGAAAACAGGACTTCTCACTTCTGGTAACTCTGTTTTTTGTTGTGTCGGTGTTCTGGGAAGAAGCAGACAAAGGCATATTGAGTCATTGCTAAAAAAAAAACATCAACAGCAATTTATTGTAAAAAGCCCAAAGGACAATATGAATATTTAATATTTCCACAAGGCATCTACTGAAATAAAGAGATCTAAATTGTAGCTAAGAGAAGCTAATGGCATGTATGAATTCATGTTATAGTTTAAGACAGTGGTTCTCAAACTTTAACTCTAATTTTATATCAAAGGACCATACTGCCTATTTTGCATGTTTCAGCCTAATATATTCAGTTTTCATACACATAACATTACTGACAATCTGTATTTCAGCTTTCCATTTTGCAAATCTCTTAATATTTCATAATCAAATATTCAAGCAATAAAATCCATGTTTTTCCTGCTAATAGTTACGCAGCCTTATGAAGTCATGGTCGCTTAAATTTTTCCATAAACACAGGTCTTCTTTTGGGACTATATTCTTCAGTGGAGGCATACAGTACATTCACTCCACGCTTTTTGTTGAGTTGAAACACTAAAATTACAAAACTTCTAAAAAAACCTGAATACCCATCTTGTTGGTGATGATGGATTACCTATACCAAGAATGTTTCAAGAATCAACAAGTTGATTTTAATAGCAGAATGAACTGAAACCGGTGGAGGTCTGGAAGGTAGGAAAAACATTTTTAATTCACCGTTCCAGCAGTATGCTTTGGGAAATGATTGTCAGTGACGTTATGTATAAAATGAAATATATTAGGCTCAAATATGCAAAATGGCTGGTATGGTCCTTCAAAATATACTAGTAATTAAACTTAAAGAGCAACTTAACACCAAATCCACTTTTTTTTTTTTTTTNTTTTTTTTTTTTTTTGTTTTGGAGCTATTAAGTTATATATGAAGCCACTCAATAATGATCTTAATTGTTTCTGGTGCCAGTCTGGTTCTGAAGTCTTGATTTTAAATGGGTTTTGCCTTTTTGCACCAGAATCACGGTGCAGCTGACCCAGATCTCAAAATGAGGCGAGACAACAATGATGAAAGAATAAAAACTGCATACACAGTACAATCAGGTCATTAATAAGAGGTCACTGTCTTGGCGTGCAAATGCTCAAACTATGAGCGAAATCTAACTGGCTATTTAGAAAAACAACATAAATGATTTATTTCTCCATCTAACGGNACTATGAGCGAAATCTAACTGGCTATTTAGAAAAACAACATAAATGATTTATTTCTCCATCTAACGGCCTCGTCTGCTAATTTTTCAGATACTTGACAGGGTGTTAGTGGGTGGAACGTTCAGGATAATGATTTCAANGGTCTGCTAATTTTTCAGATACTTGACAGGGTGTTAGTGGGTGGAACGTTCAGGATAATGATTTCAAAACATAATGCTACACAAAATAATCGCAAAATAATGTGCAGAAATTATTTAGATTACATTTTATTAGAACACCACAATTTATAGATTATAAATAACAAATGAGGCCAATTATTCTGTGTCGTTCTACTCCACACATCTCATCTATCTGCTTTCAGTAACATACATGGAAGGAGAACTGACTTGCTCGACACCATCATAAAATGATTCATGTGTTTTTTTTTTTNTTTTTTTTTTTTGTTTTTTTTTTAGTTGAGTTAACATTCTGTGGAGAACCGTGACATTTCCTCTCCAAGAAGGCTCTCAGAGAGCCGCTCTTTGGGTCTGGTATTGAAAAGTGATATGTCACAGCAGCTGTTTGCTCTGGCCTGCCTCCCAGCAGCTGATGAGTTTGTGTGTGTGTGTGTGCATCTGAGTGTGTGTCTCTACATTTGTGTGTACACGCAGATATGTATTACAGAAGCAGAACATCCTCTCATTGCTTCACACTTTCCTTTTCCTTCTATGATCATGTGAGTAAACGGAGAGTACATTTAATAATAAAGCCTTAACGTAGTTTAGGATGATACACGTTTGAAGTGCTGAACGTCTGTTGCTGAATTACTGCATAATTTGTGTCTGGAGGCAGACAGAGGAAGCAGTTACACAACTTTCATTGTGTGTTTAGACACAGAAAGCAATAAAAATCCAGACCTCACACTGCTTAAATCAAGTTTTACGACAACCTGCCTTCCATCCAGTGCATGCTGGGATACATGCCAGACAGAAGAATAAGTGGGTAAAGATGAAAATAAATCAATAAAGAATGAAAATTTGTCACATTTGCAGACCAATATGGGTTTTCTATTGTCTTTGTGTCGAAACCTCCAAAATGCTGGAGACAGCATTGATGTTTTATCTGGATCATGAGACAAAACAAATAAATTAGCAATGTGAAGGCACTTGAGGACTTGGACCAAAATATGATTCATTCAGTTTGAGTTATAAAAGCTGTATAAGACCAATTAAAACATGAAATCTGGAATTCATTGCGGTGATTCTTTCCTCCTTTCCTGTTTTGCTTCTCAGATAAGCATGAATATGAAAATGCAGCTATATAAGGTAGAAAATTCATGTTTTGGAGACAGAAAGTGTCTGAATCCTCTGAATGCAGCACTTGGTCCATTTTAAACAAACCAGATAATCCCACACGTGTTTTGCTTGGTGCACACATTGTTATTTCATTTTTGACCCACATTTTTAAACTCACATTATCTATGTTCTTACAGTGGCCAGATTTGACTCTTGTGATAGTATTACAGTGCACATGTGTGTGTATGTGTGTGTGTGCGCTATTGCATTAGTGTTGAGATAAAAAGAAATGTCTGTCAAAGACGGGAAAGTTGTGATTGTGCTGATAAGATTCTGGTGATGATAGTTTCAATCAGGCCTCATAACTTTATCAAATATCCTTTGTAGATTTTTTTGTTTTTAAACAGAATTTTTTTTGGATTTTCCTCCCTTATTTAAAATTTTTTTTTATTTAGTAGAATTGCCTAGAAAGAAATAAAAACAATAATAATCAAGGACTTTCTAGATTCAATAATTTATTTATTCATTTATTTTAAAAAATATTCTAAAATTCCTTCTTTTTTACAATAATTTTTTTTTTAGATAAGTAGAAAATTGGCAGGTTTGGCCAAAATATGAAAGCAAAAGTCAACGAAAAGAAAAATTCCAAAAATGATCTTAGATTCCAGAGAGTTTAATTCCAAGTTTAATTTCTGTTTGAGGAACATGTTAAGGAATATAACATGTTACTGCCTAACCATGCTATCATGCTAACACGTAAAAGTGAATCATTTATCGTGACCATAGCAGGATAAGAAGAACCATAGGGCTTTATGAGAATCTTAACATTAGCTGCTGCTTCTGTCCTGCTGAATCTGAAAAAAGAGACGAAAGATTCAGATGAGAGCAGCGTTTTGTGTCGACGCTCTCCTGCTGCGCTGAGCTTCCACACGCTCCTCCCTCAACACGCCGAGCTCGGGCCAACGCACATTAGTCTTAATTACCCAAAGTGTTTTCTCTGTCCAGACTGCATCCTCCCTCCTTCCTCTTCCTCTCTCTCCTTCTGTCCTCCAGCCCTCCCTCTCTGCCCCTTCCTCCTTACTTTCCTTTCTGTCCTTCCAGCAAAGCTTCGTCAGATTTAATGAGCCGGTTGTCGTGTCTCGCGGGAGGTGCAGCCAGTTTACATTCATTTATTCACAACTGTGGGCCATAAAAAGACTCAGTTCATGTTTCCAAAGCATTTGCTACTGTAAATCATTAGCTTCAATTTCAGCTTGGCGCTTATCTCCGCTAGACTTTGTACTTTCTCACAAATTACCACAGTGAGCAGGTAATGTTCTTCAGATTCATTTCCTTTTTGCTTCATGCAGATTGACTGATTACAATAGTAAAATGATTCTGATATGAACAGATAACAGCAGCGGAAATCAGTTCCTGCTGAAAACAATGAATCTCGTTGTTTGTGGCTTGTTAAAAAGCAAAACATTCCACCGTGTCCGGCCTCCTTCCTGTCCCTGACCTCACAGGTCAAGGCTGCATAATGAGCGTACTCGAGTTTCTCCCTCTCCTCCGCACCGCCGTGTCACCGTGCTTCCCTTAAAATATCACCTCCACAAAGCTCTTAGGTCCATACTGTTTCAACAGACCAATGATTGTGATTTTTCCACCTCTCTTTTGTATATTTATATGCATGCCGCATGACGTTGACTTATGGCAAAGGAGAAACAGGGCCGGCTGCAGAAATATCACCGATTCTGATCAAAATAAACACACATCTCAGCGTTCAGCCGAGTTGCCGCTCTGAACGGCTCATACATCAACGTCTCACAGGCTAATGTGCAGCATGGTGCATCAGATTTGTCACAGGGGTAAAGTGGTAGGACTCCGAATCCGACTGAAACAATATTTACTGGAGAATTTAGCAGATATAGCAATCACAACACGGCAGAAAGAGCAAGCTAACAAATCGAAAGATGAAACAGGAAAGCAGGATCGTGGTCAGGAACTAAAACTGCAGGTAGAACAGGTAAAAGGGTTTAGACAGGTAAACAAATGACCATGCCACCCATTTTGCATGTTTGAGTCTTATATATTCAAATTTCATACATGTAACGTTACTGACAATCATTTCCCAAAGCATACTACTGGAACGGTGAATTAAAAATTTTTCCGCCATTGGTTTCAGTTCATTCTGCTATTAAAATCAACTTGTTGATACCTGAAACGTTCTTGGGATAGGTAATCCATCACTGTGAACAATACATGTATTCAGGTTTTTTTCAAAGTTTTGTAATTTTAGCGTTTAAGCACAACAAAAAGCGTGGAGTGAATGTATGCCTCCACCGGGGAATATAGTCCCAAAAGAAGACCTGCGTTTATGGAAAAATTTAAAGGACCATGACTTCACAAGGCTGTGTAACTATTAGCAGGCGAAATGTTGATATTTAAGGTGGGTGTATTGCTTGAATATTTGATTTTGAAAGATTAAGAGATTTTTCAAAATATCAGGAAAGCTGAAACACGGTTTTATCCTTTGGGAAATGACTGTCAGTAACGTTATATGTATGAAAATTGAATATATTTGGCTCAAACATGCAAAATGGTGGGATGGTCCTTTAACAAATACACCAAGGTCAGAGTCATAGGTATGGTGATGTTATGTCTGAACTGAGGCTTTGCAGTCTGCGTCGCTGGGCTGTTTGTTCTGAAGATGTGTGCTGAGGCTTCTCTAAGAAAGACAAAAACAAACAAAACAAAAAAAAAATGTGAGCAATGACATTTGAATCACTTTGCTGCCTGATTCGGGTTGTGAGCTTTGACATTTTGCAGGATTTAACGCATTTAAAGGCACCGAAAACATTGCATTGTTGGTTTTTGCCTCTTGCTTTATCGAGAAAGAGATCAGAGGTGTAGAATTTAAATAATGAATCAGTTTTTAATACAAAATGGTTCAACAAGGTTTCAGAAAATCTCATTTGGCTTTACCACACAGGCAGATATACTGCTGGACAATCAGGAAAGGCCTGAGTCTAAGTGGCTGGTATTTATGCTGATGAGGGAACTGGAAACAGGTGAGGTCTACAGGTGAGTGCAAAGGAGGGAAACTCAGCTTTGATGGCTGTGGGCAGGTGGAGAACTGCAGTTTCATGATAAGAACAATGTTTATTATCTTGTGGTTTTGTCATTTTTACACCAAACACCATTATCTTATCCATTATGCCCCCGCATAGGATTTTAATAACCACACACACAGGAACTGGAGAAATTTTCAGCTCAATGGGAGACCACAATACTTTTGGTAACACGCTGGTAAACCTCATTAATGTTGCCTGAAGCGGAAAGCTCTTTATATAAAGCCACACAGTGGATTGTTAAAGAACCTTGGTCGATAAAGTTTTAATTTATGTATACAAAGGCTGTCAGCAGCTTTTCTGTGCTGTTTTCCTGAGAGTTGCTTCTGATTTACTGTGTGATCCGTTCTGATACGACGCAGTGAAGAACAAGTTCATGAAAGAGTTAAAAACAAAAGGAAATGCAAGCAGTAAGAATGCATTGGGCGGGATTCATTAAACACACTGCCAGACTTAACGCGTAGATAAGCAATCACGTTTCCCCATTCATAAACTCCCATTACTAACGTCTTTTAGCATTTGTCTTGAAAGAGGCTTTACTGCGGTATTTTCTTATTTACATGTTGAGGAAGCGATTCATAAAACACACCATCACGCAAAAATTAAGATGTGTTTCAGCCTGGTAGTAAATTTCAGCAATATGAAACATGGCTGACATTTTAAACTGTATCTGCTTCACGTGATCAATAAATTTGATATTTACGCTCACTAAGCTGAGCAGATGGTGTATTTAAATAGAAAGTTTTGATCTGATGTCATACACATTCTAGTATGCACAAACATACGCACACACACACACACCACATGTTTCCCGTGCACCAGTGTGCGGATCAAATCTTTCATCTTAGTCCGTTTCAAAAGTTAACTGTGCACCAGGAGGCCTCATTTCTTCTTCAACTTCTCATTTTTTATTATTTGTCTTAAGTGCAAACAGTGTGAACAAAGCGTTTCGCCACAAGCGTCATCAGATTCGCCTCACCACAATCACATACTGAACACTAACACCCTGTCCACACTAATATGGATATTTTACAAAACACATATTTTCCTCTGCATTTTGGCCTCTCATCCACATGCAAACAGCATTTTAGCCACTAAAACAGAGAGTTTTTAAAAACAGCTTCTAAAGTAGAGATTTCTAAAACCTGGTGGTGACCGTGTACCAGTTTCTTTACGTTTGGTTAGCAATAGCAGTCGCAAGTTTACAAGTTAACTTGGCGTTGCTGCACCACTTTACCAGCAGACAACGGCGTCTGCAACTGCTGCGCCCAATATTACCGGCTCCACGGCATCCGCTGGTTAAAGTCCGCCAGAAACGATGGACAGACTTTATCGCCACCTGCCGGCCTGGCATGTGTTGTAGCTGTTTGAGTGTTTCTTGTGTGGACAGATATTTTGTAAAATGATGGTTGTGTGGTCCTAATTTTTTTTTTCAAATGGTGGGGGAAAATATCTGTTTAAAAAAATGTCTGTATTCGTGTGGACTAGGCCTTAATAATCTTAGGTAAAAGGCATAACACCAACTTCAATCTGACAAGTGTGTTCAATTTCATTTGACATAATTTGTGGGTCTGGAACTCATCTTCAACCTCTAAATCTGTCATATTATTGTTGATCTCTGAAAATGTGGAACTTTACAGCAGAGAGTTTATGTTTCCTTTGCAGATTTAACATTTCAGTTTTGTTTTGACACCATATTTATCAGGATAAATTGTGGCTCTTAAAAAAGAAGCAGCTCATCAACATGCAGATCTTCAATGACTTTTACCTGAGACACACCTTGCACCAGCGGTAACAGGACAATGATGCACTGATTAATTGAAGAGAAGTTTTATGAATGAGCTTCAATTATCACTACGCTTATTTAGCGTGATGGCGTGTAGTTACCGTGATTTTTTTAATGAATCCTGCCCATAGTCTCACTATGAGACCAAGTTTGACAGCAGTTATTCTTACTTTGTGTACTTAACAGTATTAATATCTTTAATTCACATCCAAACAAGAACTATGAAAGCAATTTATAAAGTCTTACAAATACAAATGTAATAAAAGCAAACGCCTATGAGTGAGTTTGAGCTTTCATTTATTACAGGGCAATCAAAGCATTCACCGCTCATGCAGAGAGAAATGAAACTGGGGAAGAAAGATCGATGGTTTCCATAGTGGTGTGTGTGTACTCATGGAGTGTGCATTTGTGTGCGTGGAAGCTCCGTCTGTCTCTGTGCTGTGGATGGCAGGAAAAAAAACCACTCAGTGGCCCTGCAGACTTGATTCTGCCTATAGCACAATCTGATCCTCTCTTCAATTCACTTTTGGCAGCATATAAAAGTGCTGGCGGCAGACGACAACTCATCACGATCTGCCAAAAAAGGTTGTACCCTGGATGAGGGCCGGTGGATGTATTGCTGCAGTGGATGCTGTAAATTACAACTCCTATCTTGCTCCAAGGCTGTTTCTGCAGTGTGGGAGAGGAGGTGCAGAGGCCTTTTGTGGGTCTCTGTGAATAGTGGGAATGCAGCTGAAGTCAAGGAGGTGCAACACATGCTGAGAAGTGAAGAGGAATAAGCTGCTAATGAAGAAGCGAGGATTATTCTAGAGGAGGTTTAGGAAAGGGAGGGTGAGGAGATGAATAAATAAGTTGTTTGTATTTTATATAAATAAAGGAGACCAGCGTTCTTTCTTTAACTGTGCAGCAGCCGAGAACGCTCAATCAAAAGCAGATCTCGGCGTTCAAGCTGGCATTTTCTCAGGCCTCAAAATGGTCAACTGCCACTTTTTTAAAATTTTATCTTCACTTTGTATCTCATCTCTCACCTCAGTTGGATCAAGTTGGAGGTCTGGCACCAGATATTCTGATAATGAGGAGAAAATGAGAGGAGCGGAAGCGGTGAAAGGAAATATCCCTTCAAATGTCCCTCCTCCTCCTTCTTCTTTCTCCTTCCCTCCCCTCTGTCCCCACTCCAACCTCTCAACCTCTATTCCCAAACCGTACACCAAGCTAGGCCCTCCATGGAGAGCAGGAAGTTGGATTGGGATCTGGGAGCTTGTCTCCAAGCCAAGGCGGCAGGTATAAGATGTCTGCCTAGGAGAAAGTGGCCACTTTCCCAACTATGAGCCAGAGTCAAACTGACAACCGTGTTCAAGAAACCTGGGGGAAATTACAGGCTGTGAAAGACCTGAGAGCACAGGGGCACATCTGAAAAACCAGCACCCAGCGGATGAGCATAATAAAACACATTGTGCCTTATGGGTCCCTTCATATGAAAAATAATTAAACAAATCCCGATCTGGCACGCAGAGAGCCTGGGAAAGCTGTGTTGGCTTACGTATCTTTTGTGAGGCTGGATAAAGTGCAATCCAGGAAACTTTTGGTCACCAACCAACATCCACCCGAGTTTTAAGGGACCGTACTGCTGGTTTTGAATGTCTGAGCCTAATAAATACTACCTGCATATATGTTATGTTATAAAACCATATTTTAGTGTTTTGCCAGATTCTCTAATCTTTCAAAATCAAATGTTCAGATGATGCATTCACCTTAAAATTCAGTGTCTGGCCTCTTGTTAAAAGTAATTCTTCTCCTGGGACTATATTCCCTGGTGGAGGCATACATTTTCTTCTGTTAGATCAATTAAATTAAACAACTTTGACAAAAAAAATTTAAAATACAGTAGATCTTGTTCGTAGTGCTGGATTACTTATCGTAAGTGCATTTTTTTCTGTTTTTCTTCTTTTTTTTTTTTAAACTTAAATTTAAATTTAAAAAAGATCTTGTTCGTAGTGCTGGATTACTTATCATAAGTGCGTTTCAAGTCTCTATAAGTTGATTTTTATAGCATTCTGGAAATGAACTGAAATCAATGGCTGCCCGGAAGGTAGTAAAAACAATTCTAATATTTACCACTCTTGTGTTAAAGTGGGCAGTAATGTAACACGCATGTGGGTTATTTACTGGACTCAAAATTGTAAAATCACCCTTAATTCGTTGATGACTCTGATATGTTCATGTATCATTCATGAAAGTTGAGCAAGAAACATTATTTTAAAATTCATAATTCTGCTGCAGCATTTTTTTTTGTTTTTTTGGTTCACACAAATAATTGTGTCTGTTTCTTGTGGAAGTATCCAGTATTCCATTCCCAGTTTGATCTGATAATTAGAACCTTGTGACAAATCTCTGGTGCCATCTGATTACGTACTGTAACACTGGGCAAACAAAAGGCACATTTTACTTCCTAAATTGTGACTCATTGCAAAGGAACCTAATTTGGACTCCAAGACAAGCAGCTAAATGAAGCAACCTATGGTTGCGCTGGTTTCATATAATTGAAAACACACTGCTCACTTGCATTCTTGTGGCTGGGACAAGGCTTGTTTTCTGGAAGTTCGCCTCTCTCTTTTTGTCTCATGTGTCATAGTTGAATTATGGTGGAGGAAAAAAAAAAAGATTTACAATTCTCCTTGCTGTTCTCACCCTCTGAGCTCCTTCAGGATGTTTTCTACCACATCACCCTTGTGAAATGACAAAAAACATTAGCTAGATGCTAAGAAATTGGATTTTAAGGGCCGTGGAGAGCTGGTTTATGTGTTTGATCCAAAATTATTCCATAAAACTGTGTATGCTTACCAAGTGGGACAACCAGGCTGATTGAAAAATGGCTTATTCATAAGACATATGCTGTGGTAATGGATTTTCTACACTGAAAGAACTTCATTTAAGAACTTCATTTATATAATAAAAAAAGTGATAAAGATATTCATACAGAGTGCCTTAGCCATCATGTGTGAAAAAAATAAAGTGGGTAAAAAAAAACAAAAAACAAAAAAAATGACACCTCTAAGGGGCCATGGAAGGAAAAAGAAATCAATTGGAGGTTTAAAAAAAAAATCTTTTTTTCTTTGTTTTTTTCCCTCATTTTTTTCTACTTGTTTTTTTTCCTCAGGTTTTTTTTTTTTTTNGTTTTTTTTTTTTTTTGCTTTCTATTTTTTTTCTCTCTTTTTAAATGTACTAAAAATAGGTCAAAGCTACAGCGCATGCATCAGAGCTGTTTTGCTACTGTTTGGGTTAAGTCAACTCTCGTAAAAGAATTAGCCATTATAAATGCACAAAAATATACTTTGGAACTGCCAAACATTAGAACATTGTCAAAAATAGTAGTGAGTTAGTGACTTTATTCTCTGACTTGTTTTTTCATTGGAACTTGTAGTGGGTACAGTCACAGACACGTTAGCTGCTAGCTAGAATTATCATTTAGCTAACCGGAAATCGTTCCTCAAACAGCAGCAAAACAGCTCTGTTGCTGCGCTGTAGCTTTGACCTATTTTTAGTATGTTTCAGAAGAGAAAAACAAAAACAAAACAAAAAAAAAAAAAAAAA
>VXCM01001225.1:48768-160909 GCA_014773175.1 Lucifuga dentata | reverse complement strand
GGTTTTTTTTTTTTTTCACCCACTTTATTTTTTTTCACACATGACCCCTAAGGGGCTCCGTACATTCACCAGATCTTAGCAATAAGAATTTCCCCAACATTTCCCCTGACTTTCCCTTAGATACCTTTACAGTTTTTACCATAGCACATGTATCTGCCTGTGTAAGTGCAAGTCAATTTCATTTATATGAGGAATCTATGATGATGACAGGGTCGGATTGGGATCTTATCCACCTTTTCCACCTTGGGATCTGATCCACCTTTTCTCTTGAAAGAGAAAAGGTAGTTCATTTTTCATCTAAGTGCCAAGAAATTAAGAAAGAAAAAAATTATGTTTGCTGAGTTTAAGTTAATTTTAATTAATAATATATTGTGCAATGCAAAGGTCACCAGCCAGCCCACCAATGGCTGCAGGAAAAGTCCCACCTCTCCTGATGGCCAATCCAACCCTGGATGATGATGTGAAATTAATATGATCTTCACAGGTCCAAAAGTTTGGACCTTTAAAATCTCTACATTTTAACATTACATTTTCCATTAATTTGTCACTTGTCTGTACATTTTAATACTGTTGGATCAATTTTTAAACATCTGTGGCTTATCTCTGCCTGTATTCTTTCCCTCTAGCTGTCTGCTACACCCATATGACAAATGATTGATTGTTCCAAAGCTCTGTGAGAAATGATGGCTGGTACATTATCTCCTAGGCGGCCTCGCTAACCACAGAGCCATCATCCTTTTAGGCTGGACAACATCATGAAACGTATGAGATAAGGTAAAGGCAAAGTGTCCTGGATATGTTGTGTCATTGTGCCAGAGATATGTAAGGTATTTATCTTTATCTTCAGGGAATTTTCTTTCAGATACACTATAACAAAAATGTTAGCTCTCCTGATGTAGATATAAAAGGCTGAGAGATGAAAAGTTGGTTTATAGGTGATAATTGTAGCAAATAAGCCTTCCTTATCATATTAAAGTATTTCCAGAACTGGCTAAAAAAAAAACCAAACTGCAGCAGCATATTTAATACATGGGAAACTATGTTTGGCTGAAGAGATGAAGGCACATATGACCTTTTAAAGATCAGGGCTTAACTTTCATTATTGTTCTAAGATGGAGAAACCATATTTGTCACCTGGTTCTTAAAAGAAAGATCAGAATAAAAAAAAATTATACCTACATTCTGAACTGAATCTTTGACGTGTGGACAGACAATCCAAATTCTAATGAAGGAGAATGATAAAAAATGGAGGGATACATGGAAAATTTTGATTCATTAACTGTGTGAAGTCCATTAAATTTGGAATTTATTGATTTATTCTGTTTCACAGGTAGAAGTGGGTATTAATATTGTGGCAATGGAATAAGTGGCTCATGTAGACAGAGAACAAAAGTGAACCCAGAATTGACCCCTGGGGAACTCCGCAGCAGATAGGAGCTGTGGAGAAGGATGCTCCTCCTTCCAGTACCACAGAGAAAATTACCAGCAATTTAGCAGATTATTAGCGATGAGCCAGGTCTACTGCAGCATGTCTGAAAGGTTGAAATAAATAATTGAAAAAGTTGTAGCTAAAAAACACAGCCATGAATTAGAAATGAACACAGTGAATTTCAAAAAAGGATGACTAGATACATAATTTAGAATTTTGTTGCTGTTATACGTGTAGCTGTAGTTATATAATCTAACAGTTAATTGCTGCTGTAACATCAACCTTTATTTAATGCTGAAGGAACTTCTATCTTTAAAAAAAACAGGAGGAAAAGAGCCTGCTAAGACAAGATCCAACATCTGACAGTGAGTGTTTATGAAAAGGTGTATTGTGTGTACTATAGGTGTGTGTGACTGAAGACAGTAAAGAGAATAAACTTACAGCATTATGGATCATTACAGACTGATGGATTGGTACAAGTAGAAACTAGGATTACTTTTTTCGATGTACGATCTGTCAGACTTCAGTTGCTGAGATTGAGGGACAATTCCTAATATTTCAAAGCCTCTTATTCAATGAGCTTGACGTTAAGGGACGAGGACAGGCATCATGAAGGCTTCAAACCAGTGTACCACATTAAATATTTAATATTGGGGATTTAGTTTGAGCCCTGGGAATAAAACTGTAATCTATCCAGCTACTTGAGGCCTCAGAAATATGTTTTATCATTGAGAGTAATTGCAGCCTGGAAAATCAGCAGGATCTACATCTCAGCCTTGAATATTATCACTGTCCTTTAGTTTTACTGCCAAACACCCATAGTAGATGGTTTGTTTTCTCTCTTTTAAGGCTTTACAGCCATCTGACCTCCAAACATATAAATATGCTGACAGTGCTGCTCACCCACAGACTTGGAGCAAGAAGCAATAAAGTTTTGTTAAAGTGCTGCTGTTATCACAGAGGGAGGCCCTGAACCAACCTCCAGAATTAAAAAAAAAGGATGTTTTTTCTTTTTTTCTTACATTTATTTGACATTTACAGAGTTGTGAAAGTAGGACAGAATTTAGAATTATATAACTCGGGCTAAGTAAAGTCATGCGAGAGAGACTAATATTTTCAGGGGAATTCTCTCAGGGTATTTACTCATTTCATCTCTCTGTGAACTGCCTGACAGTTTTTTTTTTTTTTTTTTTTTGTATTTTTCTGTCCAAAGCATTGGTATCATACACTTTTGGATGGAAATCTGTTCTAGTATTTTGGGTTTATTAATGTTTTAGTCTTTTTCTGAGTGCTAAATGAGATATGCATTTATCCAGACATGTCTGTTTTAATGCTCTTGTAGCAACGTGGCAGCAAAAGGTTCTCAGGATATTTGTAGTATGAACTGATAAATGTTGCTGGTCTAATCTCTCCTACACTGCTGAGACATGTTTTTGTTGGTTAAGAAATGTTTTACTGCAAGTTGTCTTCATTTGCTGATGTCCTGCCAACATCACGTCCTCTTCTTGAGAAACATATCTTTGTACTGAAGAAGAGGGATGTTGGAGCACATCCTAAGCTCCTGACGCCCTTAGTGAGGGACGTTCCTGCTGGCCATGATCACATCCTGGAAGCCGTGGCCGGGAACATCCATGGCACCATTAAGAGAGAAAGTGGCTTCATCCAGGAAAACAAAGCTTCATATTTGTTAGAGCTGGGGAACAGAAAGCAGGCCTTCTTTCAACAGCATCAGATTAATAGTTAAAGCTTGACCTGCAGGAGGCCGTTAAAGTTCCCAGACTCTGCAGCAGTGACCTCACTCAGGCCAGATGTACTCCTGCTGCCAGAAACATCAAAACAGGTGGTCACGCTGGAACTAACTGTGCTGCTGGAAGACAGGATGGAGGACAGGAAGAGGGCTAGGTATCAGGACCTGCTGACGGCTGGATTCGGGGAGTTTGTTAGCATATCCATTCATTCTTCAAACATGCATTTTGTTGTGTAATCTTCTGATTGCTCCTGAAATGCAAACTTTTTTTGTTCAAAAATTGTTACTGCATTTGTCTAATAGCATTGTTACGACGGAGTATTAGGGCCACATCAGTGAAAGAAAATAAAAGGAGGATATATTTTTTTTATATTTTGCTTTCGAGAAAAAAGTCAAAATTTCAAGAATAAAGTCGAAATTTCGAGAATAAAGCTGAAGTATAATTTCAAGAAAAAAGTCGAAATTTCAAAAATTAAGACGAAATTTTGAGAATAAAGTGGAAATGCGTTTGGACCTCTGTTGCGGTAATGCCTGAGCTCCACCTACAGGATCAAACAACTTGATCAGTTGTCTTATTGTGTCTTGTGATACGTGTCCTTTTTGTATTGTGCGCAGCCATCGATACCCTCGCATCTGTCCATTTCCAGCTGTTTCGTTCTGCAGGAATGTGGCCACTTCCTCCAAGTTTGTGTGTTTTTTTCCCCTGAACAGATACAATCTTTGGCACAATTGCTTTAAAGTCCTGATACTTACTACCAAACTGTTTATGTGCTAAAAGAGATAGAATTTCCTTGTTACTAAAGCTGATTCTGAAACACAAGTTCATCTACACAAGGCATCTTGTAGAATCATAGCCTAAATGCAAAGCAGTTTGATTTAGCTATATAAAAATTTCGACTTTATTCTCGAAATATCGTCTTTATTCTCGAAATTTTGACTTTTTTCTCGAAATTATACATCAACTTTATTCTCGAAATTTCAACTTTTTTCTCGAAAGCAAAATAAAAAAAAATCCTCCATTTATTATTTTTTTTCTCTGATGTGGCCCTAATACTCCGTCGTACATTGTGAATTGGCCCTCAGGCCCTCTGGTGCTTTTGGATATAACTTCAACAAATGAATTGCCTTCCTATATTCTCATAACCACCTACAAATGTTACAGTGGAACATCAGCTGCAGGGCCAGAAAAGTGTCATTTTCTGTACTGGCTAAAGTTTGACTCTTTTCCAAAACTGCAAAATCCAGCAAGCAGAGAGAAGATGAGGATTTGATGAGGGATATATAAATCCAATACTACTCAAAGATGATTACTCATAAAGACAGATATTTATTTGATTCCTCATAGTTCCAGTGCACAGGTCATTAAGGGTGGATCTGTATGTGAAAGACAAATCGATATACACACATGCATACACTCATTTAGTTGCACAGTAATAACTTTCAGATTAACAATGTATTTCCTTTTCATGCCAGCAGAGGGGTTCATACCTGCACAAAAACTCTTTATTAACACTAAACATTCAACACAACAAAACAGAACACTTCTGAAGTTACACGTTTCGTTATTGTACAGAGTAAGAGTTCAGTTTTTATGTTTGGCTTCTGCTTCAGGAGTAAATGAGAGTCTGGAAGGTTTTGAGCTTTGAGCTTTTTATGGTCAACCAGATGAGATGAAGTTTGTGGTGGGGGTGTAGTTTGGCTTTCCCAGGAGCCATAAACATAAAGAAGGACTTCCTGTGGTTCAGTTCCTTTCTCTTTTAATTAAGATGTCTGGTTTAGATCATTTGTGAGAAAGGCAGAGATCTCCTGCGTCGTGATATGGTACTGAAAGTAATTCCAGATAATCTTAAAAATGTCATTCATACTTACAGAAAAGAATAAAGCTACAACTTTATTTTTTAATTCAAGGGCCACCGCCAAAGAAAATAAGACATTTTCCAGCGCAGCGTCATCGAGCTTTCTCTGCTTCATCAATCAATATCAAACACTCCCCAGTGAATCTACCTTTTAATCTGAGATAAAAAAAGAGAATAAACTCTGCTGGAACCCCACGGCTCAGCTGTACCTATTTTAGCATCTCCACAGACTTTAAATTAAAGAGTTGGAGAGCAGACAGTCAGATCCTGTCGCTGACATGACCGTGGCTGTCTGAGAGAGAGGATACTTCAATATTTATGGAGTACTTGAAGACATGAAGTTCCTTTTAGGACATTATGTAAAGATAACGCAAATTATGTGTACTTTCAGTGATAGCATGCTTGAAAAAATTCAATAAATCCTCTCTCTCTCTCTCTCTCTGTCTAACTCTAAGCCACAGGCCGGCTTTCTTTTATTCCTTGTACTTGTGGTAATAAGGTTCGTTAAGTTCAGAGATGCTTCCCTAACCAGCGCTGAAGACAAGAAAGCACCCAAGCATGTTTGACACCATCAGCGCAAAATCTGAGAAGTTTTGCTTGAGCAGATCTGTGACAAGCTAGAACAGCGATGAGCATCAGCTAAATGACAGCATGAGAGGAGGAAGTGACACAAACACACTCAGCAGTCTGACTTTTCACTTCATTTTCTTTTTTTTCTGCACAAAGCAACCTACTTGAACACTCATGAGCTTCCTTCTCGTTTGGGTCCATATTGGCAAAATCTTGGCAATATGGCAATACATTGAGATATTGTATATTGTATTTTTTTTTTTTTATTGTATTTTGAATATTTTTTCTTTTTCTTTTCCTTGTTGAGCACCAAGCACCACAGCAAATTCCTTGTATGTAAAAACCTACTTGACAATAAATCAGATTCTGGTTCTGATAAGAAAAAGAGATTGGACTGGACTTATATTGTGATTTTGAAGTGTTTCAAAATTTTGATTTTGAAACAAATTTCAGGTGTTTCAAATTTCATTAAAAAATGGCTTCTTGTATATGGTTTTGTTTTTTTCTTTTTAAATTGTAATGAACTTAAATGTCATTTTGTGGGTTATCTCCTCAGTTGTAGTGTGCACACAACAACGTCACAAAGACCTATGATTACAGGAAAGATTGTTGTGTAATTTGAGCGATTCAGTGACTTTTTTTGGGATGTTTGCTCTGAACTTGGCATAAGAGAATCTCACATCCGCAAAGATGTAAGATCATAAAAGTCAGTAAGATGGTCCATTCTGGAGAAATCCATGACCATAATCCAGTGAAAGAGTTCGCCCGCTGAGTTTTTAAAACTTTTCAAGCACAAAGACTGTGTGCCTTTTGCTTTTCGTAGGTTATTTCTCGTCTTTTTGTCCTGAAACAGATGAGGTATAATGAGGCAGAGATGACTGTAGAGGTGCTACGCTTCATTTGTTTCCTTCCAGCCATCTTGTCCTGCTTTTATTACATCTATCTTCACTGAATTCTGAAATCGCTGCTCTCTTCTCATCTTTCTACCCTCATTATGTCTTCTTCTCCTACTCATCCAAGAATCGTGCCCTACTCTTCACAGCTGTTACTAATTCCTGCCAGCCTCGCCGCAGCAACAAACCCCTGCTGCATCCTGCTCCTTCATCTTCTATTGGCATCGAGTCACTACGGATGAGTTGTAGTTTTCCTTACACACTGGAAAATTTCAGTGGGAAGCACCACAGTTTCAATATATCCTTCCTTTATTCAGCTTCTGGGGCAAAGCCCAGGCATCTTGAGGTTGGAATAATGGGAACAATAAATGAATTAAAGGCAAATTCACAGATACTGAAACAAACCCACACAGCCAGCCAGGGGCGGTATGTAAAAATACTCCAGAAAGACACTCATGGCAATATTTCGGCTGCATTTGAAAGCTGAATATGACTCCCAGCAGGCTCGTGTTGGGTGACAGCACCCAGAGGCTCAGACATGTTGAGAAGCTCATTAATCACAACCTGGAGCCGCTGCGTTCTGTGTGATAGATTGCAGTGTGAAGACGGTGTACAGAGACACGAACAGCCTCAGTCGCTGTATGATGTCATTTGTTTGGATATGCAAATTCCAAAAATGTGTGTCATCTGTGATACCATGTGTGTGTGTGTGTGTGTCTATATTCAGATTAAACCCTTCCTTCATTAGGAATGATCTCACAGTCGCTGATGACACAGCGTGACTATAGGCAAACGTGGCAGAACTTAAAGGGCCACACCAGTGATTTTGAATGTTTGAGCCCAACAAGTACCTGCATGCAGTTTACATTACCTGCCAGCTATTTTTCCAAAACCTAAAACCCTGTTTTAACTTTTGTGTTATTTACCCAAATCTTCCAAAATCAAATGTTCCGGTGATCCCACCTTAAAATTCACTTACGCATGACTGTACAAAGCATGGTAGGTTTTAATTTCTTGGTAAAAAAAAAAAAAAAAAAAAAAACTTCTCCTCAGACAATATTCCCAGGCAGATCTGTGTAGCTCCATGTTGAACTGCTAAAACTACATTACTTAAAAAAAAAAAGAAAAAAGAAAAAAAAGAGCATTTGTCTTGTTCACTGTGATGGATTACTTATCTCAAACATATTTCACGTCTCTACAAGTTGATTTTTATAGTGTGCTGGAATAAGCTAAGCTAATTGCTTCCTGGAAGGTAGGAAAACAATTATAAATGTACCGCTCCAGTAGCATGCTTTGGAAAATGGTTAGCAGTAATGTAATATGCAGATTGTATTTATTGGGCTCAAATATGCAAAAATCACAGTGTGGTTCTTTAACCCCAGGAACCTGGTGGCTACCGTGAGGCAGATGGCGGTGATTCTGTTAACATCTGTGCCAGGCTGCCCCTGCTGTAAAATCAATTCCCCTTCTAGGACGGAGACACATTGTTGTCTTCAAGAACATTATCGGGCCTTGTAATCACGCTGTGCCTGTGAATTTCATTAGTCTGTCTTGAAAGACGAGGAAGGAGGCTTTACTGTTCAAAAACAGGTGTCCTACGAAACCATTCTTTCTGCTTTTGAGAGAAAAAAATGATGTTTCAAATTCACAAGTCCTGTGAGGTCTTCAAAGAAGGCGGTGCTGTGCTCCTGACCAAAGCCGCCAGGAGCGTTGAATGGCTACTGTCCCACGTAGACTCGCAAAGCACAAAATAAGGCCAGTCTCTCATTTCCAATCTGGCCACTGTGAACTCTGCAGTCTTTTAGCTTTCATGCTATTTAATTGTAAATGAGCAAATTTGATCGTTCTTTTGATTTGATGAAATATTTTGTCCTCTGCTCTAATGGTCAGGAGAAATCAATCCAATTTGCAGACATTTCTTCAAATAATGTAGTTTCTTCACGAAATCCCACTTATCACCAACAAGCTAATGGTAGTACCGTGAGCAAGTTGCAGGACAAATACATCATTGGCACGCTTACTCGCTTGTCACAAAACGTCCCAGCTAGAGCCCTGTGTGGGCCCCAATTTTAGGCCTGTACCCAGCCTGGCCCTACACAGTTCTGTCTGAACCTGACCCAAAGCCCTAGACTTAATGAAATTCTCGGCCCCAGCCCGATCTGAGACCCGTGGTCTTTTTTTTTTTTTTNTTTTTTTTTTTTTTTGTCAGAACCGGAACTTCAGCTCTTTTCAAAGTAAAAGTAGCAGTTGTCAGCTGCTGCTGCTGCAGCATTCAGAAAACAGCGATGGCTGCAGTTTCTGAGCACCAACGTGTGAGCGCAGCATCAGGAGGTGTGTTACGACTATAAATATATGACAGCCCACAGCCCAGCTCAATTTGTAAATTGCCTTGGGGCCTGATGGGTCCTGAGACCCGTGCAGGGCTCTAGTCCCAGCTACTCTGTTTTCACATGAGTCTATCTGGGAACGTTAATGAGGCTGAGGAGGACAAACGCTGTAATAATTTGTTCTCACATACCTATGATCTGGACAAAAGCCGGAACTTTTCCTGACTAGAACGCTTGAAGGGGCTGAAGAGTATATTTACAGTAGCCACTCTAGCAGTCATTTCTCATACGACACAAATTGTGATGTTACACTAATGGACCTTGAAAGAGTCGAGAAAGCATATTCCACAAAATTTTGCCTTTAATTTGTCAACTTAATGCAGTATTCGTTGAGACAGGAGCCACGTGGACCTAGCCGCCACCTCACACCCCTTTCCTTTTTCTTGCTCCAGTTCCTATGTTGGAGGTCTTGCCTGTGAAATGTCACGCTCAGCTTTGACCATAAAAGTGTTCCGCAAACAAAACAAAAACCCTCCTGTTCACACGCACACGCGGTCCAGCCTTCTCAGGTGGCTTGAAATTTATGATGCTGAGGTGCAGCAGTGAGTTTGCTCCTGAGGACTAAAGTAGGAACAGCGGAAAGGCTATTTTTGTGAGCTGTCCTCTGACACACCACCCGCACAGTCCTAAGCGGGGTGTTATCCTCTGCCATAAATCACTCAGGTCATTAAATCACACTCCAGACACTCTTCTGCCCTTTCTCATCACAGCTTTCTCTTCATCTTTATTCAATTAGGGAGATTAATGGACCGGGATACAACATCCAGGCTGACATTCTGTGATGGGGGACATGACTGAAATGTCACAGAATGAGGAGGATGTGAAGGAATGAGCAGGAAGCTCATTTACTCTGGACACAGTGAGAATCCTGTCACTGACGTTAGAGAGAAATGAATTCTGAAGAGAAGTTCATCCTATACTCATGAGCAAAATTAAATTTGAACTCTTTAACACTTAATACAAGACTTGCCATCACTTTGATGTTCTGGAGCTTAAATTTTAGTCATTTTTTAGGTCTTATTTTCTTTGCATTTGGCTTTTATTTATAAGCTGCAGGACAACAAATTTTGGCTTGAATAAATGTTAAAATTTGTGCCAGGACTGTAAACAACAACAAGCTTTCGAAAATAGTGAAACACTATTTTAAAGGACTTGTTAATTTTTAGAGTGTTTAGTTTATTTGACATATTTCTTTAAGAGACATGTGATTGTGTAATTATAAATATATAACTAGAAAGTGAGAACACTTATTTTATTTCTTTCCTACTTGTCCAGAAAAGGAGTTTTAGATTTTTCAGTATTTTTTTCTGGAGTTTTTTAAGAATCAATAAATTTCTAGGATTTTTTCCTAGTATTTATTTTTATGTTTTTGATATTTTCAAATAATTCCTAAGTATTTTTCCCTCAGATATTTTTTAATAAAAAAAAATAGAGTTAAGGATTAGAGTTAAGTGTTAAAATCCAAAAATAAAACATCAATGAACTTTTTAAGAAAAAAAAAATCTAAAAGTGTATTTTTCCTGATTTATGTGGGATTTTCAGAGGTTAAACAAGATGTTGATATATGACAACTTATAATTTTGTGTTTTATACTCCAATACAAAATAATCTAATGATGTTTCCCTTTTTAATGCTGGAGCTTTGGTTACATATTTGTTTTTTCCTGCTTTCTGATGACAATTCACGTCATAGTTGTTTCCTCACTGGGATCATGTGTAAAACCTCATCATAGGATCACAGCCCGTCATAATTTTTTCACTCTGGCGCATTAAAAACACTCAGTAATATAAAGTTTTACCAGCCCTGAAGACAATGAGCTCACTCAACAACACAACGGCTGCCAAACCACAGAACTTCCCTACAATAGAAATAGGAAATGAACGGGGGAACTGACCGATGTTTCATCTGTCAAACAATGGACCACAGCTGAATAGCAACCGTGGGCGAGGACTTTGAAGCCTCCTTGTTAGTCTTTCCATCAGAACTGCCACTGAAATGCAAATCAGGTGGTCCAAACCCCCGTTAGGATATAAATATAAAAATAAAGACACTAAGTGCAAAGGGCACACATTTCCTCATGTATTGCTCTGTTGCTAAGGAAAGAAGAGCTTCTGGGGATATTTCATCATGATATTCTCTAAACATGGAATTGATATACATATTTTATGCGATTATAAGCACTGCAGCGATGGCCAGCTTTGGATGAAAAGCTATCAGGCACTGCAATTTTTATTTAGTTATTTAATTTTTATTTGATTTTTATTTATTCATTGTGCCGCTGGCTGGATCCTCTCTGCTGTCATGTGGCAGGTGACTGACAAGAGCAAACACTCGGCCGCCTCATATTGTTTGTGGGAGGGAACTCTCCGGGGAGCAGACTCCCCCACACTTACAACCCCTTGCAAACAGACAGGATTGTCTGCTATGAGTTAGTATTCATTCCTTCCACGGACTGATTGTCAGGCTCTGGGTAGCTATTGTTCAGATTTTGTCGTGTGGTCCCACCATGGCTTCAGATGTTGTGAAATGTGTCAGTTGTTGTTAGAGAAGCATGTCAATAAGTTGGCTGAAGACACAGCAAATTAAATGAAATAGCCATTATAAATCAAACTGTGATAAAATGCTAAAACTGTTATATGAATCAACTACATAATTTCTGTTTGTAAGGGTGTATATTTTAATTTAAAGGAGTAAACCGTGATTTTGTTGAATTACTTTTTTTTGTTGAATTACGATTTTCTGGGTCATAAACATGGCCCAGAAAATCGTCGGCTGCCCTCTACCCTCCCTGGAGGAGATCGCCGGCTCCAGATGCCTGCGAAGGTCCACCGCCATCCTCAAAGACCCCTCGCACCCAGCGCATCACCTGTTTGAACGGATGCCTTCTGGCAAGCGCTACAGGTCAATGAAGGCCCGCACATCCAGACTAAGGAACAGTTTCTACCCTTGGGCCATCAGAACACTAAATCACCGCTGACCTAGACATTACTCTGTCAACGTCACCATCATGTGCAATTCTGTTCCCATGGCATCTTGTTCACCACTTTAAATCGGTACCATATAAACTGTGAAATATATTCTGATTGCTGCTAGCTAATATTCTGATTGCTGCTAACTACCTGGTGTTTATTACTCTGTGCAATACTTATTGATTGCTGCTACCATCCCTGCTACTGTTGTAAATATCGAAATACACACATCTATATCTATATATATAAATATACTTGATACACTTTTTTTGATATACTTTGATATACACTTTTGATATACTTTGATATACACTTTGATAAGTATATTTATCTTTTCAGCTGTGTAAATATAATTTAAATAGATGTGTACAAAGTTGTTTTTACTCTTTTTTATACTTTATACTTATGCACTAAGGGAGAAGCACCTGTAATTTCATTATATGTTACGTATAATGACAATAAAGCTATTCTATTCTGTTCTATTACTTAAAGGACCATACCATCCAGTTTGCATGTTTGAGCCTAATATATTCAATTTTCATACATGTAACGTTACTGACAATCATTTCCCAAAGCATACTAGTGGAACGGTGAATTAAAAATGTTTTTCCTACCTTCAAGACCACCATTGGTTTCAATTCATTCTGGTACGCTATTAAAATCAACTTGTTGATACTTGAAACGTTCTTGGCACGTATATTCAGGTTTTTTCAAAGTTTTATAATTTTAGCATTTAAGTGCAATAAAAAGCACGGAGTGAATGTATGTCTCCACCGGTGAATATAGCCCCAAAAGAAGACCTGTGTTTATCAAAAAATTTTAATGACTGTGAATTCATAATTTTGCGTAACTATTAGCAGGCGAAACATTGATTTTTAAGGTAGGTGTATCATTTGAATATTTGATTTTGAAGGATTAAGAGGTTTTGCAAAATATCAGGAAAGCTGAAAAACAGTTTTATCCTTTAGGAAATGATTGTCAGTAACTTTACATATATAAAAATTGAATATATTAGGCTCAAACATGCAAAATGGATGGTATGGTCCTTTAGTTTAACTGGTCCAACACACAGCTGCACAGAACACAATGTACATCTTTGCAATGAAATATAGTCCCAGGAGAAGATGGTTTTACAGAGAAATTAAAAATGGCCATGCATATATTTGCAATATTGAATTCTGGTGTATCCCTTAACATTTGACTTTGAAAGATTTGATTTGGCAAAATAACAGAAAAACTAAAAATGGTTGTAAGTAACATAATATGTATGCAGGTGTTTAAACATGCAAAATCACTGGTATGGTTCTTTAAGATTTCATCTGCAGCTCACACACAGGAGTCCTTGGTGCATTGCTTATATAATTAACATTTTATTCCACCTTGTGAGCCAAAGCACAGTGGAGCAAAACAATCACACAAATCCTGTTTGTCTCTGATGAAATGAGGTGGAGTAAAAAGCTCTTCGCTGAATATAATGTGATTATGCAGAGACTCGTAGGTGTAACATTTCCAATTACTGCTGTTTAATCAAAACACCACCACCCCAGAGTATCACCATCTACATGTTTATGAATTATAGTTAAATATGCTTGAGAAGGTGGTGTTTTGTTTCCTCAGTGTCATCTTAGTATCAGAATCAGCATCAGGTTTGATCCTGTCTGCGTGAAGTGTTTTGTTTTTATACTTACATACAGTCCAGAAAAGTAGCTGTTCATAGAATTTACAAAAAGTGTTTCAGCTTAAATGTCGTAAAGGACCATACCATCCATTCTGCATGTTTGAGCCTATTATATTCAATTTTCATACATGTTACATTACTGACATCACTTCCCAAAGGATAAACTGTATTTCAGCTTTCCTGATATCTTTGAAAATCACTTGATTTTTCAAAATCAAATATTCAAGCAATACACCCACCTTAAAAATCCATGTTTCTCCTGCTAATAGTTATGCAAACTTATGAAGTCACGGTCCTTTAAATTTTTCCATAAACGCAGGTCTTCTTTTGGGACTATATTCCCCGGTGGAGGCATACATTCACTCCACACTTTTTATTGTGCTTAAACGCTAAAATTACAAAACTTCTAAAAAAAAACCTGAATACACATCTTGTTGGTGATGATGGATTACCTATCTCAAGAATATTTCAAGTATCAACAAGTTGATTTTAATAGCAGAATAAACTGAAACCAGTGGAGGTCTGGAAGGTAGGAAAAACATTTTTAATTCACCGTTTCAGTAGTATGCTTTGGGAAATGATCGTCAGTAACGTTACGTGTATAAAAATTGAATATATTAGGCTCAAACATGCAAAATGGTGGTATGGTCCTTTAACAAATAGACCCAGGTGACTATATGACTCATATATTAATCATCATATTGTTGATTTCATATAAACTAAACTGATACTGGATTATTGATTATTTGCTGTTCACATTATTCTGTAATATTTCCTTGTTTTTGATCTTTGTAATTTGCCTGTTTCTCCTCCTGAGCCTCCTATTGCACACCTGGTCGTTTGAGGAGAGAATGTCTTTGAATAGCCTCTCCTGAGGTTTCTTCCATTTTCCTTTCATAATAAGGTTTTTAGGGAGTTTTATCTCATCTTAGAGAGCTTGGGCTGGTTGGGAACTGTTAATGTGTGGGTCTGTAAAGCCCTTTGAGACGTTAAATGTGATACTGGGCTACACAAATAAACTTGATGTGTCTTAAGTTTTTATTATTTTATTATTTTGACGTTTTATGACCCGTTAGAGGATGTGGATTTGCACTAGTTGCTTGTATGAAAGCTGTGAATGTCTTGGCAGTCAAACCACTCAGCCGATTCCAAATTCAAGACAGCCAACAGTGGCAAGCAGCTGACAGCAACGAAGCTTAACACTTCACAAAACTATTGCTGCCCCATTTTCACTTTCTTTGGCATGATATACGTATAATGGGAAATGAGGATGAAAACTTCCTCTGTAGGTTATCAGGACTCATCCTTAGGGGAAAAGAGAGGAGCTTGGACTCCAGGAGAGGATCACGGGTTCAAAAAGGAGACCCGAGCCGAAACAGATCCGAGGACATTTATACTATCCAAAATTGTTCACCTGAACAGATGGAATAGGGAGGACACCAACGCTGGCAACAGCATGAGGCACCACAATTAATGAACAACTTTTAGATTCCATGTTTTTTCTGTAACACAGTTCACCCTTTCCTTATCACCTCAAAAGCACCTTTTCTCCTTTGATCAGAGCTGATACAAATCTGTTCAGATTCGCTCGCATGCACATGGGATGTATGATATGGCATAATGACATACAGACTGAGCCCGAGGCAAAATCAGTGACCCAACGTGATTAGACTGAATACAATTTGGACGAGACCAGACTCGGTTAGGGTTCCGAAGAACCGGGTGGACCTGTGAAGGCCTCTAGATTAGAGCTGAACTGCTCTAATCTGAAAGGGTCCAGCTGAAGTGGTTCAGTTTTCTGGTCAGGATGCCTCCCTCCAGATATGACCAACAAGATTAAAACAACATGAGACCATGGGTCAGATCCAGAATATGATGGAGAGTTTACATCAGGGTTCCCCAACTAGTTTTCCCCAGGGGCCAAATTATGTCAAGCATGCCAAGCCAAGGGTCACTCCCCCTCCCCATCACCATACTTTCCCACTCATGGACATGACCCGATCTTTTTTTCTCATTTGGTAATAACAATGGAAAACAATTTTCTAATTTTTATTTAATTTTAAACGTAACCCTTTATAACTGGAGTGGCCTGGCACTGGGCCCAGCATTTCCGTTGTAGCATTTGCGGTGTTTTATAATCACCATTTCTTATTAAAAATGGAGAAATATGAATATCTACGGAAAGCTTAGATTCTCCTGAACAAAATGAGCCCAAGCATGACATTTTATGACCATGCGATCCTGAGATAACTAACGCACAAGATAGCCTCCGAGCTAAAACCTAGCTTTGTCACTTCTTGATGATGTAGCTTCTGAGGGCGGTCTAAATTTTAAAATCCCTCTCTGCGATTGATAGCAGACTAGCAGAGGATTTGATTGATGCTTCAGTGGTCCTATCAGCTTTTACATAGCCATGGCAATAGGCATGCATTCCCCATGCGTAATATGTGTGTAATATTCCACTGACAGACCGGAGACTGTGTGCTTGTCCCTACGTAGCGTTCACGATGTTTTATAATCGCCATTTCTCAATAACATGGAGATATACAAATATCTATGGAAAGCTTAGCTTCTCTTGAACAAAAGGAGCCCAAGCATGACGTTATGACCATGCAATCCCGAGATAAGTGCGACTAAAGTACAAGCTTTTTTTTTGTTTTGAGAAGTCATCTGAGGGCCTGATAGATAGGACCCGTGGGTCGCATTTGGCCCACAGGCCACCAGTTGGGGATCCCTGGTTTACATGTTCCATCTAGCCTGGGAATGCCTTAGAATCACCCAGGAAGGGTGGCATCTGGACCACTTTAGTCTGATGCGTCCATGACCTGGACCTGGATAAATGGTGGAAAAGGGATGAATGGACAAATGGATGTATAACAATGAAAAGAACTCAAGATATAATCAGCCATTTTTTGATGAAAATACAAATGTGTAGCATTGTCACAACTTTCACAGGATATGCTAAACCTGGATTTATTATAGAGATGTTCTAACATAAAAAACACTATAAAGTTACTATAACAATGGCAGCTGGTGGACTTCACTAAGCCTATGTGCTCAGTAGATGATTATAAATAATTTTTTTTTTTTTTTTTTTTCAATGTTTCAGCCAAAAGCAGGAGTACACGCTGACCTGTTATAACGTTCTGCTGGTGCTGCTGACTGCTGATTTTGGTACGATTTTGAAGGTTAAACCAACGTTGGTTTTGAATGGAAACACAGACTGCTATGGAAATACACCGATCTTTATTATGTGATAGTAGAAATGCCAGTGAAAACATAGCGTTCTCCCTTGGTTTTGAGTATGGCTGCTGTTATGGCAACGAAAAGCACAGTTACAGCCCTCTTTTCATTAAATGGCCATTTGTCACTATGGAGAAAAATTGTGCTTAACGTTTGCTTTTTCAGGAGTTTTTTTCCACGTCTTCTTTGACCAGTGGTTGTCAAGGTGTGCCCATATGGTTTTCTGAGAAACACACGAGCCTACAGTCAAGTGTGTCCATGAATGACAAGAAAATGGACTTAATCAGACCATCCAACCCAAGCTAAATAATAATTAAAGATGGATGGAAAAGCCTACATGTAGCCTGACAGTTGAAAAATGCAGTTTCCTGCCAGCAGCTCGTGGTATTTACCAAATCCCCTAATCTTTCAAATTCAAATGTTGAGATGATACACCCACCCTAAAATTAAATGTTTCGCCTGCTGACACTTACACACTTTTTGTAGAAGGCACAGTCTTTTAATTTCTTGCTAAAAACAGCTTTCTCCTGGTATATTCCCCGGCAGATATACATTTTCATTTGTGTAGCTCCATGATGAATCCATATTGAAATGCTAAGATTATATATTACCTTGACAAAAAATAAGAATGTTTTTATAGCGTACCAGAATCAGTGGCTGCTTGGAAAGTAGGAAAAACAATTCTAAAATGTACCACTCTAGTAGTATGTTTTGAAAAATGATCGGCAGCAATGTAACATGCATGCAGATTGTATTTATTAGGCTCAAGCATGCAAAACTACCAGTCTGGCCCTTTAAACTGATTGACAGTACACACAAGTTGATTTCCTGTGAGCCCATTGTCGTCCTCAGCCTTGCCGTGGCTTCTGTTTCTCAGAAAACCTTTCAGATTCATGGGCAAATATTCTCTCTGAGTCTGAGCAGCGATGCTTTCACTTTCTCATTCTTCAGCGGGATTGATACGTAGTAGGAGGGGAGGCAAACAAGCAGCTTGGCAATTCCATTAGCATAATTGCATCATTAATTGTGAATCCCTTTCACTTTGAAAAATAGCAGCTGGTACTGGATGCAGCTTCTAGTCAAGAGAAAGACTCCACACATAGCGGTTTGTAAGGAGCCAGAGAAACGCCTGCTGCCTCATTAGTGCGAGATCCCTGTAGGCCTCCTTCTCTGAATGAAGGGGGGTCTGACGCCTGTGAATGACAAACCCATGGTGTTTGGTAGAGTGGAGGCATTCAGGTGAAAGTTATTACACTTTTCTTCCCACACTCAGCTGCATAACTCAGCTTTAGTGTTTTCCCCACGGGGACACTCCAAGGTCGATTGTATCTCTCCAAATAAAGCAGCAATTAAACTTGTGTTTGAAGAACTATTCCCAAACTGCTATCTCTTCATAATGAGAACACTCTCACAGCATTCCAGCCTGCTGGTGCTCTGAAAGAGAATGGAAGAAAGACTGTGAAGAGGAAGAATAAGTCGGTAATTAGGAGTGTAAGGCCAAGCTTGAATGAGCAAAGGAATGACAAGTGTGAAACCCTGCCTTTTATTTTAAGAGAGAGCAAAGCATAGGATGGGGAGTGTGAGGTCCATTCAACAAAGGATAATGTGTAAAATCTATATACAATCCACACTAAATACAACCCTGATTAAGACATACTGAAAAAATATTCTTTGTCTGCTCTTCTATGAGAGGCCATTAAAGGAGCAGAGCGCTGAAATGAAATGTAGAACTAAATGGTCAAGCTGGTCAACAGTTCAAAGCCTAAGATGTCTGAATACTCCCAGATGAAATCAAGCCACTAATGCAACTTGGGAGAACGCTTGTGTTTCACAGACGTGCAAATGGCTTTCAAAAGCAGTTAGTGGGTACATTTCCTGAGCCTGAATGGTTGAATAATTATAAGACATCAGTGTTAAAATACGGCTTGGTTTATGATGTAGCACAGTAATTCCTTTTCCAGTCCATAGGAACTGAGCGTTATTTTACGTTAAAAAAAAAAAAAAAAAAANAAAAAAAAAAAAAAAAAAATCACCTTGAGTGGGTTATCTTGGTCTGATCCCAATCGAACTGTGGAGCGGTTCTATTAATGTATTGAGTAATGTTGAATCTGTGGTTAATGCTTAATGACAACTGCGATAAAGCTCGTTTTACTTTAGATGCTTGTCAGTCAGCTGACCCTACTTAAAAACCATTAAACACACTGAATGTAAAACAAACTTTACCGCAATTAAACTACATCTTTGTTTAGAACAGAAATTGAAATGGATGTCATGAAACGATCGTAATATGTCAAACTTACTTAACCTGTCGGAGGTTAGCGTGTGATTGTATGTTCTCAGCATGTCGCTCCATTCTCCTGACGGCAGCACGTCTTCACATCATGTGATGCAACGTGGTTTTCCACATGTTGTCTTGAAGAAAAATTCAGCCTTTGCTGTCAGTTTTCTTGGTATATGGACCAAATGATGACTATGACTAGGAAAATATCCCAAATTCTGTCTTTGTTCCGTGTTATTTTTGGTGTATTCTGGTACTGTAAACTTTTTCCTGTTTTGATTTTCTTCTCCCGCCCAGACATTTCTGACCAATGAGTTCTCACATGACTTTTGCAGGTAACAATTCTGCCCTGATTTGGACCAGAGCAATTGATCTACAGGTATGAAAACTTAATGTATGATTTGTCTGAACAAGCATAGTTTCTAAACTGTAAACATAAATACTTCTCCAGTAAATCTCTACAAAACTCTAAAATTTTAGGTATGTGTCAACATGCAAAGTTCTCTCTCTGGCATGGATTATTATATTCATAAGAGTCTATATCTATATTTCTGATGTTTACTGGAATGAAAGAAGCTAACAATTGAAATGTTCTGATTGCTGTATTGACTGCTATTTCAAACAGATTTTTATTTTTTTTTTTTTTATACCTGATATGCCACAGGGATGTTCAGGGTCGTTGTGATGTTCAGTTCTTAATTCATGAAAAATAAATAATGCTACAAGAGTCAAGTGGGTCAGACGTTCTGCAGCTCATATGTAATTTTAAAAGACTGCTTTCTGTTCAAGGTTGGTGCTGAAAATGATTCTGTGAGCTTTTGCATCGATGTAAAAGTTAAACAGCATTCTGCGTAGTATCATACACAACAAAGAAAAGACCATTCATAATGAACAATAGTCACATGGGAGTGTCGGTCTCACGTTCATGGAAAAGCAAACACGCTAAAAGGTTTGCCTGTGTTTGTGTTGGATGGCGAATTCTCTGATGAATGACAAGAGAATTGTGTTTTTTTACAAGTTCATAACCACCCGGGTGCGGGTGAGAAAAAAGGGCAATTCAAATATTTTGTGGGGAATATATTTTTAGCAGTAAGTCATTCCTTGTTTGGTTTTCATATCAGCAGGGCCACGTTGTTTGGATACATTCATAATGTGATGGTACATCAGGGGAACGTTACTGTGTCAGTTACCTCACCAAAAGAAAAAGACTATTTACTATTATAGTACTTAAGATCCACATGATTTCGCTTCACAGAAATTCCTCTTTAATTCAAGCATGCGCTCTGTGGTTTAGATTGGTGTATTACCATCACTTTTAGCTGTAATAATAGAAATGTGATTTAAAAACTGTGAATTAAACAGAGATTTGCAGATAGATTCTACATCCATCCATCCATCCATTTTCCACCCTTTATCCAAGCCCAGGCAGCATGCTAAGTAAAGTAGCCTACATCCTCAAGCTTCTCCTGGGGGAACCCCAAATGTTCCCAGGACAGATGGAATATAATCCATCCAGTGTATTCCGGGTCTGCCATGTGGTCTCCTCCCAGTTTTACATGCCAAGAATACCTGCAGAGGGAAGCATAGCTGTCAACACTCCCATTTTTCCCAGGTTCCTCCCGTATTTCCACCCCTCTCCCAGCGGTCTCCCGTTTTGTCATGTCTCCTGTAAATCTCCCGTATTTTGACAGTTATACAGAATCGTAATTGGCCCAGTGAAGTTGTTTCGGTCATTCTGTGGCGCACAAGTGGGGCGCGCTTGCCAGGGGACTCCTGAAGCCAAGCGGAACCAAAGTTGATTGAAACAGTTTCTCGTGGGAGCAATAAACAAAGATAATACCATCATGCTAGCAAAGCTTTCAGTGAGAGAATAAGATCAAGTCGGGTGCCGTGTCCCGGAAGATCTCCTGTATTTTCAAAGCTCAATGTTGATAGGTGTGTTCAGGAAGCAAGCTGATTGGATGCCCAAACCACCTCAGCTAGCTCCTTTCAACACAAAATATACAAAGGAGCAACAGTTCAAGTCCAAACTTCCTCTGAACATCTCACCTCTATCTTTAAGGATGAGTCTACACCTTGCAAAGAAAAGTCAAAAGTCAAAAGTTTGGGCTGCTTGTACCCACAATCACCTTTTCATGGCCATAATTAAGATTCTACAATCAAATGATGTCATTGTCCTTCTCCTGCACAAGATCATTCCATATTTTAGTAGCAAAATAGCCTTGATCCTTGTATGTGATAAACATTTACACTGGTAGAAAGGCTTACGAATGACATGCCTCCAGGTTTTGTGGAAAATAAAATTTTCTCTGCAGCCAATTCAAGCAGGTAAGCCATTCAATCCACTTACAAACATGCCACAAGATAAAACTTAAGAAGAAACACATTCAAAACACATTTTCTTTCAATTCAAAGCTCTCCAGATTGCCACAAATTACACTTTTGCTGCAGCTCAGAAGAACTGAATGGAACTTCCAGAGTTCCGAATTCAATAGCACTTTTTACTGTAATACCAATTTGTTTACTATTTAATCGAAGAGAACTTATTTGAAAGTTTTATTTGGCTGGATGTGCAAGGTTAATGAGACAAAGTTAATTTTGCTGTTGAGACATACATAATGCTTTGAAATGCAACAGATCCTCTCGCTAATATACTCACCACCCATCAAATATTAAACCCTGGCAAATATTACAGTGATGAAACAGAAAGATCTATCACATCAACATATAGAGCTGCTGTTTCCACTCTCATACCATGGCGTGGTGGATGACGACTTCCCAGCAATCAAAATCAGTTCTGCTCTTTCATGTTTAAAACAAATGGAGCCTCCTGCCCACGGGGAGCCTTTTAAGTGATAAGCTGCATTTATTTATGCATTAGTGTTATTTTTTCATTGTACAAAACTGCGGACGTCTGTTAAAGATGACTGCTAAACCAGACCTGCTGGATCTTTTGCATGCATTTCCCTCTCCGCTACGCTGACCTTTGAAACTAATTATTAAAAAAAAAAAAAAAAANAAAAAAAAAAAAAAAGAAAAAGAGCATTGAAAGGAACAGAGAAGATATTTATGATGAAACACAGATGCCAAAGTGTCATATTTGTATTACTCCTTACATTATAAACAAGTGTGTGTGGGGAGAGAGAAATGCCGGCTGAAAATTAATATCTATTAATACAGTAAAGGGTTGAAATCAGTGTGAGGGTGTAAGTCATGTTTAAAGATGTTCTAGTCTGGTAAACCAGATTTATTATGTACAAGCCATAAAGTCATACTTGTTATGATGCTGCAACTTCTACTGTAGAAAATGCTTATTTTTTGAGGGACTGAAAGGAGCTTCCCCAAATCTATTTCTAAGAAAAAAGTTATTTTTGTAAGTTGGAACACATTGATTCAAAAAATCAGTAACTATACCTCCCTCTTTGTTTTCTCCCAAACATTCTGAAGAGGATCATTTCGCTTCTTTACTTTTAACCCTAACAGCTGAAATGGGTGGTTTTTGTTCTCTCTGTTCTTTTGGATAAAAACAAGGATCAGATGTAAAACCACAACCACCCTTCAGAAATATTTACATCCCTGCCCAAAGCTCAGACCACTTTTCCATCTGGCAAAATGTTTAGGATGCATGTGCAACACATAAACAAAACCCAAGCTCAGATTTCTTGTGTGTAAACAAGCTTTCAAGAATTCGACATCTGACCAGAAAGTTAATGTAATTGCCTTTCAGTATGATGCCTAAAGTAGAAAGGCTGACCTTGTGATGAGAACGGATGATTACATGGTGAAAATCTATAATCAGCTTGGATAAGGTCTGCGCACCACCAATGATCCACTGTAGCCAGGCTCAGTCTCGCTTCTTTAGTCGAAACCCTTCAGATCAATACCTTAGTATGTTTTTAAAGGCTCACATTTTTGGATGTCAATGTGGTTGGTTAATTTTGCCTCTGCTACAGTCATACATACAGATACAACATAAGAGGTTTAACTGTAGCACAATTAGTAAAGGGGGTGGATCTGCATGGCTTTTGGCAGTACTGACCATGGTTTTCTTTTGGATGTGCATAGAAGATAGGTGGGAAGGCTTCCAGCTAGTTCACATAATCTTTAAGTAGAAAATTTCAAGGTTTCAAGGGTTTGTTGTCACGTTCACAAAGAAAATAGCAGGTAGTGAGGCAAGCAGTGCATTTTTTGCTCTGTGAAAGCTTTGTGGAAATTCTGGTGTCCCCCAAGGGTCAATTCTAGGCCCAGTTCTGTTCTCTGTGTACAACCTTCCTTTGTCACATTCTTCATTGTTCTGACAATATGCAGATGACAAACAGTTCTTTTCAATCTTCAACTGATAGATTTGTAAAAACTCATCAATGCTTTGATTAACTTATACCTGTAACATCTCAGTCACCTGCCTCAGTCAAAAAACTTGTCCAAATTTCTGCAGCAAGGGTTTATAAAAAAACCAAGACATACAATCTGTTGTTAACTCTACCAATGGAGAAGCCTCAGGTCCCTAGAACTGGATTTTGGCTGTTTAAAGGTTGGGATAAAAACTATTAGTGATCATGCTTTTATCATTGCTGCCCCTTCACTTCCTCAAAATATACAGAAGAACAAAATCATTGCATATTTTTAAAGATCTTCTTAAAAACTCATTTTATGCATCCTAATTGTCTCTCACTTTGTAAGTATTGTTTTGAAAAGTACTATATAAATAAATGCTCCTTTACTTATTTATTCTTCTACCTTCTATCTCACTTACATTCACCTTCTCATCTGTTCCCTACCTTCTCAAACCCGCAACAACCATGTGTTAGCATTTGTCAAACAGGGAGGCAGCAAGCAGACCTGGAAGTCTGTGTTTACCCTTCACATTTGCACTATAATCTTTTCTGTAAAATTTGAACCATTACAGCTGGACTGTGAACACAAGATGGTTTGGATCATGTTTTCACTTCATATTAAGTTCCACATTTGCACTGTAGAAGCTGTTGATTGCAATGTTTTGTTTCCGTAAAAGCAAACAATATGTATACACCATTCATATAAAGTGCTGTTATTGTTATTGCTATGTTAATTCACTGTATTAATTTCTCCATTATTGCCTGGATTAACAGAAATGGGCAGGGAAAAATTAAACTGTTTCTACCATCTTTCAGCAGTAATTTTTTTCATGTTTTGTGTCTCATCTGTACTATTTTTAGACAGCCATGTGTCACAGCCTGTGGGTACAAGCTTCTTTCACATGTGGTGTCCTTCCTTAGAGCTAATAGCAAAGTCTGTCCAATATGGTACACAGATGTTCATTTGGAGGGTCATTTACTGCTGATGTTTTATTAACACAAGTGTTTTAGGTGACTGCCCCAACTGTGATTAACGATTTCCAGGGAATTCCAGGAAATTGTTGTGAACATATAATNAGGTGACTGCCCCAACTGTGATTAACGATTTCCAGGGAATTCCAGGAAATTGTTGTGAACATATAATAATAATATAATAATAATGTTCCCCTGTAATATAATAATTACAGGGGAACATTTTTTGTTACTCACAGTTCAGTGGACATCATTGACAGGTCAGAGATCTGNATAATTACAGGGGAACATTTTTTGTTACTCACAGTTCAGTGGACATCATTGACAGGTCAGAGATCTGGCAACCTGTTTGTTAGACTGGATTGTTTGATGCTATTGTGCCTTAAATCTGATATCAAAGAGACTGCAGCTCAAATGACTCTGAGATAATAATTGTAGAAAATGTATGTGTGTTTGTCTACAAGCTGATACATCATCTATGCTTGTAATTGAAATATGACCTGAGCTACATAACATTTGTTTCTTGTATTTGGTATCTGCCTTTACTGCAGTGTAGAGCTCTGCCATATTATGTCGTTCATGATAATACTGTTATAATTGTTTATATCATAACATTTATTGTGCATTTTTATAACATACACAAGAATAAGTTAAACAAGCATGGCCGAAAGTCGTCGGTCAGCATCTGATGAATTAAATTCTAAAAAGGGAGGCTACCTCGGTTGTTTGGAAATGGTTCAGCTACAAGGCTAACAGCCAAAGATGGAAACACAACAAAGTTTTTTTCTCCACCTGAAGCAGAAACACCCAAGAAAGTCAAAAGTTAGAAGGAGAGCCAAACAGCTGATGAGCAACTACAATTAGGCAAGAGTTGCTGGAGTGTTAGCCTGATGTTCTTCCTGTAAGAAAAGAAAGAAAGAAAGAAAGTGTTTGGGATGAAATTAGAAAAATGGTGAAGTTTATCTTGCTTAAGACACGAAAGCAGTCCAAACAGTGGAAAAAAGAAGCTTTAAAAGACTTTTAAAAATGCTCGACCCAAGACACAACATCCCCACAAGGAATTATTTTTCAAAGACGGCTCTGCCAGCCTAACATGAAAAATGCTAGCTTTGCCACTACAGTCACTTCAGTGAAGATCTTTGCTTCAATCACAGCCTGATCTGCACTACTGTGTGTGTGTGTGTGTGTCACGCTTGCATGTGTGTAGAAGGTCAGTCTTTGAACTACACTCCTGCCTTTGCAGCACCTCCATCCTCCTGCAGCATTTCCTCCAGGTGTCCTTCCTACAAAGGCTTCCTCTGTGAGTCAAACCATAAAGAAACCTTTGTCTAGGTGTTGGTCAAAACAATATGTACATACATTTTGTAAGGATTTCTATGGAATTCTTTGATTGTAAATTCAGCAGGAAGACTCAGGTTCTTATGGAGAAAGAAAACATCCCACCACAAAAATACTGGAACCCTGTCAGCCTTTAGTTGACTGATCGTCTTTTAATATATAAGTAAAGAATTTATTTTATTTTTTTTCCTGATGCTCTTAAAGGTTTACATCACTGAATTTTGTAGTTGCAGTGGACAAAGTTTATCTCACTGAGGTGCAAACGTGAGTTATGTTTAGCTAACCGAGCTGTTTGGTTTAGGTAGAATTTAAGTGCGTGCTGACTCAAATTCCAACATAAAAACACCATATTTTAAGTTTTAAAACGTAAGAGAAAATGTGTTAAAATTAGGTTGAGCTGTCAGAAAGTTTAAAAATGATTGAGAGACAAAGTAATCTATTCCTCTTTGAGTTACTAAGACAGGAATTATGTTATTTTCTTTTGTCACCTTAGAACATAACTTTTTTTTTATTGTACATGCTGTGAGGAGATAAACAGACTTTTACTACTTCCCATTCTCCACTTCAATCACGTTGTTCTTCAGTTAAGGCAGCATTCTTAATACCTACAGTATCAGCATTTGCTACTGAAACAGAAGCTAATGAAGGAGGTGTGCTGTTCTCACTAGACGTGTGTGTGTGTGTGTGTGTGTGTGTGTGTGTGTGTGTGTGTGTGATCCAGCAAGCTAAACACTTAACTCAGTAAATCCAGTGAAGCCTGATGCTGTTTTGGAAAGTGTGAAACTAAAAAAATATTTTAAAAAAATACAGCAAAACAAAACAATCAGTAAACATGCAATAATCCTAATCAGACAACAATTAAGTCACTTGAAGATGTCAACTGTTAGCCGCTAACAATTATTATTATTATTATTATTNGACAACAATTAAGTCACTTGAAGATGTCAACTGTTAGCCGCTAACAATTATTATTATTATTATTATTTATTTATTTATTTATTTTAATAGGTGTAAAATAGGTGTAAGGTGTAACAGGTAAAGTTAAACAAAGCAAGAACAACAGGAAACGTAAAAATAAAGTGAAGTGATGCTTNGTGTAACAGGTAAAGTTAAACAAAGCAAGAACAACAGGAAACGTAAAAATAAAGTGAAGTGATGCTTGAGGGTCATATTTCATAAATACAGAGATTTTCAAGTGCACAAATCATCTTAATAGCCTTACAATTTATGCTAAGTTTTAGGCTATTTATGTAAATGTTAAATGAAGCACAGAACACATTAAAGTTTGGTTTTTGTTGTAAAAATTTGCTGGTGTGGATATATTTACCATAAATTATAAACAAATTAACAATGCTGCTAACGTTACCTAAAAATGAGCTAATGTTAGCATACTGCATAAAATGATGAACTTATGTTATTTGTCACTAATAATATTCTCAAAATGTACATAACGTATAAATAAAATATACTTAGACATTGCGTCTAACAATCCTTTTTAAAAAGATGATTACTGATTAACTAAAATAGCTTTTGCTTTGTTTCCATACATTTTCTGCACATCTACTTCCAGTTTCCTTCCTGTTTATGCGGAGGTGATGTCACAGACTACTAAATTGCTAAATAACAAATTTAAATGATTTAACCAAATTAATAAATAACAAATATAAAGTCATGAACAGGGGGCTTAACACAAGCCATATCTGACCTCTCTGTGACCTACAAAATTTCAATTTATTCTAAAAATTTAGAAAAATCTAGTTCCATGTAATTATTTGGCTTAAACTCCCTTGGGAAGCTTGAAATCATCTAAATCCCTGTAATTAATTCCTCAAACATTTCTAACTCTATTCAAAAGAGACTGAGGAGGATTGAAATATTCTCTTCAGTTTATCTAAGCGCTCAGCTGATGAGAAAGCTCATCAGGTCTATTTTCAAAAGTCATTTAAAGTTTCAGTAAATATGTATTAAATCACTTCAGTCTGAATAATGGTAAGTAGTAACATATGATTTAATGGGAAAAGGAATATTGTTTATTTAATATAAAAAAAGGAAAACTGTATAGGAAGAACTACAGTGTGCTGAGTAAAGCCATAAATAAAGCCGAGTCACCATGTTACTCCCAACTCAATGAACTCCATCTGTTCCTATTGGATAGCTGGAAAGAGTACAGAGGAAGAGAATCCTTTTGATGAAGATATAATTTTATGGCTCATTACCGTACACCACTAAGCCTCACGGTGAAAATAGACCACAGAACCGTAATCAGGCTAAAATCAATCTGTACGTCTTACTAAAACATGAGCAAATCGTTCATGAAAATGCAAATATGAAGAAGCTGGTGGTGGTGCTGCACACATTCAGCAGGGATTTTGACGCTCATTATTAAAAGACCTGAAAGCCAACCGAGGCTCTGTGGCTCAAGGTAACGAAGAAATACGACTTGTTTAAAAGTGACAGCTTCATGACTGCAATAAACACCAAATCCAGCACCTCCATTTCATTTATTTTCACCATGAAGTGAATGTTATTTTGCCTAATATATAAGCATCTTCTGATTAATTCCAGATCTCTATTTTTTTTTTCTCACTAGAAAGCAATCATACTAAATCCATCCATTTGATGACTGTTATGATGCATGAAAACTGCTCAGGCTGCTTACACGTGAGCATGCAGCGAAATTTATGCTGTGCTTGTCGAACGATTCTTTTCAGTTCACCTAGTGGCCAAAAAGCAGTATTTGTATAAACTTAATGTTGTTCCCCCTTAAACTAGTCAACATAATATTAGTGTAGATGATTTGTTTTCTTATGTTTGAGGAATCACTTTAGCATAATAACATATATTATCTGTACTTAGATTATCAACAAGATTACATTATAAATGGTTTTAGCTCATTAGTCTTCTGTTCTTGCAGTAAATAAACAGTGTCGGAAGGTTTTCGCTGCTGGTATCAATGGGGTCGTTGTTTATTTTCTCCTCTGTCTAGCTTGATACACAGCAGATGCAGTAGTGCGTGCTCTTTTTGGATTTCTGTTCACATGATGAAAGTTCCTGGCCTCAAGCTACTTGCATAGATGGGCACGGCAAATCTTGACACAATCAAAGCCATAAATGATCAATTACAATCAGGAATATAATGATGCTATTAGCCTTGTTTAAAATAGAACTGATTTGTAAAAAGTCCTTTGACTTTGGAGAAAAAAACCCCCTGATTTGACAGAAGACACATTAGCGTGAGTAGCGCACATATCATAGACGCCACGTGTGATGAGGCTGCATTCAAGTTACTTAAACAAATGAAAAACAGTGGCAATTCTTGGCAAACGATGAATCAAAAGGTTGTTGGGTCTGTTAATTGTTTTAACGGTGATAAATACACGCTTTATCATTGTCAGACTCGATCTGACTATGCTACATCCTCAGCTTAACGTTTGAGGGGAAAATTATTTGTACTTGCTCATACTGTACTCAGACCCAAAGGCCTTATCAAGAGTCATATGTACTGTTACCAAGTGATAATGACAGTTAAAATGAGCACATCAAAGAGATTTGAGTCACGAGGAGTATTAACCAAAAACTCACTTCAGCCTGTGATGTCAAATGATATATTATTGTTCTCACTGTACAGACCAATTTCTGTGGTAAACAAAGTTATAATTATAAGCATGAGTAGATTCCATGTTGAGAGAGAGAGAGAGAGAGAGAGAGAGAGAGAGAGAGAGAGAGAGAGAGACATATTGTTTATATCAGAATGAAGTGCCCCCAGGGTTTTTCTAAATCTCAGTCAGACCCACTGGTTGTTGTCCAAACCACAGCTTTAAGAAATTTTCCATTGGAATTCATATCAGACCTGTCAGGGGCCTCCGTTTTCAAACCCTGGTGCTTAACATCCTGAAGCCTATTTGCAAATTACCTCCTTCACGAGGGTAAAATAACATGCAGCAGCCTGCTCTCTGTCCAAGACCCTGCTACCTGGGTCAGCTACCGTGGAGGGGAACGATATGGGGCAGGACCAGGAGGGTGTCAAGCTTGGCTAACCAAACTCTACTGATACGAGACCTGTTGCTCCTTCCACACTAATCCACTGGTGTCCCATTTCTGTTATTATGGGAGTTTTTCATGAAAATGTCCAGAGTTATTAGCAGCAGGTTTTTACTGAGTTTTGACACCAGGGTATAATAAAGCAGGCTGCGGTAGACTTGTGTGGGGTGTCCGTGCTCCAGATTTGCATGATGGATGGTGGCAATGTCTGAGTGGGACAGTTTGCCTCCTCTAATGGGTCTCTGAGGAACATAATCAGCCATTCCCACTGTACTAAGGATAAATAACAAGCTGGAGGATTCTGCTCAAGGCAGGAGTCCAGCCAAGAAAAAGCTGACTGGCACCCTTGCAAAAAAATAGCTGGAGTTCCCTTTAGCAAGATAATGAGCTTAATCGGGAGTGAAAGCAGAAAAATGGAGACATGCAGGTTTAAAATACAGCAACATTTCTAAAATCATGGCTTACATGTCAATTTGTGTATATTCACCAGGCGTTTAGATCCAGCGTGAAGGGGAGCGTAAGGTGTGCAGGTTCTTTTTCAAACCACATATTTAGGTTCCTAAATATTCCTAAAGCTTGTTCAGCAGAGTAAGACATGAAAAGATGTGCTGCTGTGTTTATTTTCAGTTATTTCAGGCTCCATTCTACCGGCAGAACTAAAAATTTAAGGGCCAAAGCAGTGGTTTTGTTACATTACTGACAACTTTCCAAACAACTTTATTTTTTGTGTTTTTTGCTAAATCCCCTCTCAAAATCAAATGTTCAGGTGATGATACACTTTAAAATTCAATATGTCATCTGCTAACACATACACACGATTGTTGAAGGCACAGTCGTTTAAATTTCTCGGTAAACGCAACTGGGACTATATTCTCTGGCGGAGACATACATTTTTTTCCCATGTAGCTCTGTGTTGGACCAGTTAAATTAAGTAACTTCGACAAAATGACAGCATGTTGTTTGATGTGATGGATTATTTATCTCAAGCATGTTTCAAGTCTCTACAAGATGGTTTTTATGGAGTATTGGAATAAACTGAAACCAATGGTAGTCTGGAAGGTGAAACACCACTTGAATGTGTGCAAAATCAAATAAACCGAATAATTGTCTGAGTGGGTTTATCTATCAAATTTATCGATCACAAACATGAGGCAAATAGCGTTTAAAACATCATCCCGATTTACCGCCAGACTGAAACAGCTCTTAATTTGTGTGTGACGGTTTGTTTTATGAACAGCTTCCCTGACAAGTAAATAATAAAATACCACAGTAGTGTCTTTTTCGAGTCAAATGATAACAGACGCCATTAAAGTGACATTTACTTGGCTGTCTGATATTTTTTATTAGCATGTTAAAGCTGGCACTGTGTTTTATGAATTCCTCCCAATGTGTCATGGAGGCAGCTTATGGCTGTCTTACTATGGACAACAATGACCAATATTTGGGATTGTCAGGTAAAATGGAGCATTGAAAGCCACCTGAGACACTCAGGTCATGTTAGCATTAGCTAACTTATCACCTCTGTGAAACTAAAATCCAGAGAAGCAATTTTGTGTCCTGATACAGAGTAAAGGGGGGAAATTTTAACTGCACAGGAAACTTTTAATGGGGTGCAAAAACACCAATATCTAAAGAAGCAAAGGAAAAAATATCCCTGGAAAGTTCATCAACACAACATAAAACAGGAGAAAAAAGGTCAAGACCCCAATCTAACAACGAGCTAACGCTTTCTACTAAAACCCAATTTATAACCTCTCCTCCTCACCTAAACTGGACCATACCATCTGAGCAGGTAAGCAGGGGTGAGTTCAAAGGAATGCATATAAATTAAAAAAAAAAAAGTATACCTATTGTCATTATTAACCATTTAATTAGTTGTGTGCATATAAACACCAAATACTCACATAAGCACAAACTGTTGTAACATTTCAACTAAAATAATTGGAACACTCCTTTAATTGCCAGGTCCCTAATTAGAGGGTTTAATGATGCACACCTGTTTCCACTTAATAGCAACAACTTTGTGAAAACTCAGTGAATGTACTGAAACAAACCCATATTGACTGATAAATTAAAGGGCCATACTGATGCTTTTGCATGTTTAAGCCAAATAAATACTACCTGCATACATATTACATTACCTACAACTATTTTCCAAAACATAAAACTGTATTACAATTTTTCTATTATTTTGTCATATTCACTAATCGCTAATTTTTCAAAGTCAAATGTTCAGGTGATACACATTAAAATTCAATGTTTCACCTGCTAACATGTCTGAATGTAGAACATGTTGAATTTCTCAATAAAAACAGTCTTCTCTCAGGATTATATTCCCTGGTGGAGATATAATTTTCTTCCGTGTAGCTCCATGTTAGAAGGTTTAAATTGAGTTACTTCAAAAAAAAATAAGAATGACGTTTGATTCGTTGTGAAAGATTACTTAACTCAAACATGTTTAAAGTCTCTAAAGGTTGATTTTTTTTTTTTATATAGTGTATTGGAATGAACTGCAGTCTGGAAGGTAGGAAAAACAAAACTAAAATGTACCACTCCAATAGCATATTTTGGAAAATGGTTGCAGTAATGTAACATGTATGTGGATTGTATTTATTGGGCTCAAACAGCAGAGTCAATGATGTCACATGACTTTTGCTGCTAATGTTTTGGTTCGATTGGACTTTTCCTGTGTGAATCTGAACCAAATCAGGCGGTAAATCCAGCATTGTAACAATCTGTCCCTGATTCAGACCAGAACAAACAGACAGTATAGAATTTTAAATGTAAAGATAACTTTTAATAAGGGGTAAAGACTTAGATCTGAGGATTCTTTTGATGCTCTTCCCTGATTTGGAGATTTGCTAGCTAAGAGGTAAATGAGCTAGTATGTTTGTAGGTGATCAGTGCCCAGTAAAAACAATCCAGAAGTAAAGCACATTTGTTAAAATCCATTGAGGAAATGATTGCAGCACATGTTGGAATCCAGATAAGTAACGGCTTCCTATTGTTCGATTGATGACACTGGTGTTCTAGTGGCAGCAATTACTGCCTGAAAAAGTTCTGAGACCGCACTTTCTGCATCACGTGAACACACACACACACACGCACACACACACACACAGCCACCCACACACTTCTATAAATAATGTCACATAGAGTTCTTTCCCCCGAACCACCTGATGGTCTGAATGGAAAGCCAGCTGTCTGGAAGCGATGGAATAGCCTGGTGTTTTGACAGTGAGCTGCTGGATCTACACATCCCATCTCCAACTCTGGAACTAATCAATCTTGACGTCTGGATGTGCTCAGGCCGCACCTGTGTTCTCTCTGACTGCCACACACACACATATTTAAGGTATACATACGTAGAGCCATGCATACTAACTCCACACACATGCATGCTTGCAGTATTCCAGCTGAGGACACTGCCGTTTTGTTTCTGTGGTGCCACATCAATGACGCCTGAGACAAAGTACATCCTGCTACTGGAGATGCAAAAATGGGCGCCATTTCCTGGAAAGTTCAGCTTCAAGCTTCCAAAAAAACCACAAAATGCTGTTTTCAGAAGGTCTCTAGGGTTTGGCTGGTAACATCGCTCTGTAAATCTCCAACAGTGGCCATTTTGGAGACATGGATCTGGGTTTTACGCTTTGTAGTGGAACCATTGCATCACCAACAGAAGTAACAGTGGAAAATTTATTTATTTATTTATTTATTTTTAGTAAAAGCGGAAGTTGATCAATCAAAATAAGCAGGAACAGGAATAAACCTTTTTGGTTCCAAACCAATTTATTTGTGGTCAAAATGCTTCAAATGGTTCCGAAATACATAGGCCAACCCAGAACGGAAGCTGTTCAACGTTGATAGAAATGCCATAACACACACACACACACACACACACACACACACACTTCAGGCTAACCCAGCTTTAGTAGTATGCATGTATCTTACAAAACAATTTCAATACAGATTAAAGAATCCCATCCCTTCTGAACTTCGCCATGTTTCTCTTTGTACTTTTCCTTTTTATCTACTTAAAGCAGCAACTTCTACAGCTTCTCTCAGCTACAGTAGAAAATACTGCACAGATACATGATACTAAAATTAGGAAAACTTACTTTGTGAACATCAAAAACCTCTGGTAATGTGAAGCGAGCTTCAGCATCTGATGCGTGAGCCACATCTTAATTCTATCATGTAATAATAAGGATTCTCAGTGTCATGCAGAGGCTGGATGCTCAGAGCGCCGGTTCATTTCAGGTCAAAGATACGATCAGCGCATACCACAAAATATTTGCTTGATAACGGCTGGCAGATTTGCCAGATCAAAACATAATGAGAAAAATTCCTGTCTTCCAGCTCCTCTGGTTGTAAAGTAATGAAACACACTAAGTCATGGAAGAGGAAGACAGACGTTCCTGATTTCCTTGAATGCTGACACAGGGAATCCATGACTTACTGTCCTGATGGAAATGTGAATACTGTGATTTAGAAACAGGAAATCAAGTTATATGAGATGTGATTTTCCACGTCATTTTCATTCTGAAGGTCTGTACACACCAGAGTAAATAATTCGTGCAAATATTTCATGTGTTAATATTTTTCGAAGTCATGTCCTGTCCTGACCTTTCGTGTCAGCAACAGAGTTTCGCTTGATGAAATTGTGGCGTTTATTTTTCAAATCAAACTCGATTTTTTTCAACTTTTCGCCTGCAAATACAACATGTTGAAGAATCAAAGTGTCATTTGGTGGTAACATCACACTCAAAACAACATGGCGGATCGTCTGATTGCTTTTTGCAACAGAATGCTGTCCTGTTTGATGAAAGGGACAAAAATTATAAAGACAATGATTATGAAGACACTACGTGGAGGAGGAGAGGTTAAGAGCTTCATTATGCAACAGTCATACTAAACATCTACCTACAGACATCCTGATTTAAGTCTGAAAGCGTGATAAAGCTTTACTTCCTGTATCAAATAATGAAATCAGCACGTCCAAATTGGAGGCTATGGTACTCTGCTGGAAAATGGTGAATTTCTCCCTTCAGGTTAGCAGCAAGTTGTAGCCCTATGTAAAGGAGTTTAAGTATCTCAGGGTTTTGTTCACGAATGAGGGCAAAATGGAGCGTGAGATTGATAGGCGGATTGGTTCGGCATCTGAAATAATGCGACGTTAGGCTTGGCCGGTTCACCAAATCATCGATTCAAAGATTCGACTCTTAGTCCATGAGTCGGTGATCCGGGTCACAGCCGTAACTTCCGGTTCATTCTGGTCCGTGATATAAATGAATGAGATTCAATATATTTATGTACTATTTCTTCCACAACATCCCGTCTTTGAGATTAATCAACACATTCTAACTCCAACCATAAAACTAATGTCTGTTTGGCTCAGGAAATCTAGTTTGTGTGGCACAAACACTGCTAAAGTGGTGTTTGATGTCGTGTATGTGAGCGTGAAAGACGTGAAAGAGAATTACCATTCCATCCAGTTTACCAATTACTGGTCAAAATTTCATTCTTCAACAGGACAACGATCCAAAAAATTCATCAAAATGATGCCAAAATTACATCCATTCAAAAGAGAAGCAAAAGGTTTTAGAATTCTGACTTGATCAGAGGGGGTTACTTTGACGAAACCAAAGTCTGAGCCTGAAATGACTTCAAAGTGCTTTTATGTTGAAAAATTATTCTTGAAAACTAATTACTTACATTTTTTTTATGTATTTTTGTCATTTCTTGTGCAATAAATTGTAAAACAAATTGGCCTCCAAAGAAATCTGCAATTTCATGCCATTTATTCCCATCTCTCTTGGTGTGTAGTGGCCTTTACATAATGAAAAATAATCCTAAATCTGTGTTTTCTTACTTAGGCATGATGATCTTTAATTCCTCACAATTCAATTTACAGGCCTTCTGCTGTGCATAATGATAATAAGTTATTGTAGATGACTAGGTGGATGCCACAACATGCTTAATTTGCTCTATCATTACCACATGCTAACACACGCTGTGGAGTGCTAGCAGTGATTGACAAAATTACACGGCTCTATAAATGCTAAATTCTGAGAGATTTAGAGTCAAACAAGGACACACCAGAGCCTGGAAATATCAGTGTTTGCATAATTTATGTTCTGGTCCAAATAAACTAATAAGTTTAACGTGTGTGTGCTTTTAGAAGGCTGGCATGGCTGTTTTGGCAAAAGTTACAGATAGACTTGCACGTTGAGAGATTATGGTATAAATGCACAGCCAACCACTTCAAACACAGGCTTTGCTGAGTCCAAATTCTGGACCATTTATATTAAAAAAGCATTTAGTTTTGGGCAAAGACCACGTCTGTGAAACAGCTTGCAGAGTCTTAAACCTGTTCTCGCCGCTGCATTTACCATGTGCGCTGGCATAAAACGTCCGATTCGACTGAACATTCAACATAACACGTGGGAAAGAACACAAACGCCTGCTGAGGCTTATTGGAGGAAATGAAAGCGCACCGCTTTTGCAGCGTGACCCCGCAGACCACCAATCCGACAAGCTCCGCCATTTCGTTATTTGTCAAGATAAGCGAGGCGCACCTGTGTCATGAAAACAGGATTCAAACCGGACAGCACCATCCAGCCAGCCTCTGTGTGTTCCAAACCAATAAAGAAAAGCGGGAGCCGTGGCGAGCTCAGACTTTCTACGTTAGACATGAGAAATATCACAAAGCAGACTCCCTCGTCTCGGGGAAAAGGCCTTTTGCTTGTCAGCGGGTTCTGAGCTGTGGGGGGAAGGTTGAATATGGAGACACAACCAGATGCAGGCACTGTGCTACCCCGTCCATATGGGAATATTTACATCTTGTCTTTGTTATTGAAAGATCAAAGGGGAAGAGATCCATTTGAGTTGATTTTATGACACATTTTAGAAATTTGCAGAGGGGGAGACACACTTTAAATGCCCTGTAAAGCCTGTTCTGCAGCGTGCAAGACCAATCCATTAATTCTGATTTCCTGCATATGGATACAAAGGAAATCTGACTTTGTGGCTTGTTTTGAGCATTTGTTTCACATCCTGGTGCATTTAAGTTCCATTAGTTTTTGCATATGTGAACACAGAAATTAAAAGTTTTGTCCATACCAAAATATTTTGACTCAGACCATTAGAGGAGGTGGTTTCAGTCTGATTTCAAGAGAACTATGGAGCAGTTCCTTTGTCATCTATACTAGTCCCAAACCAACAGCGAGGCAATTTATCGATCTGTTGATTGATCTGGAAGCGTGTGTTAATGCTTAAATGTAACTGTGATAAAGTTTGTTTGATGAGTTTGTTTTATCAGATATTCCCTACTTAACACGATTAACAAATTAAATAAAATTTCAACAGTCAATCCAGTTTCGATCAGACAGCAGTTGAAATGGTTGTAAATATAAAACTTACCTAAAATGTGTTCAGATGACCATGTCTGGCTGTATGTTCTCAGTTTGTGCTTCATTCTCTTGTTCAGCATCTGAAGGCAGCACGTCTTCTTCAAATCATGTGAAGCAACATGTGGTTTTCCACACGTTGTCCTGGTGAAATTCAGCCAGAGTTTGTTTGATCAAAGACAAATGTTGACTATGACCAGGAAAATACCCCCATTCTGTCTTTGTTCCATATTAGTTAGTCATAAACTATTTCCTGTTTTGAGTTTGTTGCTGCCGCCTCCCCAGACATTTCTGCCCAATGAGCAGAGGGAGTGTTGTCACATGACTTTTGCAGATTTGATTGGATTTTTTTTTTTTTTTTNTTTTTTTTTTTTTTTTTACTGAACCAAATCAACAGTGTAGTCCCTGATTCAGAGGGACTACAATGAAAACACCTTTAGAGTGTTTCTTTTGGAATAGAACAGAGGTCGTCACGGGTCCACCACGAGTGCCGGTGTCGGTGCTCATGCTAGTTCGGTGCTCTGCCGGTGCTCAGCTCGGCACCTGAAATTACCAGCTTGCATTCCACCAGCTTCGGAGCTGAGCTGAGCACAACGTCACTTTTACAGACAGCAATATGTAAATATGGTGTGGGAGCTGTGGTCATACACATTTAAGCTGGAAATAGCTAGCTGGATATATAGCTAGATTAAGACATCTATGATTTAGCAAATACAGCACAACAGAATCAGTGTTAGGTTATTGCAACAATTTACCGCTCCTGTAAGCTGGTTTTCTGGCTGATTCTCCAAAACAGAGTCCGTTAATTCATAGTTAAGTCCAGCTAGTTTAGCAGCGCCCAGCGCCGCTTTTTCCCAGTCATTGTGGTCTCTGTAGTCCTTTTTCAACTGTTTTTTAGTTTATTTGTTCAACTGTGCTAGTCACGCCAGCTTTCTGCAGCTCCANCCTTTTTCAACTGTTTTTTAGTTTATTTGTTCAACTGTGCTAGTCACGCCAGCTTTCTGCAGCTCCATTCTTATTTTATCATATATTTAGTGACACTTATCCACAACTACATAAGAAGTAATAAAGTAGGCGGAGTAAGACAGCCAGTCTGAAGTGCGTTTACAACAACAGTCATACCAATGCGCATCTGCTATGGACAGGAAGCGAGTCTTCTTCAAAATAAAATACCATCTCACATCGTGTATGTATTACAGTATATTTTAGCTTTTTCTTGAGAAGTTTCCAGTTTGTCTTGCATTTCCCGACTGCACCAGATTGCCGGCAACACATTTGATTTAGGTGAACAACAACGGTGTCCTGCCTCCTGGCCCCTGACGTCACAGGTGCCAAGCTCTGGCCCAGCTTGTTGCTGGGGCCAAAAAATGCCAGCACGGGAACGTCGGTTCTCGGCTGAGCACCAGTGTTTTTGCGGTGGGAATGCGAAGAAAGGTGCTCAGTTTGGCTCCAGCACTGGCACCAGCCCCTGTCGGAAAGGGGTTGAGTGCATTTCCACAGACAAGGTACCAGTGCTGGTATCAGAGCCAGCGTTACCGTGGAAACTTCATAAGACCTGGCCCATGTTTCCACAGGTCTGAAAGTCAAATAGGTTACAGGATGTGGGAGCTTTTTCTAATTATTATCTTGGATTTTGATGATCAAATCTCTAAAAGCATGTTCGTCTCTTCCACAGAAGGCCTTCGGTTTTGCTGATTTCATTCAGTTTCTTATTTTCTTTAATTAACGCTCACAAGTTGCAAGTTCTTCTGTCTTTTGTGGACATCTCTGGTTCCTTGATGCCACTTTTTCAGCAGAGCCAGGCTCTTTATTGTGAAAATCTGTGGCACAGGTACCATGTCTAGAACCAAGACTCAACCTGAGGCCAGAGTTGGGTTAGGTCCAAATTATATTCAGTCAAATCAGATCAGATACGGTGCTATTGCCTCGGGTTTTAGATTTGTGTGGCAACATGTCTTATACTCGAATGGATCTGATCCTGTGGCATGTCATAATCGCTGAGGGAGAATGTGCTTTCTGAGGTGAGATGCAGAGTGTGTGTGTGGTGCAAGCAAAAACATGGATGTATTCTTCACCGATGTGATGAACATGCTTGTTGCCACCCTGCTTCCAGCATTGGTGTTTTCTGTATTTGGGTCAGTTTGGGTGGAACTCATTTTGGATTGGGTCTGTAGGGTCTATTTCATGTCAGGTCAAAGTGTCTTCAGGTACCTTCAGGGTCAGGTCACTTTTTTAAAAAAATGAATTAATGCACATGGGGCTCAGGTAGGTTTTCCACAGGTGTGTTTCGATTCTGGTCCAAAATTTTGGACCTGTGAAGACGTTATCTTCAGCTAAAAGAATAAATGCACAGCAAAAGCAGAACACCATAAATTTATTGTGGAAAAAAGCGACATTGGGAAAAGTCTATTCTGGCACATTGTTCATTTTTATATTACAAAAAAGAGGAAAAAGCTACAAATCCTGATAATTTATACAAATACAACAACTTTCAAAAATAAATCTTTAATTTAGTAAACGCTCTGTGAACAAGTTTCTGCAGTAACCAATTGCTTGAGATCCCTGAGCAGAGAAACCACCTTCACTCAAGCAACAACAAGAAGCAGTGTTTGTCCATAAACACGTTACACACAGGAAACATTAGCACATCTGTTCAAACAGGAGTGTGTGTGTGAGAGTGTGTGAGGGTGGCACGGGAATGAGTGTATTTTATGAAACATCTCAACATGAGTTACCTTCATGGTCCAACACAGAACATTGGTGATGTCATCAACGTGTACATCATATCCACTAATATCCTTCATCATACATGTGAAACACAGTGCCAGCTGGTTTGGTTGCTATGGTAACCCAAAGTAAAAAAAATGTAAAATGTAATAAATGAATGACAGATAAATTCAAGGGGCTTGTGGTCAACAAACGATCAAAGAATGTTTCGCTCTCACGTACCGCACTTAACGGAAGGTGCTGTTACGTGTATGTTGACAACAAACAAAATGGATAAAAATTACACGGAATACATACAAAACGAGACAGAAAACAGAGTTCCGATAGTGTGAAAATACTGTACTTCATTAAAAGATCCAAACTTGCTCCATAACAGAGCTTTCATTTACTTTATTCTGTACATACTGTAGGCATATATTAGAATTTATTTATACAAACACAAAAAAAACCTTTTTTTCCCCAACATACAGATAAGCATTTTATCATTTCCCTCAGACACAATACGTCTGTTGTGTAATTTAAGTTTGCATCAATTAGACAGCTACTGTATTTAATACGTTCACGCCCTGCATACACTTTTGCTAAAATTAAAACGTGTGGGGAGATAAATCTAACGTACCTGCTGTCTGTAGCTTCATATTTCTATATATAGCTTCATGCTATCTTATCTGCCTCTCATTTACTTTAAAGGACCATACCGATGATTTTGCATATTTAAGCCCAATAAAATTAGACAAAAAGTTTAACCAATGTTTTGTTCGCTGTGATGGATTACTTATCAAAGCATGTTTCAAGTCTCTACAAGTTGATTTTTTTATAGTGTGCTGGAATGAACTGAAACCAACAGCAGTCTGCAAGATGGAAAACAAAAAATTCTGAAAGTTACCCTCCAGTAGTATATTTTGGAAAATATACTCCTGGCAACGTTGAAGGTAACACGGCAGGTTGTATTTATTGGGCGAAAACATACAAAACCTCCGGTATCATCCTTTAATGAGTTTCCTTCTCAACACCTTCCTGACAAAGCTGGGTCCTCACAGACTGATGCCTTGATTGATCCAACCGTTACAGCTTTAAGAGACTATTGCATAAAAATTAATTTCCCTTTTCAACTTCTCAGCGACGCTCTGGTTATGTGCTACATGTGGTTTACAGTAATGGTGCTAATCTTCATATCTTCATTATGAAGCATAATCTCATGAGCAAACAAAGTGCTGATGTGAGAGAATGCAAAAACAAGAGATCGTGTTGATCGTGCTGAAAACATGACATAAATTTTGGATTTTTGGATGGCATCCATGTCTTTATATTTCCTTTTTCCGCCTCTGTATTACCAGGAAGTTTATTAAAGGGTGAAGGAAAACATCTTTAGTGCAGCACAGGATTCTTTTCTCTCTTTCGTGTTTTATCTTGCACTGCCCGATGACGATGCTTATTCGAAACACTAACTCGTCACAAATATTCAAGGATGTACCTGTGGTTTCACTTTGAGAACTAAAAAAAAAAAACAAAACAAAAAAAACAACAACATGGCTCCTGTGAGAGCACTAACTCTGAAGAAAGTTCTATGGAGTCCGAAGACCGTGCAGCCAAATTGTGATGAATGCATGTGAGGAAGCTGCTGGCCTGAGGTTCATGAAGAGCTCAGGGGTCATTAGAAGAGTTCTACAGTACGGACGTGACCTCTCTGAGCAAACATCCTCCTTAAGCCTCTTCAATCTCTCCTGGATGAGAATATTGAATGTGGAGCTTGTAGGCCATCTCCTCCAGATACATGCAGGTCCTGAGCTCAGGGGCTGGTGGTCCTCAGGCCCTGTTTCTCCATGATGTTCCACAGCTTACGTAAATTGGACTGGGTGATGGTGTCGTCCGGTTTCAGGCGCAGTGCTCGGAGGTAATTGGCTTCTGCCTCTTGCAGTTTCCCGTTGAGGTGGAGAATCGCCCCCAGGTTCATCAAGGCTGCAGGGTACTGAAACCAAAAAGAGATTTGAGTCGTTTAGGATGAGTATTCAGGCAGGCTTAAAGGACCATACCATCCATTTTGCATGTTTGAGCCTAATATATTCAATTTTCATACATGTAATGTTACTGACAATAATTTTCCAAAGGATAAAACCGTATTTCAGTTTTCCTGATATTTTGCGAAATCTCTTAATCTTTCAAAATCAAATATTCAAGTGATACACCCACCTTNCCTGATATTTTGCGAAATCTCTTAATCTTTCAAAATCAAATATTCAAGTGATACACCCACCTTAAAAATCCCTGCTTCTCCTGCTAATAGTTATGCAAAATTATGAAGTTATGGTCATTTAATTTTTTTGATAAATGCAGGTCTTCTTTTGGGACTATATTCTATGGTGGAGGCATACATTCACTCCATGCTTTTTATTGCCCTTAAATGCTAAAATTATGCAACTTCTAAAAAAAACCTGAATACACGTCTTGTTCACGATGATGGATTACCTATCCCAAGAACATTTCAAGTATCAACAAGCCAAGCTGATTTTAATAGCGTACCAGAATGAACTGAAACCAGTAGAGGTCTGGAAGGTAGGAAAAACCTTTTTAATTCCCATTTCCAGTAGTATGCTTTAGGAAATGATTGTCAGTAACGTTACATATATGAAAATTGAATATATTAGGCTCAAACATGCTCAATTGCCAGTATGGTCCTTTAAAGAATGAAGATCAGAGTGTTAATGACCTGTTTCATATGTAAGAGCCAACACCAAATGAACATGTTAAATCAGCAAAATAAACTGAAATTTTCTGCTTTAGAGCTCTGCATTTTCACAGATTGACACTAATATAAGAGAGATTTGATCTCCACACCAGCACATGGGATTTGTGTGTTTGTCGTGTTTAGAGAGACAGTGCAGCAGATGAGGTTTGAGGAAGAGGCCCAGTCCCATGAGAATGTGTGTGAGATCGGATCAAAACTCCCACTTAAATACACTGACTGACCAGCTGAGTGGGCTTAAACATCAAATGATTTCATATCGCTGAAATTTACCAGGTTTTACTTTTGTGTGATGAGTCGCCTGACAAATAAGGAAATACCATAGTAATGCCTCTCTCAAGGCAAATGGTAAAAGATGCCGTTAACAGGTGTTTATGAATGAGGAAACATGGCTGCACAATGACATTTGCCCTTATTGATGCGATACATCTGGCACCGTGTTTCATGAATCCTGCCCTCCTTGACCTTTCTGTTCCAGAAGCCTCAAGGCCTGTAGCCTATTTGTGAGTACAATGAGTACAACCCTGGTAATTTAGATGCATAACACATATACAACTACTTTCTAACTAATGGCCTGTTTAGAGTGAAGAAATAATTTCATGAAAAATTCTTATTTCTCAACATCCAGAGGCAAAGCTTGGAATGTTTGGTGAGATGAATAATGCAAATTAAGTCCTATTTTTCTCGAAGCGAACAAGTGCATCTATACTTGGAGGCACAAATAACTTAGCAAGGAACAAATATTGATCAGAAATGTAATGTAATAGTTAATGTGTTAAATGTTAACTGGGCCACATTTAAAATTTAGGGTGAGTCAGATGAGTCAAACTCGAAAGACGGAAACTTTTAACAGATTTTCTCAAAGGAACAACCACCCTCTAATTTATGACCTCATTTACATACTGACAAACGTGACAGTACAGTAAGCAACCATTTTTTCAACCCTTTCAAATAAAACACTTAAATGGAAAATTGTGTCTCATCAGATTTAACGGGCTGTGTGATCCCGTCGGTCAGATCACCCAGACCGTGCTCGGATTTATAAGCAGGCTTCTTTGCGTGTCCCGTGTCTTTTCTGTGGCTGCAGATGTCAGAGGAAGCAAACACAGCTTTGATGTGGTGGGAGATGAATGGATGTTCCTGCTGCAGCCATGATGCAAACTCATCGTCAAACCAAAGGATGAGTCATGAGACTTGAGTACAGGGAAGTGTCCGCAGTGCAATCACGCTCAGACCGTGAAGCGCACAAGCAAAGGGAGGGGCCGCATCTGAGCCCGTTTTAGTTTGGAGCGTGGAAAAGATGTCTCATCGTGAAGTGAAGCTACCGTTACTGCAGAAGAATGTCACGATTTGCAGGACTGTAGGAGAAGGAACGATAAAATGGAAGAGACAATGATGTGCTTTGACCGCTGTGTCCTATAATTATCACGTCATACATCATATGTCACATGGAATTGCACATGATTCAGGCATGCTGACATTCACGGATGTGCAGGGATGTAGAGATTTACCGTTTTACTATTAATCACGCTTCTAAAAGTCACGTTTTCTAAACCGTAAGAATTTAGAAGCCATGGTTTCAAACCTCAAGAAAATGAAGCACTGGAAAAAAACAGCTTTCAATTTAGCATGGCGGAAGGATTCGCCATCCAGACTTTATATCTGAAAAAGCTTATTAAATGGGCAGCGTGGAGCTTTTAGCATAGATGAAAAATGAGCAGGGTGTTAGTTGAGGAAGACGGATATCCAGGATGGAGAGCGTACTAATGAAAAGTCGCGGCCAAAGTTTCCAACGTATCTAACATGCTTTAGCATCTTAGAGATCAGCATCCAGCCCTGCAAGTCAAGATAAAATGCTCTGCTAGCTAACATTAGCATCCAGGATTAAGGCTCAAAATGTGTTAGTTTCCCATCATCACAAACATGTCATCCCACCTCTTCTAAAAAATTAAAACGAACAAAAAGCAGCGAGTGTGTTACATAATAAATAATTGCAAAACTGGGATTATTTCTCGGACTATAATCATATAATCGTCTAAATCTCAAACTGCACCTCAGATTATGCCTGAACCATGTGGAAATGGGCCCCTGATGACAAACAGCCATTTAATCACTCCCCATACAGGTGTTACAGGAAGGCAAAAGCTCATTCTTGCTGAGTTGAAGGATACCTAGCTAACAGCAAACACAGCCGCAGCCAAACTGGAAGTCCATCTGTCTTGCTTTGTCCAAATGTTCAGGCTGTGTGCTCTTCCCTTTCTTTACTACACCCTTCCATCCTCGTCTCCTACACTCCCAAAACGCTCAAAAACATTTCTGTTTTGCCACTGTCAAAGTCAGATGAGTGATGATCCACGCATGAGAATTTCAATGGGAACAATATGTCTGACGGTACTGCTTTTCCTCATAGGGGGAATTAAATTCATTAATAAATCAAACAGAGTCTGGAATAATCCTATTGTCCCTTGGAGAAAACCCACTTGTTCCCTCAGCGCGCATAAAACATGCTACAGAAGTCTCCGCCAAAGTAAAGACGGGCATGGCCGACACTTCTGATCTCACTCATCGACTCCAAATGTGTGAAAGCATTTAATTACCAGATAACTACACTTTCTGACAATATGAATGAATTATGAATCCATCAGCAAAAGAAATACAACTTTTTTTTTTTTTTGAGTTTCAGTTCTACTCACGCGAGAAGCCCGGGTTATGACTTACATCATTGGGGTATTTCTGAGACTGTCTGAGCAATAAATTACCTTTTGTGGTTTAACCTTCAAGTGAAAGGTCAAACCACAAAATTAATGCCGGGGGACCAATTTACATTTACTCCTCCAAAAAGCAGCAACCACAAAGTAACTATTGATGCATGCAGACACAGCTGAAAGCGGCGGCGACAGGACCACACATTTATCTGCGAGATAGTTGCTGATGTCTTGCAATATTAGATAATAACGGTCCATTCAAGGCGAGGAGTTCTCAGCAGGAGGAAAGTTTGAACAAATCACACAGATGTTGCAGTGTAGATTTCTATAAGCTTTATGATACTTGAAGCATGGCGGGAAAGGGAGCAAAGAACTTACTGACGGAACGTAAGCTCTGAGCAAAGAATCCTGCGTAGAAACTCGACTGACTCCTGGTTTTCCTCTCAGTGCAGCTGCAGCAAAGCTTCAAAGGATCTCGCTTTCTGCCCATGCAGGCCACGTCCATTCCTACGCTTACTTTCCTTCTTCCTCTCTCCCCTCCAGGCTCTCACCTTTCCTTACCCAAGCCGTTCTCCTTCTTCTCCACATATATAAGACCTGTTTTAATTCATACACCTACTACATACACCTTCTAGCTTCCATTGCCTTCCCCCTCATTTTGCCCTCATAATACCTGCAACGCTCTGCAGAATGCTCCCTCATCAAGAGCTTTCCTTCCCCCCTCCCCCATTTCCTGCTGTTCTGTACCTCTCTGCCTTCCTACCCATCCCAAAGCTGGCATGCAGCAGCAGAGGCACAGCCAGATGTGAGTTTATTAGCCCGGCCTGTGAAGAAACATATGCTGTAAGGTCTGTGAGAGCTGAACGTGAAGTCAGGGAATGACCTGACCATAAGTGTAGATAATCACACAAAATATACATTTAGGTAAAGCATATCTAATTGGAATGGCAGACGTTCATAGGACAGATGTCATAGGTTGCAGAGGGTGAACAATGCAAAGCAAGCGTCCAATCAGCTCCTTTACATGGCAGGAATGGAGCAACTAAATCCCCTGAATTACAGCAATTGTCCGCTCTTATGCAGAGTGTGCAGACATGTGTGTTTAATATAAAACACCAGAGCCTTTGGAGAGAGAGAGACGAGTCAGGATGCAGCAAAGCATGAAATGACAAATGAATGTGGACAGAGGACATGGCTTAAGTCAAGACCCATCGCAAAGAACAAAGGATAACTTTAAATAAGATGGATGAAGATTCAAAATTATAATGGTGCTTAGGCTGTAAGCAATACAAATAGAGCAAAAGGCATCAGAAGTGAGGAAGTTGGGATAAGAAGGTGCCTCTGTGGATGTGGACATCAAATGTGCGTCTATGCATGAGACAGACTAACTTCTTGTGTAATTAGCCTTGTTGTCTCATAGCAAGAACATTCCAAATTCAAACCTGGATCTGGAATTCTAACTTGGGATTTCTGGTAGAGAGAATATTCCTCTTTAAAACTTCCATCATAATCTGACTGAGGCAACAAATCGATTTTTTATGCACATATGATTGAAAATGTAAATATTACAATCTGAGTGAACGCCTCTGCATATGTTTCCTCACCTGGCGGACTCTTCCTCATACTCTGATAACGCAATGAGTTGTGTGCATGCAGCAAATGGTGGATAACTATTTATTCTATTCAAATACACATTTTACTTGCATTTTTGCCTTATAATAACCAAGGTCAGCTTTATTAGTCTCCAAGGAGAAATTTGGCTTTGGCATCAAGGTTGCTGTTCTATACACACACATCTATTCTATACTCAAACCTCAAATACAGCTATACACACATCATCATAAAAATTAATGTGCCATGTGCTACAATACATTGCTATAATAAAAACCACAGAAAAAAAAGATAAGATAAAATATCCATATATGTACAGGCTGTTGCATAAACTATACGGAATATGAAGTACATCATCATGCCAAGGCTGTTATATGACAGTCATAATACCTATAATCACAATTAATACAACATCAGCTAACATCCAACATAAAAATAATAATAATATTAAGAATATAATACATATTTTATATTCTTAAATAATAGTAAGAATATAAAATGATGATGATAAAAAAATAACCATGGAGCCTTTAGAAAGTAGGATAGGCATAATGAGGGATAATAATCCTACATTATAATAGTGATATTGATTAATCCTTAATTTTGTTCGGTAATTTTATTTAAAGTGGCACCAGAGAGAATTTATACTTATTTGAGTTACATTTTGGCAGCCGATACCTGCAACCTGATGGTAAGAGCTCATATTCTTTATGGAGTACATGGAGTACAGTAACAGTAGTATAGGCAAAAATGTGAGTATTACTTGGATGTAAATGTACTGTATGTACAGTATGTTAGCCTGGTGACAGACTTGATTTATCCAGCCCTGCCTCTCGCCTGATGGATGCTGCGAGAGTAAACTTATTCACACTCAGATTTAAACCAACAATTTAGAGTTTCCACAAAAATAGAGGAAAAAAAAAAGCAAGAGTTCAGATGTTAAGAGCGTTCTCACAGCTCCCATAAAGTTCCCAGAGTTCTCCTTTAATTCTGTGGCTCGCCTTACATTATTTATGTTTTTGTTTGAATGGAACGCTGAGAACAATGATTTTTTTTTTAACTGTATGTCTGGGTGTAATTAGAGGTTATAAATGAACAATGCTCTGGTGTCATTTGAAAGCTACATTGACATTAACAACAACAAAGAGGGAGAGAAGCTGAATTTCATGCTTGCTGTGGAAATTTTAAATGTTACTCTTTTGTTGTAGCAGAGTTTGCTTTTGTTACTCTTTGTATATTTCAAATGTTAGTTAGAACCAAACTATTGCATGTGTAACATTGACCAGATATGGCGGCCATTAATCCTGAACTGACTTCATCTAATCAAGACTCAGGAACAAACACGCCAAACATATTTTGCGCTGATGCAGACCTCAGTGAAAAAAAACTCCACCTCTCATGTCAAAGACCGGAGCCGTTCATTTTCAAGACGTCACAGCCTCTTGACCGAGTGTTATTATCATTATTCTTAGCCTAAAAGTCAACCCTGACCCCTGCTTTGAAGTTGCTGATGGATGCTACATAAACAAACCTCTGAGTAGCCGAACCTGAGCCCTCATTTTCTGTTTGATCCAGTGACAATGAAGGCCATTGTGAGAGTACAGCCAGAGTCGTAACGTGGACGGGATTACTGCAAAGCCACCCAGACGGTGATTGCACAGTGTCCGTCAGGCTAAAAAGCATCGAGGATGATTAGCTTGTTGCGCTTGTACTCACGTTGGGTCTCAGGCTTGCTGCTTGTCCGTAATACTTCTCGGCGGCCTCATTTAGACTGGCTTGTCTGCAAAGGGAAAACAGAAAGAGGCGATCATTACTCATCTTTATTGCTCTTGGCTTCAGATGAGGCTCTGAACTCTGTGTTTACTGGTACTCAGGGGTCACTGAGGAAATAACAGGAGGAATGGCATGAGGGATGTGAAAAATCTATGCAATCGCCTGCCTGGCTTTCTCGTTCGATAACATCTTTCCTTCGATAACATCTGTGCTGAGCGAGTGCTTTCTGTTTTAATTGAATCCTGAGGTCAGGACTTCTGACTTCTTGGGTATTTGAACAAAATTCATCAACAAAGCAAGCTCAATCAGAAATATTCTCTATTTACATTTCAGCTTAAAATGAAGGACTGAGATTGATCCGGCAGAGACTCTGAAGGTGCAGCAACAATGTAAAGACAAAGGCCACCTTTACACCTATTAAAATTAAAATGTGATCTGTATTCACATCACCTTTCTCTATTTGTTTTTCCTAAATGATGTAGGAAAATACATGATGAGGCAAAGTGCAAATGCCTACAGAAAATATTGAATCAGAAAACAATCTGGCCTCCATTGTTAGAATGTGTAAATGCAAAACATACAGCACGAACCTGTCACTCCGCCTCATTGTGTCGCTCAATCTTGTTAATAAAGTTATTTTGAATCAGGAGTTGTGTCTGTTGAAAACATGCTGGTGTAACAGCCCAAGATATAGCCCCTGTCCAGACTATCCCTGGGGTTAAAATGGGCTAGCCTGTTTTATACCTTTGGGTATATTCTGGACTAGTCCAGTTTATATCCCAGAGTGTTATTTAGGCTATTTCATACCCTCCAAGGCCAGATTATACCCCACACTCAGACACACAAAATATTCAAGGAGACATACGTTTTTGATTTTATTTCACATGCTGACGACACAACCTTATTCACTACAATACACAATTTTAATCGCTTAAATGTCGTTACAAACTAATCAAGTGCAGACTACAATGAATCATGAGCTGAATAAAATACTGTATATGACTGGCTTTGTACAAATAAGCTATCCCTGAATTTATCGGAAAAAAAAACATCTATGTTGCAGTGACATGTTATTTTTTTTTTAAATTATGATGGAAAGAACCTCTGGACATTGAAATACAGACTGATTTATGGAAACACAAGGGGGTATAATCTGGACTAGTGGGGTATAGTTTGATCTAAGCCAAACTATACCCCAGGGTATAAACCAGCCTGGGCTATTTTATACCCTGGGGTATATTTTGGCCTAGACCAGACTATACCCGGGTCTAGTTTGGCGGGGGCTTAATCTGGCCTGCTACACTGGGCCAGATGTTATGGTCTATGCTGCAGCCTGCCATAAATGCCCGTGAAGTGGAGCATATCCTGCTGCCACTGCACCTGGAGCGTATCCTGCTGTGAGGACTACTTTTTACCGGCACAGCTCAATTCAAGAACCGCTCATCCAAACAACTTCACATGCGACATTGCACGTCCTTGGGTCTTGAGCAATGAACCTGCCAAATTTTGACTTCATACAGTGCTGGGTTCTAGAGATACTGGTGCCACAGACAGAGATTTCTGTCTTTATAGTTANCTTCATACAGTGCTGGGTTCTAGAGATACTGGTGCCACAGACAGAGATTTCTGTCTTTATAGTTAGAAAAACAAAAAATGTTACTAGTTATCTTATAAAAACAAATTAAAAGTCATCCATGGAAGCACTAAGGAAACACGGGCTAAATCATGTACAATTTTTACATGATGAGTTAGAATACTCAAATCAAGCTCATCCCTATCAGACTTGTTATAGTGGTAAAAATAATTTATCACTTCCTCAGTTTAAAACCAACTTCTTAGTACACTCTGTAATCTATAGGTCCTGTGTGGCATGGAATGGACTGCCAGAATTTCTTAAAAAACACACAAGTATTTATATTTTTAGGAAACAAGTAAGAAATTATTTAAAATAATAAAATATGATTAAAATATCAATATGATTGATTTGTTGCTGTTTTTGGGTCATGTTTTTATGATGATATTCATTGTATTTGTATTACTGTGTTACTGTTAGATTTCTTGTTTGTATGTTTTTAACTCTATTTTTGTTTATCAAATTTTGTATTTTAAAATTGTTGTATTTTAAAATTTGTGGTCCCCAGGAGGACTAGCAACTGCTGAAGTGGGAGCTAATGGGAACCAATAGATAATAAAGACAAATAAAGACAAACGACCCGAGATCCAATCACAATGCAGGCAGAGTCCACATAACGAGAACGCCTTTTAATGCAACGCGTCAGTGCTGTCTGATTTCATTATCCAGTAGCATATCCAGTTACAGAAGTCATGAAGCACGATGTAAATGGAGCCAAAAGCCTCAAACTACTGTTAACAAACAGCGCAGCAGAGAGGATGACTCAGATACACCAAAACATGCTGTATATTCCACACCGCCACCAAAGGGATTTTCAGGCAGATGGCTTGCCAGCATGTGTCCCTGGGAGCCAGATACACTTTGAGTCTAAAAATATAAAACCTGCAGTCAACACAGGAATATCCTTCATAATACTTTTTCATCTTTAATAATCCACTGCTCCACTTCCTCTGCTGAAGCTTTTATTCTTTCTTTTATTGATACTGGGGTAAATTAAAAATCACCTTTATGGTCAGCAGCGCCATGTGTTTCATTGATGGTAAGAGTCGTCTCATTGCAACCAATTTAACTTGGACAAAGTCAAGGACGGAGTCAGAGATGTGGTTGCGGAGGCCTTAAGTCATAATAATGATCAAAGGAAACGCGGCCAATAGGAGCACAGCTTCATTTAAGCTGTCGCAGTCTATTAAGGAATCATCATCCATATGGTTTCAGAAGGCAAAAGGCAAAAGCTAGTTAAGTTAAAAGGCAAAAGCTTTCATTTTAAATCAATGGCCAATGCGAGCGCACATGCACACGCACGCATACACACACACACACACAGACTAACTACTGTATGTAGTGGTTTGTATGAGATTCTCTATGAAAAAATGCTTTTATTATGACAATGCCCAATTTGCAGGATTATTCTGAAATTCCAATATAACAGGACAACAAAGCTTGCATTTAGAAATTGAAAAAAAAAAAAAAAAACNAAAAAAAAAAAAAAAAAGCTAAAAACTAATAAAATTTGTTGATTTTCCTGGGTCTTATTTAAAAATTATAATAGCACAGAAATCATGACTTTTAATTCCACAGAGCAGTTGGTAAATTTAGCCTAAACACTCGTGTAGAAAATAACTTAATACCAAGACAAGGACAATTTATACTAAGAAACACCAGCAAGGCTTTGGGATGAGTGAGAATTGAAGTTAAAGAGAAGAAAATATAAATCTGAACTTCTTAGCATTACCTTATGAGAAATCCACCAACACTTTTCATCCACAGAACGCCACTGCTGTTCACAGAATTTTCCCTTTTTGTTCCAAACAAGCATTTTTACATTCCGAAAGTGATCCAAATACATTTCTGAGTTGCTGAATTTGTCCTGAGATTATAAATGTGGGTTTCATACCAACCCATAAGCATATGGTTTATTTGCCAGAATAATATTTAGGGAGCGCAATTTTCTGAAAAAACAGACCCAAAATCTAATTCTATGATATAATTATCACATTTACAAACACATTATCAGAACAGAACTGGTGAGCTGCCACACCATAACCAAAAGAGAGGCCGGACCTCCAACTGTCTGACCGTGGGTAGTGTGTGTATGTGTGTGTGTAGGATGACTGAAGCCAAGTATGTTAACTGCTGCCTGGGTTTAAACCCAAACTGCCAAAGAAACAGCAACAAGAACGAGTGTAAGACAAGACCAGAGGAAGGAGGATTAGTCAAAAAGCTACAAACTGATTTGAATGAGAGTTGGTGGATTAGTGAAGTATTACTCAGGGAAGAACCCATTACATTTTGGAGTGGATCTGATCCAGGGGTTGATCCAGGAATTAAAAAAAAAAAAAAAATTCTTTGCAAGACAAGGCATTTTTCAATATTTTTTCAATTTCCTCAAAAGTAATACACTAAAAATGAAAAAAATCAGGCATATTTATGTTGTGATAAACCATGATTAGGTGCAATTTGGTCCAGATCTGGGGCAGATTAATGTAATTGGTGTGTATGTAGCTGTAACATGTTTCACACATTCTAACTCATCTGATTCAACTCCATTTTGCTACTGTTTACATTTGCAGTAAAAAATTCAAGGCAATTTTTTAAAAGTTTTAATAATATTTTTTCTCAGTGCTTACATTTGCTTACAGCCAGATATTTGTGTTAGAACCGCAGCCATCCTGTCATTTTCTGTCATTTTTGTAAAGTTGAACTCTGTCAGGCACATTCGCCCCCTTTGGCTAATTCTGAGTTACGGTTACGTAACTTGCTACCAGCTTCTCTTTCTGCTGTATAAAGTTATCAGTTCATACCAATTTACAAGCTTGTGATAACGGACAAAAGCAAATCTGTACAAACTGGCATAGCTAACATCATGACAGGCTAGTAATATTTCTTTAGATATGGTTTGTTATACTGTATTTCAAACATGTGGTTTAGATGGAAATCCTGGAATATGTAACCTGCCTGTGTGTTTTTTGTTTTTGTTTTTTTTCTCCTGGCTGTGTGAATATCTACAGATTACAGGTTATGATGTCATGGTGATTTTTTCTTTCTGTCCTTCTAAAATCTGACGCATTATTGGAAGTATCATCAGCCGGCCTTTCACACCCTACCTTCACGCTACTGCTAGAGTTCCAAGACCAAAAAAAAGAGAGCACATCACTCCAGATCCCTGCACTGGCTTCCAGTTTAAAATGCTGCTGCTGGTTTACAAAGCACTAAATGGATCAGGATCAAAATATATTTCAGACCTGCTTCTGTGTTCTGAACCCTCCAGACCTTTAAGATCATCTGGCTCTGGTCTGCTTTCTGTTCCTCCAGTCAGAACGAGTGGCAAACTGCGACCACTGACAAAGATGACAGGGTTACCACAGCAACCCGCCAAGACGAACGGAGCGCTGTCGTTGGTTGTTATGTTTAGTGGGGTTTCGTGCAGCCAAGGAGACATGAAGCAGAGAGAGTTGACGGGCACGGGCCCACTCGGGGCCCAACGGGGAAGCAGCATTTAGTTTATGCACCGGTTATTTGGGACAAACTTCCAGAAAGTCTAAGGTCAAAGGTCAGCCACATCACTGAGCTCTTTCAAATCAGGGCTGAAAACATTTCTGTTCACTACTGCCTTTTATTAAACATGGGGGTATTTATTTTTGGCCCTTCTTTAAAGGACCATACCACCCATTTTGCATGTTTGAGCCTAATATATTCAATTTTCATACATGTAACGTTACTGACAATCATTTCCCAAAGCATACTACTGGAACGGTGAATTAAAAATGTTTACCTTCCAGACCGCCATTGCTTTCAGTTCATTCTGGTACGCAATTAAAATCAACTTGTTGATACTTTAAATGTTCTTGGGATAGGTAATCCATCATCACCAACAAGATGTATTTTCAGTTTTTTTTTTTTTTTTTTTTTTTTTTTTTTTTTTTTTTTTTTTTTTTTTTTTTTTNGACTTCATAAGGCTGTGTAACTATTAGCAGGAGAAACATGGATTTTTAAGGTGGGTGTATCGCTTGAATATTTGATTTTGAAAGATTAAGACGTTTTGCAAAATATCAGGAAAGCTGAAATACGGTTTTATCCTTTGGGAAATGATTGTCAGTAACGTTATGTGTATGAAAATTGAATATATTAGGTTCAAACATGCAAAATGGGTGGTATGGTCCTTTAAGCTCTTAAATTTTTAATTTCATTGTCTGAAATGTCTTCAACTTTTTAAATTTTGTTTGTCTTATGGCTTCTTTATATTTATATATATATATACACACACACACACACACACACGTATATATTTAAATTTTCTTTTCTTTATCTCAATTCTGTTTTTTCTCATATCGATGTAAAGCATGCTGAATTGCCTTTGTGTCTGAATGGTGCTACACAAATAAACTCGCCTTGCCTTGACCCTGCAGACCACATGTAACACGCCGGCGGTTTAAACGAGCAGGAAATGGATAGTATGGAAGCAAAATTGTCAAAACCAAAATACCCAAGACAGCAATAAAAGATATTTGCACTTCTAAGACCCGCTGCCCCTCCTTTTAATCTCTCTCCTTCCACCATGTAAATTCACTTGTGTCCCCCACTGACTGAGGGCCTTTCCACATCTGCGTCCAACACAAACACATAAAGAACATGAGCTGCAGTTAAGTGAGCCCCCATGCCAAGGAAGCGGAGAAAGGTTCAACCTAAGCCTAGCTTGAAGCTCTCTTTGGACCCTGGAAGAGGGTCTCAATAATGAAAGGATGTAGGTGGTGAAGATCCTGCTTGATGTCTCGTGGGGTGGGGGGCTGGTTGGGTGGGGGCTATGCATAAAGCAGCTGGCTACAAATCCTATTGCTATGTACTAGCAAGCAGTAAAAGCTTGATACCAGCAAACAATTTTAATTTTTGTTCAAGAAACTACGAGATATATGGAGCCCCTTAGGGGTCACGTGTGGAAAAAAAATAAAGTGGGTAAAATAAAAAAAAGNAAAAAAAAAAAAAAAAAAAAAAAAAAAAAAAAAAAATCAGTTGGAGGTTTAAAACAAAATCTTATTTTTTTTGTCGTTTTTTTCTCCTTGTTTTTTTCAGGGTTTTTTTCGTTTTCTGTTTTTTTTTCTCTTCTCAAACTACTAAAAATAGGTCAAAGCTACAGAGCATGCAACAGAGCTGTTTTGCTACTGTTTGAGTTAAGTCAACTCTCGCAAAAGAATTAACCATTATAAATGCACAAAAATGTACTGTTGGAACTACCAAACACTAGAACATTGTGAAAAGTAGTAGTGAGTTAATGACTTTATTCACTGACTTGTTTTTTCATCGGAACTTGTAGTGGGTACAGTCACAGACACTTAGCTGCTAGCTAGCATTAGCATTTAGCTAACCGGAAATTGTTCCTCAAACAGCAGCAAAACAGCTCTGTTGCTGCGCTGTAGCTTTGACCTATTTTTAGTATGTTTCAGAAGAGAAAAAAAACAGAAAGTGAAAAAAATGAGAAAAAAGGAGAAAAAAATGAGGAAAAAACAGAAAATAAATAAGTTTTTTTTTTTTTTTTTNCCCCCTCTTTTTTTTTTACCCACTTTATTTTTTTTCGCACATGACCCCTAAGGGGCTCCATAGAAATATCTACACCAAGCAGTGTAAGTTTGTTATATTTGTTCAGTCAGTGGGGTAATAAACTGTACATTGGCTGTTTTTCCAGAAATTTCCACTTGTGGCTTGTGTTCAGAAACACAACAGCTTGTGGGTTCCTAAGGCTTTGCGTCTCGGGCTCATCAGCTGAACCTTGCTCCGATTTGGATGTGGAATAGATGAAATGTGCCAGGAACAGGAGAGAGAGAGAGAGAGAGAGAGAGAGAGAGAGAGAGAGAGCACAGATACACAGCTGTACAGCACGGTGAGATAAACCAGCAGCTCTCAGGCTGGCACTGCAGCGGGAGGAGAGGATTACAAAATGCAGCCATGTAAATCAGGCTGGCTGAGGAGCTGAATAAGCCTGCAGACAGCAAACTTCCTTCTCTCTGACTCGGCTCCCATTCTGCAAAGCTGTGGGCCACCCATCTCATCTCCAAAGTATAAAACCCCCTCTGCACAGTGGCGGGCCATCAGGGCCAGAAGGCCTTCTCTGCTGGCCTAGAGATTGTCAGAATCATCAAATTATGTTTTTATAATTTAATATATAATTAATGCTATTTGTATTTTACAAAGTTCATTCCCATCAGTTTTGTTATTAACGTCATTTCATTGCTACGGTACTCTCTCCCTCAGTTTCGCTGCTTCCAGTGCAGCTCATATAAATTAGAGCTTTTATCCAATCAGATTTTCCCCCTGTGCTGTCTCCGGGTAAAAAAAATCTAGCCTGAGGCCTTCAGAATCTGGAGTGAATCCCCTCTGCTGTTCAAGCAAATGGGACGATGTTGTTGATTGTCATATTCTTTAACCAATCGGATTTCGAGTTTGCCATGTTGGGCGTATTCCTTCACACATCAGGGCCTTCTAGCTGGCCTTGGCCTACGTCATCGTACAGCATTATGCTACACAGCTACAGCCTGCCAGAAATTCATCAGAAGAAGAAGAGAGCCAGTTATCTTAGCTAACTCAAGTAAACCTAGCTAGCATGTAACGGAGCATTAATGTTTATTTAAACTTTCTTGATGTTTATATTTTTAGATGTAGTGCTTTAGATTTTTACTTAGTCCTGTTGTTTTTTTTAACACACAATGGCTGAAGGAAGAAAAGAAATGGATTTACAACGCTTTTTTTCACATTTTGGAACTGAAACGCACCGATAATGTACAACCGTGTCATTAAACTCTTTCTAAAGACAGAAAGGAGGATGGACTTTGTCTTCAGATGATGAGCAGCTTTGGTAAGTCTGATGGATTTTTATGTGGCTGGAATCTGTGGAGAAGCCTGTTGAATCTGATTGTGTTATTTGTGTTTTACAGCATTTTTGCTTACTTGCTGGTCGTATGAGTAAATGTGATGGTTGTTGTGAGTTTGTTCTTGTTTCTTTGGTAATGACACTGATTTAGGCTATGTCATGTTTATATCTGATGCAGCATCCTGTCATAATGCGTAATGATGCTACATCCTATTCATGTCTCTGCAGTTAGTGCGTTGTAACTGTCATAGGTGTTGATCCTCGTGTTAAATCACTTTATTCCACTTGATAAAGGTTCTGTCACTGTGAATATGGGCTGGTTATATTGAATAAAAACAGCATATAGCCCTGGTGTCATGCTGAGGTTATTAGAAGGTGGTTTAATTGTGGGAGGATAGCTCTGAAGGCGTCAGTGTAAAATACACAACCCACTACTGCCTCTGCACATACGGTGTCTTTGTTCACGTGAGTGGTTATGGACCTCATCAGATTTGAAAAAAAAAAAAAAAAAAANAAAAAAAAAAAAAAAAAAAGCACTTCTGAATCCTTCCACTCAAAGACTCACCTGAGCATGTGTGCGGCGCTGAAGACCACATCAAACTCACCGCCGTCGAGGCGCACGGCTTTCTCTGCCATCTCTGCCGCTTCCAGCAGCCGCGACTGTTCCAACAAAAACTGACCTGGCCGGGGCAGCAGAGAACAGCAGCACTGTTAAAACATGTGGGATACCCACAGAAACGGAGCTGGACATGTCTGACGTGGAAGTGTTGCCTTTGGCCTCAAACGCGACACGCCATCGCTGGATGTGTCTCAGGCACATTTGTTCCAATTAGCTGCTCTTGGTGGTTTTATTTCTTTAGGATGAAGCTGTTTCTTAAGGGAGGTTTTGTGTCTTATTACGTGTGTGGTTGCTTTCACAGTAAATTTTTGTGGACACTTCTTAAAGGAGCAGTTTTGCATGTTTGAGCCCAATAAATACTACCCGCAAACACACTGTAAAAAATTCTACTTAAAAAAAAATGAGTCAACATTTTCCAATCATTTTTTAAAGTTGGGTGAACTATTGATATTTTTGAGGAGGACAAACTCAATAATATATATTTGACTTTAAGCCTAAAATTAAGTACAGCCTATGTGGAAACAGCCAAGAAATCTGAGTTGAGCAAACTTGATAGTCGTCAACATGTGATTTACATTAAACTTGATTAAAATTTAAGGAAGAAACACCACAAAATTGAGTTCCATGAATTCATACTTTTTTTTTTTTTTTTTTTTGTCGAACTCTTGTTTTGTGTGTTTGAGTCACACTCATTCACATCCCCAAATCTGATTTCTCCTGCCAACCGGCAACCCTTCAGTCACGAGCTTCTCTAACCTTTAAGCTCCATTACAGGAAGTACAGACGTGCTACATTAACACTTTCACCACTTTTATAAATCTTTATCTGTATTCTGGTGTATTCCTCCACAAAGATAAACATGCCAACAAACAATCCAGGTTAAATACATCAAATGTAAACTTTCTCTGCATGAGTTTTGATTTTTGATGTCATTCTTTTTGAGTCAAACTGTCAACATTTGTTGACAGTTTGACTCAAACACACAAAACAAGAGTTTGTCAAAATTTAAAAAAAAATGTATGAGTTCAAGGAACTGAATTTCAAAGTGTTTCTTTCTTAAATTTTAATCAAGTTTAATGTAGGTCACATGTTGACAACTATCAAATTTGCTCAACTCAATTTCTTGGCTGTTTCCACATATATTTTACGTCTTAAAGTCAAATATATATTATTGAGTTTGTCCTACTCAAAAATACTAGTTCACCCAACTTTAAAAAATGATTGGANTATATTATTGAGTTTGTCCTACTCAAAAATACTAGTTCACCCAACTTTAAAAAATGATTGGAAAAATCTTACCTCATTTTTTTAAGTTAAACCAAAGAAAAGTTTCTTAGAGTGCAGTTTTTACTTAGGTGTGACTTAAATAAATCCAGTTGAAAAGGAATTTTTTTTTTTTTTTTTTTTTTTGAGTGAATCATACTTTTTAAATTTATGTAGTATGGACTAACACACTGAAAGACTTTTTACAGTGCACATTACATTACTGCCAACAATTTCTCAAAACATACTTCTGGAGCTTTTCTTTTTTTTTTTCTTTTTTCCTACCTTCTTCTTTTTTCTTTTTTTTTTCTGCCTTCCAGACTGGCTTTGTTTAATTCCAGTATGCTATTTAAATCAACTTGTAGAAACTTTAAAGGTGCTTGAGATATGTAATCCATCACAGAAAACCAAATGTCATTCTTATTTTTTGTCAAAGTTACTTAATTTAACTGGCCCAACACAGAGCTGCATGGAAAAAAAATGTATGTCTCCGCCAGGAAATATAGTGCAAGGAGAGGCTTTCTCGGCTTTTACTGAGAAATTAAAAATAACTGAATGCTCTACATTCAGAAGTATGTGTTAGCAGTTACATTGAATATTAAGATGGGTGCATCGCCTGAATTTCTGATTTTGAAAGATTAGGAGATTTGGCAAAATAACATAAAAACTAAAATATGGTTTTATGTTTTGGAAAATGGTTGATTGATATGGGACTTTTTTACTGGGCTTAAGCATATAAAATCCTCAGCATGGTCCTTTAAAACCTTATCTGACACAAAACAGCAATTTCAACTCATATGTGAGTCATATGGAAATCATATAAGAAAAGAGAGATGCTTAAATAGTCATGCTCCATATGTCTGTTTCTTCAATGAGAACAATACGAGGAAACCATCGTCTGGCTATTTTGAATCAAAGCCCTTCATGCTATATTGCGGAATCCTGATTGGAGGAAAAGATGGCAAAGGGGTCAGCTTGCAGTGCTAAGGTGTGTTTGTAAGTGTGTTTCCCAATTTAAACAAGTGGATGGAGTAAGAATAAACTTCTGAAGCAGTAAAATGCAAGCTGACACTTACCGTAATGCATGTAACAGTTTCCTTTTGTGGGATCGAGCTGGATGGCCTTCAGGAAGTACCGCTCTGCTTCTGTTTTCTGCCCCTGCGAGGGAAAGATTTGCTAACGTGCTTTTCAAAGCTACACATTAAACAAACACCGCATTCGGCTTGACAGCAAAATACCTTTTTGTATATCTAATGTCCTGTTCCAAGCCGCAGAATTAATCTAACAATAAATCCAAATATACGGACACGAAACACATGTAACACTTGTGTTATTCTTTAAAACTCATATGTCATCCTGTCAAAGTACACCATGTCATGCTTGGCACGGCAGACTGTGCTGGACACGGGCTCGTTCATTACGCACTTTTATCTGTACAAATAACACTTCCAGCGCACAACCACAGATTGTCTTCTTGTGTGGCCTGACCAGCGTGAAACGAGACAGAGAGGGAGAGTGGAAAGCAGCGAGGAGGACAGGGCCAGCAAAGATGGTGAGCATGTTCGTGGATCTTTGGGTTCACACGTCATTCACACACCAAGGTTTGTGTGTGGGTAGTTGTATTTTTTTTTTCAGTTTCATATATTCATTTCAATATGTCGAACACAATTTGTCATTTCATATGTAAAGTTTTTTGGGCTTTTTTTTCCAACAAAATTACAAACTCATATAATAAGCACCCAAGTAGATAATCATACAAATATTTACAAAATAGAATGAAAGAAAAAAAAAAGTAGTGAAGTGTTCTGATCTGGTATTATTATTGTAAACCCATCATCAACCAGGTCAGCTGGTTTGTTAACAGACAAAAGGTTGCCACACCTTGACAAATTTATCATGTCGACTCTGCAAACTGAATCTGATCTTAAGAAGAGGAGTATATCGCTGATCCAATGTTTAAAGGAAGGAGGAGGGATGGATTGCATCCAGTTAAAGGACCATACCACCCATTTTGCATGTTTGAGCCTAATATATTCAATTTTCATACATGTAACATTACTGACAATCATTTCTCAAAGCATACTACTGGAATGGTGAATAATTTTTTTCCCCTACCTTCCAGACCTCCATTTGTTTCATTTTATTCTGGTACGCTATTAAAATCAACGTGTTGATACTTGAAATGTTCTTGGGATAGGTAATCCATCANGTCTGGTACGCTATTAAAATCAACGTGTTGATACTTGAAATGTTCTTGGGATAGGTAATCCATCATCGCAAACAACACATGTATTCAGGGTTGTTTTTTTTAAAGTTATAGAATTTTAGCATTTAAGTGCAATAAAAAGTGCAGAGTGAATGTATGTCTCCACCGGGGATTATAGTCCCAAAAGAAGACCTGCGTTTATCAAAAAATTTAAACAACCATGACTTCATAAGGCTGCATAACTATTAGCAGGAAAAACATGGATTTTTAAGGTGGGTGTATCACTTGAATATTTGAGTTTGAAAGATTAAGAGATTTGCTAAACATCAGGAAAGCTGAAATACGGTTTTATCCTTTGGGAAATGATTTTCAGTAACGTTACTTATATGAAAATTGAATATATTAAGCTCAAACATGCAAAATGGGTGGTATGGTCCTTTAAGCAGAATAAATCTTCTGGCTACCAGTAAAACATAGGCCATACAATGGAATTGTCTGTAAAGAGAAGAAAAGTCCATCCTGGCCTGCAAAATGAGGAGGAGAAACAGTGAAGCCCATTGGAGCTGAAGAGCTCCCAGAGGTCTTTGAGACTGCGGCACTTATCCAATCACAGCTTACGCCCAACAGAGCAGCTGGCCAATCACGGCGCCAGCTGGGACTCTGACATCCGTGCTCTCCGTCAGGCACCAGCTGCCATCTGATCAACAATTAACGATGCGCACTTATCCATAAAAGCTGATGTTTTACAATTAACACAGCAACAATTAGCATTCATTTCATTCTAAAGGGTAATTTCTTGCCATAAATAATGCAAAGTATTTACGGGAGAAGTGCAACAGGCACCGAGTCTGGGTCGAGATAAAATGGTCGTAAATTAGGAAATAAAGCAATGATTGCATAAGCCTGTAAAAAAAAAAAAAAAAAAAAAAATGCAGCCAAACGCTTTAGTTTTAGTTAACTTGACACTTGGGCTCATGTCCAATCAGCACAATGTAGCATTAATGACTGTACACTTCAACCAGCATATACATTTTCACAGAACTTTAGATTCAATAAATACATACTAGCCTAATGTAAATATAAGAGTGCAGTTGCCCTTGATGCAGAGGAAAATTAATCCTATGCTAAGTAGATGTTTGATAGAGCTGATGGAGTCCAAGTATCACAGTTTCAGTCTGAAAAGTAGCATTTCTGTGTATTTTCACACTTTTATTCACAGATGGGGAATGTGTATGTTTGAGGAGCAGCTGGATATAAAATAACATTGGCATATGTGTGTTTGCTAACCTTCAAGCCAAAGCTTTCACGGTGAGCGGATGAAAGATTCTGATGAGGCTTAGTGAGGTTCGGATCATTTAAAAATCAGACCAGTTGGAAGGTCCGATGAAAACAAACCTGTTAATTAAGTCAACTGAATTAAAGCTGCAGTAAGTCAGGAAAAAGTCTTTCGTTTCTGGCAAATTTCGTCGATTTGTTCACTCTCTGCAAAGTCTATCTGAGTCTCCGGGTTTATTGATTCAGAGTGAGAAAGAAGGGAAAACTAGCTGGGATCAGCGGAACCCACAGCTTGCTTGCTTTCATGCAGTCAGTCTTAATTTTCAATTCCAATTTCGTAATATGACAACACTCCCTTTTTTTAAAAAACCTGAAAGCAACCCTGAGGCTGCCCAAAATAAAAAAAAAAGAAAAAGAAACTCAATAAAAATAGCCAATTCCATTTCCACTCTCGTCCTCGTGATCCTGTTTTGTGGATGCAATATCATCTTATTTTTCACACATACTGAGCCTATTTGTGCGTGTCTCACACGTCTGATCTCCTGATAACATCAGATATGCTGCAGCTGTAGCTGAGCCTCTTTGGGTGCCAAGGTGATTATAAATGAAGCCTGTATCGTATTAGCTGAGGAAATGACGCGAACGGCCGAATGCAACTGTGTAAGCACGAAGGCCGCTGTGTCCGTCTCTGACCTGAAATGCATCCAGATCTCCTGGGGCGTCAGCGGAGGTGCAGAGGAGTCAGCACAGCGGGGAGACGATACTGATCTCTGTAGTGTACCATTAACTCAACACTTCCCAGCATTCCCATCGCCTCCCACTAACCAGCAAGTCTCTGTCCACCTCAGCGATCCGCTCACCTTCACCCTTCCCTGACCTCCCCTCCAGTCTCTCTACTCCGCCTCACCCGCTGGGACCTGAACCCGGGACCCTTGACAGCATCTGAAGCTTCATCATCATCATCATAGTCTTGCAAGTATGAATGGGTAAGGAGTGGCTGATGGAGGCTAGCAAAGAGGTCGAACCTCGTGTTCCAGATTTGATCACCCTTAAAGGACCATACCAGCGATATTTCATGTTTGAACCCAATATATACAACCCGCATACTTGTTACGTTACTGACAATCATTACCCAAAACATACTACTGGAGCGTTAAATTTAATATTTTTTTCCTACCTACCAGACCACCATTGTTTTCAGTTCATTCTGGTACACTATTAAAATCAACTTGTTGATACTTGAAGCATTCTTGGGATAGGTAATCCATCATCACCAACAAGACGTGTATTTAAGTTTTTTTTTTTTGTGTTAGAAGTTATGTAATTTTAGCATTTAAGTGCAATAAAAAGCATGGACTAAATGTATGCCTCCACCAGGGAATATAGTCCCAAAAGAAGACCTTATCGAAAAATTTAAACAATCGTGACTTCATAAGGCTGCATAACTATTTGCAAGCTAAACATTGATTTTTAAGGTGGGTGTATCGCTTGAATATTTGATTTTGAAAGATTAAGAGGTTTTGCAAAATATCAGGAAATATCTTGAAACATGCTTGAAAGAAGTAATCCATCACAGTAAACACGATGACTATTAAGTCTTTTGTCAAAGTAACTTTATTTAACAGATTAAACATGGAGCTGCACGGAAGACAACATATGTCTCTGCCAGGGACCATTTGATTTTGAAAGATTAGGGGATCTGGAAAAATAAAAGGGAAAACTAAAGTATGGTTTATGGTTTGGAAATTGGCTGTCAGTAACCAAACATGTATGCAGGTTGTATATGTTGGGCTTAAACATGCAGAAATCAGCGATATGGTCCTTTAAATGGAGATCTTACATGGAGATCTGGGCTATGACTGAATAGGATGTAGCAGAGAGCATGTATAGTAGATAGTCCAGTTATATACACTTAGTGGCTACTTTTAGCCAAACCTGTACAATATAATACAATGTAAAATATCATATTCATACTTCATATTTTTGTCACGGATAGAAACTTCTAAGCCCGTCCAAATAACTCACTTATCTTTTCTGATGGCATTTATTTGCATTCATGGGAGCTCCGAACTCGCTCTCATCCATCATGGTCAAAGATCTACAGGGACTCCTTCCTGCAGATTCCAGCTCTACTTTCCTCCAAAATCAATAACGCTTTCTGAAATAAAATGAGATTCTCTCCACAGCCTGCTGAGTTTCCTCACTTCTGAACTCTAAAGAACTGTGTTGTTTCCCCCAGACTGACAGAATGTGCTACCAGATACGTACTGATGTGCAGGGACTTTTGTTTGGGAAGTGATTTATGTCATCTTGACAAGGCTCTTTTATCTGTAGTGTCAGCTGAACTCTGAAAAGTGATCGAGCGTGGAGGTGGAACTCAATTTAACGAAGACACGTACATTGAAGATTTTGATATCCACACACAACCCATCAAAATAAAACCAAAAAAAAAAAACCAAAACACAAGGCTATTTTCAGATCTGGGGCTTAATGTAAAGCGCTGACACAAAAACTGTTGGATAAAACTTAAATCGTGTCTGTTAAAATCCCACCATGCGTATCAGATGTAATTCATACTCCTGTTTTGGTTAAGACTAGAAATGACCAGGACTTCAAAAGAACTCTGTTTCCATAATGGAAATGAAAAGGGACCGGCCCAGGAAGGGTCTAGTCATTCTGTGGAGATCCAGATCCCACCTCCGGGCTTTAGAACACATTTATATCCTGTCATTAGGGACCAGACTCAGGGAGTGAGAGGCGTCAGTGAGACACAGAGCCTCCACCCTTCTTCTGACCTTCTGATCTGAGTATTTCTGCTCTGTTTCGGGTCCAATATGACAGACTCTGTTTCTCTTCACTCAGCCATATTCCAGAAACTCCTATCTAACAGTAGACTGTATGAAACCACCACATTACTGCAATCTTTACTTACCCAAACAGGTCATCTGCATGACCATGCAAAAGACATTATCCCAAGTAACCTGGAAAATGTGGGGCAGAAAGATTTCTTTCTCTTCATTGTTTAGAGATTTCCGGCTTTTCAGACCTGTAGTCTGTTTGCTCTGATCTGAATCTGGGACTGAATTATTACAATCATTTACGGCTTGATTTGGTTTGGTTTTCTCACAGGAAAAAGTCAGATTGAACCAAAAAATAGTAGCAAAAGTCATGCGAGTGACGCTGCTCATTGGTCAGAAATGTCTTGGAGTGGGAGAAACAAAATAAAAGTAGGGAAAAGCTTACTATGCCGGCAAACCTCAATAACACGGAGGAAAGGTACTTTCCTTGTCAGAATCATCATTTGGGCCAAACAAACAGCAGAAGCAGAATTTGACTTCAAGCCCCTCATGTTGCTTCTCTTTATGTGAAGAAGATGTGCTGCCTTCAGACGACAGAACAGAAGAATGGAGCACATACTAAACATGTACAACGACATGCTAACCTTCAACATGTTCATCTGAACACATGTTAGCTAAGTCGGATACGTTATGACTGCTTCGTGGCATCCTTTCTCATCAAAGGTGGTTTAACTGTGGAAAAGTTGGTTTTATTTTCAGCCAGTTTAATGGTTTTAAGTGGGGGAAGTTTTACCGCAGTTGTAGTTAAGCATTAACCACATGCAACCTTCTCTGGCTCCAGATCAATCAATATATCAATAGATAGTTCATTCAGGACTAGTGCGAATCATTTTCACACCACAAACAAAAAAACACTCCACAGTTTGATTGAAATCAGAAGATTTTGGTCCGATTGGTGCAGATCAGAGTTTGATTTCTGTGTTCACTTATGCCCAAACGTACCAAACTTCAGGGGCAAATGCTCCAGGGTCCGAAACAAAATGCCCTTCAACTGTCTATGCTCTGAAGCAGGAAGCAGGAAGTACCACGGACACTGCCTGATGTCTGAGTTGCTGCTGCTGAAAACCTAAACCAAAGATTTAGTAACAACTTACACAGACCACAAAGGTCAGCTGTGACATGATTTTAAAGTATTATTCTCATGTAGGAGGGGAGCCCCTTGAGAAATTCAACATGATCACCTTTTCTCTCTATTACCTCTCTAGTGTGTGTGTGTGTGTGTGTGTGTGTGTGCGTGCACCCACCTACACATGCTCAAACCTTTCCACTTTCTCCCTCTCACCCACATGCTATTGATTAACTGTACAGACTTCAGCAGAACATTACAACCATCAGCAAAGAGCTGGGAGAAAGCTGCCGCAAAGCGAGAGGAGATAAAAGAGAGAATAATGAAAAGAAAGTGAAAAAACTGCAAAGAGGAAAGGTAGAAAGTGAATGAGCAGCAAGACAGGACAGATCCGTTAGACTGGCAGGAAGAATTTCAGCAATTGAGAGTGCCGCTGCTCAACGGCCGGGTTTAAAACCGGCCGGGTGTTATACTGGGCAACGCCGAGGTGTGAAAGTGTAACCGTGCGAGTGTGAGGCAGGATATTGCTGAAAAAGGGGCATTCGTGCTCAGCGAATGCAGCCTGAGTAAATAAAGGGGAGACAAAACAAAAGTATATCTTACCGTCATGGCCAGGAGTTTGCCGTAGGTGAGGTGAGCAGGAATGTGGTCGGGTTTGGCTCGCAGGGACTCTCTGTACCAGCGTTCAGCTTCAGTCAGCTTGTTCAGTCTCATGTAGGCCTCGCCTGCAAGGCAAAGGTGAGGGTTGAGTGAGAGGACAACCTGTCAGGGCTTAAAACTCTCACACTTTCAGTTTGTTCATGCACCAGACATCAAACCCAATGCTGCTTATTAGTCAAAGGGATTCATAACTGCAGCATGCTGTTAGTCATATTTACCTCTGGAGGTTATGCTTTCACAGTTGGCTTATTTGTTTGTTTGAAGGGTTATTTAACGGATCATACTGGTGGTTTTGCATGTTTAAACTCAATAAGTAGTACTTGCACACACGTTACATGATTGCCAACCATTTTCCAAAACGTAAAACTGAATTTTAACTTTCCTGTTATACTGTCAAATCATCTTTCAAAATCAAATATTCAGGTGCAATTCTATGTTTCGCCTGCTAACACTTATGTATGATTGTATAAGGCGTGGTTGTTTTAAATTTCTCGTTAAAAACAGTCTTCTCCTGGGACCTATATTCCATGGTGCAGACATATATTTTCTTCCATTTTGGAAAATAATTGGCAGTAATGTAACATGTATTTATTGGACTCAAAAATACAAAATCACCAGTATGGTTCTTTAATTTTCAAACTATGTTGACTACAGTAGATTTCTTGAAATCTATAGGAGCCTATTTCATTGACTCTCCTTCACTCAGGTATCACCCTATAGCCTCTCTGTTAGCCTCCGCTGCTAACACCTGAAAAAACACCCACCTCTCTTTCATAACCTTCACTTAACACTGGTATTATTACACAAATTTGACAACATAGGCTGGTAATTAGGCACAACAGCAAAAACATTAGAAATGTATTTATGGAAGAAAAACAAAGGGTCTGAATATATTACAGGTGTGAACATTTCGCTAGAACATGGTTTATATTTCATAAGCCTTATGAGCTGCCAGTTGACTGGACGTGTTTAGATTAGACTGAAACTTTAATGCTTCAGGGATTATGACTAATAATTTACCTGATATGAAACTATGATATGCAACAGGTGGAGTATAACTAATCACAACTCAATGACCTATCTAAAGATCTAAAAAAAAACCAACAAAAAAAAAAAAAAAAAAAAAACAGGCTCTCCTTTAGCTGCGAATGACCATTGATGCTATCTTTAAATAAAAGTTAAAGCATGTAAAGGAATCAAATTTAAGAAATAACTTCCTTCCTTTTATTAAGAGTTTTCTCTCAGGCTGTAAAGTAACATCAAAGCCATGAGAACATGTTTTCAAGATGAGATTAATCAGTACCACCTCTGGTTCATATTAAAAGAAATCCTTAATACTGTAGTTCAATAATCAAAAACTTTCTTGCAAGTACAGCCAAAAGAAGGATTTATTAGAAGGATTTAAATATATATTACAACAAATATATTAATATAACTGATGCAATATGGAGAATAAGAAAAGCCAGTTCACAAAATGATATATATTTATTTTTTTATTCCTAATATTCTGCGGGTTACTGACAGACAGCTTGTCACTTTTTGAAAAGTTTCACTGTATAGGGAGAAGTGAGACTTTCTGCAAGTCCCAAGTCAAGGCTGATGAGTCAAAGTCAAGTCACAAGTCCTACATTTTGAATGTCAAGTCCTAAACAAGTCATAATGCACTATACACCAAATTTAATGTCAGAGTCAGTGATGTGGACTTGAGCTGCATCACTTATTCTCAACAAATTTGATGACTTGAGACTCGATATAATTAAAAAAAGACTTGGAAATCAATTTTGGGTTTGACACGACTGACTTGTGACTTCACTTGGACTTGCCTGTTTTGACTTGAGACTTGATTGCCAAGACTTGAAACTTGCAAAACAATGACTTGGTCCCATCTCACACATTTGGAAAAAAATGACGTGCAAAACTCGACATCACTGGATGATTAATTTAATTTAATTTCTAGTTTAAGAAAATATTTCTGTGTTTACAGACTAGATTATATGCATGTCAGAGATTTACAATACTTTATAAAAATGTATTTACACATCTATGATCTCGTTATTTGCTGGTTGGGTTAAAACCAACCCCTTACGTGTCTCGCCTTTCTGGCAGCACAAGATTCACGAGATTCGTACAAACAACACACAATTAGAAGTGACATCGAATCCACGGAGGTGAGAAGCAGCTCCTGGAGTGGAACATTCCACGGCCCACCAGAGAGAGCTGGAGCGAGACCAGCAGGGTGCAGATTACCACCCGGGCCTGCCTCTGATGAAAGGTGCTGTTCCTTAGCGTCTGACAAACAGCATAAGAGCGGCAAAGCGAGCGAAAACTAGAAATAGATATGAGCAGGTGAGCCAAACGTGCAAATGACTGCAGCGAGGAAATGACGCGAAGCCGCAGAAATCGCAGATCTCTGGCTCGGTGCCTCCGTTGCTTAACAGCGCCTGGAGCTTTCATCAACGTTTTGACATAATCTCAGCAGCTCTGTCAAATTCTATTTAGCCTTCGTGTAAGTGAACCCGTGGCACTACCAGGCCTGGATTGCAGTCTCGCCAAGTGTGGGTGTAGCNCAAAAAAAAAGAAAAAAAAATGGGAGTGAAACTGAGAGAAAGAGAGTTAACAGATCTAACGAGCCTCCAAACAGCTGCTTTGCTACAGCTGGAACACAAAGACTGCTTCTTCTTGTAGTGGAAAATGAATTAAAATGCTACTGGCTACAGGCAGCCTTGACTTTTTATGCTCCACAACTCTGGAACAAACTTCCAGAAGATCTCAGGTCTAAACTCTTTTAAAACCAGGCTTAAAACTTTTCTTTTTACTTGTTTTTATCAAACAAAATGAAATATCTGCACTGAAATTCAATCTGGAGCCAATTCATTTTATACTGTAACTGCGCTGTAAATTATTTTATTTGATTTTAACTTATTTGATTTTATCTTATTACTCTTGGTTTTTAAATGTTGCTTTATTTTGTTCTAATTGTCTTTTAAATGTTGTTTTAATGCATTCTGTCTTGTGTAAGGCACTTTGGATTGCCTTTGTGTTTGAATGGTGGTATATGAATAAATTTGCCTTGCTTTATTGCAAAGCTTACGCTGCACAAAGTGAAATGATAGTCTTAAAAATAAAAAAGGGAAACTATGTGGGTATATGGTTAACACACTCTTATTCTGATAGGAAAAATATTCTGGAAAAACTGCACGTGCATTTAACACACGGCTGAAGACTGCAATTCTATTAGGTGTAGAAATCTGAACTCTGAGCGTTCCACAGCTTCCCTCTGGATCTGAATCAAACGTGGCTCTAAAGAGCTTTCTGATCACCGTTTAAATCTCATTTCTCCTAAAGGTTCCAGTAACGAGTTAGCTTTAAAGCCATTCCTTTGAACTTGATTACTAATGGGTTCCTATAGTACGCCACATTTTTTAAATCTACATTCTTGACCTATTTTATCTTTTGACAAATATTTTATATACACATACAATATGGTTTCTGTTAACTTGATTTTCTCCTTGATCTGCCCTGAGTGTAATTAAGGCTTCGTGTGATTTGTTAGATGTGGTTTAGAGTCTAAAGAGGTGGTGGTTTCTGATTTTTCTGGGCTTTTCTCTGTGATGGAATCTGTTTAATGAATAGCTTGATTGCCCTCCTACTAATTATAGTGATAACCTTCTTTTATCTATACATTTACCTCTAATGCTACAGTATTTAGAGCTTTGTTTATGATGCCCTGATGAAGAACTTCAGGTTGAACAAATTTTGGGGTTGCGACTAAAAGTTGCTGTATTTTTTCCTTTGTTCATTATTTGCTTTATCTGCTATTTGCTTTAATCAGTTTCAATCAATTTGAGAATCCACTTAATTCCAGTTCTCTTCAGTCTTTTTACACCGGTGTTAAAGGAGATTCTATTTACAGCAAGTAACATCAGCAGGCTATTGAAAACTTATTCAGTTAAGACCCCAGTATACTGTACTTCATACAAATTACAAAATTTAGGGCAAAAACCCATCTTGCAAGGCTCAATGCATAGTAATTCAGTGCGCTGGTACACCTCAAAAGACCAAAGATGAAAAGATGAATGGACAGATTGACATGTGTTAGAATGGTCTTTTGCCTTTTCAACTTCTGATACCTCCCCCTGCCTCTAATTGGTCCAAATATCACATGACTTGCTGACACCCATGTGATATTTGGACCAATTACGATCAGGTGCAGGTATCAAACAAAGTTTTCCTGCACAAAGATCACCTAAAGACCATGAATCACCATGTCTTGAGCCTTGTGATACATATGTTTGCCATGAAAGTTCTACATCTTATTTAAAATACTGGGGTCTTCAGACCTGCTGTTCTTTTTTAAGCCGCTACGTACCAGTGAAGGGCGGAGAATAGTCACAAGTCACCTGATTCCAGGTAATGTAAGAGGCTTACAACTGACTGATTAAGGAGTTGGCAGTGGTTGTATCATTTATTTAGTGTTAATTTTCATCGTTTCGTATACTAGGCCTTTTAACTGCTTGTCCAGAGAAATTAGTTATTTGCTAATTTGTTAGTTAAGGGACTCAGAAGCAAACAGGCAGACAACAAAATGGTCATAAACACACAAAAAAAACCAAAACCAGCCAATCAACATTAACCTGTCGCTCTTGGTTACCTGCACTAAAAACAGCTTTTTCTCTACGTCTGAAACAAAAGCAACACTTACCCATCATGTTGTAGAGGCTCTGTGGTGCAAATTGTCTTGGCATTTTCTGTATCGCTTCTTTAAACACGGAGAGGGCCTCCTACGAACGAAACACACACAAAATGAAGGTGGGAGGGCTGGTGGGNTTCCTCCCCTGCAGCCCGGACCCTGACAGTGTGAATACACAGCGTGGAATTGGGGGTCGCCGGGAGGCTGGTTCACACAGAGCGGAGCAGAGAGGGTCTATCCTCAGCGTCACGGCTGTTAAGACAACTAGAGCAGAGTCACATACTGACTCTATAGGATACAAGATCTGCCGATTCACCCCCAGAGTCTGTTTGGAGTTTCAGTGTAAGGAGCTGGAACCCCTTTATGGTGGAGAAGTTAGAGGCTGAAGAAAGTGGGAATGTTCTGATTCGTCCACATGCCAGTGATTTATAAAAGCGTTTATTGAATCTGCAGCACTGCCGCCTCATTCCTGATTGAATCAGCAGCAATCGCCACTTGTGTACAATATAAATGTGCAGCATTGGAAAAGCATTTGATCTTAGACAATGCTGGCAGTCTGTAGGGGCATGAAGGAGAGTGAATTTGTTATAGACAGCCTGAGGCTTATTTATAGAAATATGAGTCCCATATGACAGGGGCTTTTTTGGAACCAATCCACAGAAAACACTGCATTTCCTCAGTGTCCCCAAAGCATTATTATACAGCTGCCTGCATTTCATTTCCCTTCACTACCACTTATACATTCCCAATGTAGTTACGATTAATGTAAAAGAAAACATCTCCTCCTTGTTTAATGAAATTAAATATAAAATATACAAACAGTAGCAAAGACATTTGGAGCGTGTAAGTAGCATTCATAAAATCAAGATATTGGGGTAATTCATAAAACTTAGTGCAGGATTTAATGCATCGATAAAAGCAAATAGCGTCACGTAACCATGTTCTCTCATTCATAAGCGCCTATTACCGCCATCTTTTAGCGTTTGCACTGAAAGAGGCGTAACTATGAGTATTTCCTTATTTGCATGTTGGGAAAGCTATTCATAAAACACACCGTCACACAAAAATTAAGACGTGCTTCAGTCTGACGGTAAATTTCATTGGTATGACGTGAGTCTTAAACCAAATTTGTCTCATGTTACTGATCATTAAATTTGATAGATAATTCCACTCAGCTGATCCCTCAGTTTATTTAAATGCAAAGATTTGATTGCATCTCACATATTCTTGTGACACAGTGGGCCAGATTCAGAAAAAATGCCAGTAAGAAGTGTAGCGTTGCCTTAAAACGAGCCGTGATAATTGAAGCTCATTCATAAAACTTCTCCTACGATAATCAGCGCACCACTGTCACATGAAGGTNGTGATAATTGAAGCTCATTCATAAAACTTCTCCTACGATAATCAGCGCACCACTGTCACATGAAGGTGGCGTTGCTGTGAGGTGTGACAGGTAATGAAGGTCAGCATGTTAATGAGCTGCTGCATATTTAGCAGCCACCATTTATCCTGATTCATCTGGTTTTAAANTCAGCATGTTAATGAGCTGCTGCATATTTAGCAGCCACCATTTATCCTGATTCATCTGGTTTTAAAGCGAAAAACCGTCAAAGGAAACATACATTCTGCTTTAGAGCTCCTTATTTTAAAAGTCTGACACTAAAATAACAGGTAGATGTGCATATTAGCCTTCTTAGTGTGTAATCGTGCTACGTGGAGGTGGGGTGGGGGTGTGTGTATGTGTGAGTGTGTGCACAGCGCAGTAGGTGGGGTTATGAATGAACAGAGCGCCACAAGAACGTGTGTGAGATCAGATCAAAACTCACCATTCAAAAACTGGCTGATCAGCTGAGTGAGTTTATCTATCAAAGTTATTGATCACTAACACATGTGAGGCAAATACAGTNGCTGATCAGCTGAGTGAGTTTATCTATCAAAGTTATTGATCACTAACACATGTGAGGCAAATACAGTCTGAAACATCGCCAAGATCTCATGCTGCTGAAATTTACCACCGGAATGAAGCATGAGGGTTTGTTTTATGAATAGCTACTGCGATATATAAATTAGGAAATATCACAGTAACACCTCTTTCAAGGCTAACGCTAAAATATGTTGCTAACAGGTGTTTATGAATGAGGGAAAGTGGTTGTGCCATGATATTTACGCATAGCGATGCGATAAATCATGCGCTACTGTTTATGAATGTGGCCCAGTGTTTCTTCTTCCAGATGTGCTCCGTGTCTATCTCCACTTCCCATGCACCGGGACTCCTGGTAGTGTCTGGATGCAATTGCAACCTTTTGTACCTCCTCTCTTAAAATGTGGAGCCCTAAGCAGAGAACTTAGGTTTCCTTGGCTGATTTGACATGTCCATTTTACTTTGAAGAGGAAGCAGTATCAAATGTAGCAGCTCATTCACAAGGATATGGAGGATTTTTTCAGGAAGGATTTTTGCTGTTTGGATTCTTACCTCCTGGTGTCCCTGCTCATGGAGCAGCTTTCCCAGGTTGTACAGGCAGCTGGTGACTGAGCTCTTGTGGGCATGGGGGTCCTTCAGGTTCTCATCTGGGATATCCGCACAGGTTAAGAAGGTGCGCTTGGCCTCATCGAGGCGGCCCTGATTCATCAGGATGATGCCTGTATTCAAGTAGGCCGCTGTCAGGAGACAAACCAAAACCAGGAGTCACAGAGAGCAACGGTGCTGAGAAAATGATTAATCAGGAGTTGATGAATATGAAATACACCTTTGGGATGAATCAAAGAAACACTGTTGATCTTTTTCATGCTTTTTCCGTGACCTTTTTAAGTATCCAGTGGGATACTTTGGATGCTTATTAACCTTTTTCTTCAGCAGTCAAATGATTATTTAATGATTAATAGGCAGCTGGACAGTAATTAGACTCTATGGACTTGCCTCTCTAAACTACTCTCTAGTTCAAATAAAATTATCTTATTACAGTGGATCAGTCTTGGAGGCTCATCCACAAGGTGATGATGTCCAGAGTCAAAGGGGAAGAGTTGGGACTCAACCAGCATTCAGTCATATCTGCTATTCTGTTTTGTGTTCTACATGGTTTTTGAATTCACGTATCTTCTTCCAATGCATGAAAACCTCACCCAGACAAAAGCAAGCCATTTCTAATTTCAACAGCCAGCCAAATTGGGCTTTCTATGCACCATATGCTGAAAATGTGACAGGAATCAATAGTGCTTCATTAGAAAACAGGACACCTTCTACATCTGTAATAAAAACGTGACAGTCTGTACTTACCAGCTCTCAATTAGCCGGTGAGTAATGGCGCAACCTTGAAAAACATGTTAACTGTTACATTCTTATTCTGTCTTCACATCTCTGCTGCTCAGGGTAATTAATTAAGCTTGTTATCAGCTGTAACAGATTGGATAATTGCCTGCTGAATGGAAATTTTCGAGTCTAACTGTGATCTTGATTAGATCTATAATTAATCTGGAGGAAAAAGGAAGAAGCGCTTTAAGAGTCTCTGCGTATCTCTTGTTGACTGATGACTAGAACAATGGGAGGCTAATTTATTTCATGACCAGGTAGGATTGAGATGATTTGTGCTTAGACACGTTGAATGTGACACCTTATGAGAGACTTCAGGGAAAAGCAACTCGTACTGCGGAAGAGTGACGAACAAATAGGTGGCGAGACACTAAAAGCAGGGAAAGTGGGGTGCACACAAAAAAAGAAATTAAAATTCAGTTCATGATCTATCTGGGCCTGAATTTATAATAAATGAGATCACGCAATTGTTTGATCTGCCAACATGACTTGGTTTTGAAAGGCAGTCAGACAGCTGTGTTGAATGTTTAATTTAGCCCTTTGCCACCTAGCGCTCTTCTTTCACAAAACCACAGCCTGCATTCACTGTTGCCTGGACACAGCACAGCCACAACCACAAGAGCTGGAGATTGTGTATAAAAAGAGGAGCTGTACTTACAAGCCAGCGTTGGCCGGCTCCCAATGGCCAACTTATAGTAGTGGAGCGCCTCTGAGAACTTGTTGTTTTCCTGAAGCAGCAAACCGCTGGAACAGACAAAAGGAACGAAGATATGAGCAAGTTGGAGCTTAAAAAGTGCAAAGAGGATGTGTTTCAACTCAAGAGCTGTCCTTAGAATTAGAATGGAAGCAGACAATAAATCTGAGGAGGAAGATTTAGATCTTTGCCGACCATAGAACTGAGCAAACTGTGTGTATTGTTCCTCTCAGGCTAAAACAGCATCATTAATAACCCTGTCAGACAAACAGCACCCAGGGGACAAGATGACAACATGGCACTTCCTCCATGCTGATAAATGGACACACACGTGCACGTGAAAAAAGAGCTGGTCCAACTGTTACACACTCATGTATGTCACAGAGATGACAATGTGTGAAGATATTAAGCATACAAACACAAAATATATTATTATTCGATATTCAATATTCACTACAGCAACATAAATAATGATGCACAAACTCACAGGTTGTACAGCATGTCAGCCATGTTGCTGCGGTAGTAAAGGGCGTTTCTATAAGCGTGTTCGGCCTCCTCCATCTTGCTCTGGCTCTTCAGGACATTCCCAAGGTTTCCCCAGGCTGACAGGTTAGAGAAGAAAGGGTTAATCAAACAAGGTAAAAAGAGAATTTGTGGCAGCTTTTATCAGTAGAACTTTTACAGAATCTGGAAAAGCTCATGAATTGAAGGAGATTGTTATTCACTCTCTGGGTTCTAACTCTAAAGATGATAATCTGCACATTTTCCTGTTGAGGACTAATGTGCATAAATGCTGTTGTGCATGAATGAGGAAGACAAGACTAATATTTTAAAAACTCTGAGACATTTTATCTGCAGCTTTACTGGCCATACACATCCTCATGCCACTTATATTGACATGTATTTAGAGTGTTAAAGGACCATATCAACCATTTTGCATGTTTGAGCCTAATATATTCAATTTTCATACATATTACATTATTGACATTCATTTCCCAAAGGATAAAACTGTATTTCAGCTTTCCTGATATTTTGCAAAATCTCTTAATCTTTCAAAATCAAATATTCAAGCGATACACCCACCTTAAAAATCAATGTTTTTCTTGCTAATAGTTACGTAGCCTTATGAAGTCACAGTCCTTTAAATTTTTTGATAAATGCAGGTCTTCTTTTGGGACTATATTCCCTGGTGGAGACATACATTCACTCCGCACTTTTTATTGCGTTAAATGCTAAAATTGCGAAACTTCTAAAAAATCCTGAATACATGTGTTGTTTGTGATAATGGATTACCTATCCCAAGAACATTTCAAATAACGTACCAGAATGAACTGAAACCAATGGTGGTCTGGAAGGTAGGAAAAACATTTTTAATTCACCGTTCCAGTAGTATGCTTTAGGAAATGATTGTCAGTAACTTTACGTGTATGAAAATTGTAGGCTTAAACATGCAAAATGGCCAGTATGGTCCTTTAAAATTAGCAAAGAATGCCTTTATTTTTTTTAAGTGTTGTGAATCAAAGCATCCAACTCTTTTATCCAAGCAGAATATTCGGTGTGAGCAATTAGGCATCCACTGCCACATCTTTGTTTCAGAATATACGCTTTCTCATAAAAGCGCTGCTTTGCTTGTCCTGAATTTTCACAGTTCACAAGCCTCAAACAGTGTATCACTATGTGAAAACGAGTTCCATTCAAATCCCATATTAGATATAATGAATGTGAGTCAGGGACGTTGCTGCTCTGTTCGCTGATGGCCGATGCCAAAACAAACAGCTGTCCTGGTTCAGGCCTGCTGCAGAATCTGAAAGGGAAATTAGCTAATAATGTGTCCTGCTGTTGCCTCGCAGGTCCCTGTCCTGCTTTCCTCCTCAGCAGCTCTGGAACACACAACGTGCTGGAAGCTTTGCACAAGAACCCACGCCTGACACATTTGAACCTGAGGGCTGTTGAATGTCTTATTTGCAGTTGTAATCAGAGGCGTGTTCTTCATGGTCCCTACAAGGGCATCTGGTGTTATGCTGCAGACCTCGACAGACCTCAGAACTCAGATTTTTCCGACTTCTTACTTGGAAAAATGCGTTGGAACGGCACTTGAAGTCGGAGCTCCGGCTGGGAAACTAGGACAAAATTATCTTCCCCGACTTACCGAGTATGACGTCACTCAACATGGCGGTGACTGTGGGAGCGAGCTTTGTGAATGGAAATGATCAGCTAAAAGGCGAATAAAGTATTTTTTCTTGCATGAAATTGCAAGAAAAAGGCCAGAATATATCGCCACGTTAACTGTCTATTTGGTATGATAACTGTTCTCCATTGATACGTAAGTGTAAATAATTTCATAATATCACTTCTCTGCACAAAGTTTAATACCCACAGTGATTAATATCATTGTAAAACAACACAACCAAACAGTCCTGTAGTCTAACTTTACTTTAGTTAGCATTTATTACAAAGTTTAATTAATTTTACAGTATTTATTGGTGTTCAGCTATGCTTTTCTGATTACATTTGGCTGGAACGGTTTGAGGTTGGAAGTTGGAACTTCCAACTGGGAAAATTTCGACTTCCGAGGTCTGTGAACACAGCATTATGAGACAGAGAATAGAAAAATGTGTGCTGAAGAATCAGAAGTCACTTATTATAAATCAGCGTGTATTATATTACGGCGTTCAATGTTCTGAGTTTGTCATGAGGAAAACCATTCCCTCTGTTCTGATTTGAGTTCACAGAGTTCAGCTTGTGTATTCTGAGGTAAAGCTGAGCCAAGCAGGGAAGATGTTCTGAAGCAGCTTTTCTCTGAATTATTCAGTGCCGTAGACTAAAAAAGGTGACAGAACACCCTGCATTAAAACCTCCTCACCTTCAAATATGACGGGTTCTAACAGGGTTTTGGTGTGAACAACCCTGTGTGCGCCACATGTGCAGAAGATGGCATATGTGTAAATGAGGATAGATATATCTGTTCATGCCTCCACACTTTGTCTTACCTTTAGCAGGATTGACGTAAATCCCTGACTTGTACAGCATCTCCTCGTTCTGCCAGTCCTTGTTCCTCAAAATGGTTTTAACACCAAACAGGAGAACCAGGGCTGCGCTGCAGTACACCAACATCGTCCTAGAGGACCTGCATCGCAGACGGACGTGCAGGGACCTCATCCCCACTGCCACCAGCAGGCAAAAGCCCATGCTGGGGATGTATAGAACTCTCTCTGCTATCACAAAGCCGACGTAGAAAAAGAGGTTTGTGGCAGGGAGGAAAGGGATCGCCAACAGACCCAGCGAGAACACCACCACATTTTCAGAGGTGGGCAGTGGAGTCCTGGTCTCATAGTGTTTTTTGGTACCATTTTGTGCATTGCTAATGTGAGTTTCTGTGTGGGAGTTGTTAACTTGCTCCTGATCGTTCCAATGGTAACTGTGTCCGTTACTGTTCCCGTTTCTGCCGTTCGTGAAATGCTGCGCTTTGCAGTTGGTGTCTTTGCCTTTCGCCGTCTGATGCGTCCGCAGGCCAAACCAAGCCAGCAACAGCAATCCAAAGTAGAAGACTACTGTATAAACGTTCCTCCAATCAGCAAGGCTCCTGATCAGAGGCAGGGCGTCCATTGACCAATCAAAGCTGAGAGTGTCCGGGCAGAGGAGGAGCCAAAAGTTGACGGCAGGCAGGTAGAAAAAGGTAAGCGTCCTTGTGAGGGGTGAGGGCGAGTCAGCTGCTGGGTTGTCAGAGTTGGAGAAGTTGGGAGGTTTGTTGCCCATCCAGTAGAGGCGGCAGGCCAACAGGACGACGCCCCAGACGGCCAGAAAAAACACGTTCAGCAGCAGGCGGACGTTCTTCCTCTGAAACACACAGTCAACACAGAAACAGGGCTCAGACACACAATCAGCTGGAAAGGAAAGACACAACTGAGAAGAAACACGATAGCGCAAATTCAGAGCTAGTTTTCTAGATTGTTGAATTTCTGTGGCAGGATTCATAAAACACAGTACCAGATTTAAAGGACCATACCGGCCTTTTTGCATGGTTGAGCCTAATATATTCAATTTTCATACATATTACTGACAATCGTTTCCCAAAGCATACTACTGGAATGAATGAATTAAAAAAAATTTTTTCCTATCTTCCATTGGTTTCAGTTCATTCTGGTACACTATTAAAATCAACTTGTTGATACTTGAAACATTCGTGAGATAGGTAATCCTTCATTGCGAACAAGAGATTATTCAGATTTTTTTCAGAGTTATGTAATTGTAGTGTTTAAGCACAATAAAAAGCGTGGAGTGAATGTATGCCTCCACCAGGGGATAAAGTCCCAAAAGAAGACCTGCGTTTATGGAAAAATTTAAAGGACCGTGACTTCATAAGGCTGTGTAACTATTAGCAGGAGAAACATCAGTTTTTAAGATGGGTGTATTGCTTGAATATTTGATTTTGAAAGATTAAGAGATTTTGCGATATATCAGCAAAGCTGAAATACAGTTTTATCCTTTGGGAAATGATTGTCAGTAATGTTGTGCGTATGAAAATTGAATATATTAGGCTTAAATTTAATATAAAAATTAATATATTAGGATTAAATTATTTGGGATTATGATTAAAATATTAAACTTAATATATTAGGATTAAATTTCATATATTAGGCTCAAACATGCAAAATCACTGGTATGGTCCTTTAAAGTGTTGATAAGGGTAAATACCATCATGCAACAATGGTCATTCCTTCATAAACAGCAGGTAACAACATCTTTTAGCTTTATAGCTCTGTATTTTAATGAAATTGACACGAATATAAGAGAGATTTGATCCATACTTTTTACTACGGTATTTCTTTATTTTTAAGTTGGGGAATCAATTCATAAAATACCCGTCAAGCGAAAAATGAAAACCTATTTCAGGTCTGACGTCAAATTTTATCTGTAAGAAATCTGAGTGATATTTTAAACTGTATTTACCTCACATGTTAGTGATTAATAAATTTGATATTTAGCTCAGCTGATCAGTGATGAGTTTTGATCTGATCTCGGGATTTGATCCACACACCTCTCCGTGTGCCAGTGTGTGGATCAAATCTTTCTCTCTTATATTAGTAAATTTCTTAAAATGCGAGGCTCAAAAGTCAAGAATTTAGGTCATCTTTGCTGATTTAACATATAAATTTCACTTTGACACAGATCGCAGCAGTTATTTAATGCTATTAACATGTTTTTTTTGGTTTTTTTTTACGAATCCTGCCATTGTACTTTTAAAGATAATTTTGACCAAGGCTCTGGAAGGAAAATGGAGCATTGTATGAAATAATTCAACAAATCAACACCTTGAGAATGAAATGGCACATGCGTTGCTACATAGTATGAACATTCATCCCTGAGCAACATCCCCAGGCATTTATTCCTTTGATACTCCTACCTGTCTCAAATGTAAACTCTTTCCACCTTTAAAAGCGAAAGGCAACAAAGACTGAGCTCACATTACTTTAATGCCAGTGGAAATGATCTCTCCATCCCTGCATGCCGAAGGCCACAAACATGTCTTATTTATGATCATAAATTTCATACCACCGATGCTTTGGAGCTGCAGTACTGATTTCCTCACTCAGCCATTGTCGTGTACAGATTGAATCAGTGAACAGAGGCTTCGGTAACCTCTGGAGACATCTGACTGTAGGGAAAAAAAGCCTTTCTTCGTCTGCTAATGATCGCCGCTAATGCACAGAGCTGAAGCCCAAACACTTCAGGCCAAAGAAATAGAGACTGCAAACAGAACACTATTCACACCAGCCGCCATGACAACACCACGGAAACGATGCCCAAACAGCTAATTATACGATTCTCCGGGGAGAGGTACAGGGGGCTAACGGAAACACATGAAAGGATAATGCAACCCAATCTAACAAACCCTTGTGAAGCTTGTAATATTTGTTTTTGTTGAGTCTGTGACAGAAAGGTTTGATACCGCAGAGATACCGCAGGTCTTTCCTCCCTGCATCTGTCAGACTTTACAATCAGCACTGCTCCCAGTAGTCATACCAAAACTGATAATTCTCCATGTGCAATATCAATATTTCCTCTATGCAATAATGTGACTTCAACAATTCAGCCTGTGGACTTGTTATATTTTGTTTACTGTTCACTTATTATCTTTATTGATGCTTGTTGACTTGCCTGTTTTTGCCTTGCACTATCTTGCCTGTTGTTTTTTATCCTTGCACTATCCCCTTTGCTGCTGTAACACTGCAGTTTCCCCGCTGTGGGACTAATAAAGGATTATTTCATTATCTTATTATCTTATTATTCATTCTTAATAACTTTAGAAGATGCAGTTTGTGGCATTGTTGGAATAGAATGTGTTATACTATCAGGTGTTCCTGCTAATTTGTGTACATCTTGTACATTGCCTTTCAGGTTGTAACATCTAAACTATGGAACGATCGTCCCCTCTCCCTTCACTCTGTGGACTCTGTGGACACTTTCAAAAGGCAGCTAAAGACATTTTTATTCAGTCAGGCTTTCCAGTAGTATGATGTTTCAGTGGTTATGGTTTTATGCTATTAAAACTGTTTCATGTTTTCTTTTATTTATGTATTTAAATTGATTTTTAATAAGCTGTTTTTGTGTTTTTAAATTGTAAAGCACTTTGTGACCTTCTTGTCTGTGAAAGGTGCTATATAAATAAAATTTACTTACTTACATATGAAGTTCATAGAATCGGCCACTATCATTATATTGTGATTGTGAATCATATTTTTTATATATGCATATTGTATTTCTATTTATTTTTTTATGAATTATACAATGTACGTGTCTATCTCAACAATATAACACTTATAGCACTTAAAATATACACACTATTTTGAGTTATTTTGCAGTTACAAAAAGGGTAATTCTTTGAAGAAAAAAAAAAATCACGGTAACCACAGCGTCACACTAGATCAGCTCTGTGATAACTGAACTTCATTCATAATGCATCTTATGCTGACATTCTGTTCCCGCCACGTTGTTGTGAGGTGTGTCTCAGGTAAAAGCCAGTGAAGATCTTTATTCTGCTTCCTTTGTTGTCAAAGTAAAATGGAAATTAAATCGGTAAAGGAAACCTAAATTCTCTATTTAAGAGCTCCGGATTGTAAGAGAGGAAGAACAGAATGCTGCATGTGTGTGTGTGTGTGTGTGTGTGTAATGTAGAGCTCTGTGGTTAAGACTTGAGGATTTGCTCAAGCGCCACTAAATTCAAAACTTGCCATTGATTAACCGAGTGGGCTTATATATCAAACGTATTGATCGCTAACACATTTGGGGCAAATACAGTTTAAAACATTACTCAGATTTCATTGCAGGTGGAATATAACATCAGACTGAAACAGGTATTAATTTTTCGTGCGATGGTGTATTTTATGAATGGCTTACTGACATGGAAATAATAGAAAACTATAGTGACAGGAAATATGATTTTGAAATTTACCTTTCTAGTTGGTTCAACTCATCATAAATCAGAGCAGTTGTGTCACCATCTTCATATTTTTTCAGCAAAAAAAAAAAAAAAAAAAAAAATCATTTATTCTTATACTGAGGAGAAGCACCAATGCACCCAGTTATTCAGCAATATTCAGCTCCATACTGCTATACACTACTCACAAAATACTCAAGAGAGTTTTTGAAAATAATGACTTGTGTAAGGTCAGCTCTGTCAAAACCACGAGGAGAGACCTGTCAACAACCCCTATAATTACATATTTCATAACAGGGGATAGTCCACTGCTGAAGAAGTTATTCGGTTGCTTGGCAACAAAAGGTCATCATTTTAATCCACATCACCACTTCTCATTATTTTGAGAGCAAGTGTCAAATGCGTTAGGGTCAGCTCAGGGAAGAGGAGGTTCTGGCTGGAAGTGTAAATCACATGACAAACACGGGAAGTGTGAGTAGCTGTTAAATAAAAGACAATTGGGAGTTTATTTTATCAGCTGTTAAAAAACAGTAGAAGAAGCAGAAGAAGGGCAGAATTCATAAAGAAAGAAATCACAGTAACTACACAGCATCTAAATGAGCATCGTGATAAATGAGGCTCATTCGTAAATCTTTCTTTAGGTTAACAAGTGCACCATGTCCCATTAAAGGACCATACCATCCATTTTGCATGTTTGAGCCTAATATATTTAATTTTCATACATGTTATGTTACTGACAATCATTTTCCAAAGGATAAAACTGTATTTCAGCTTTCCTGATATTTTGCTAAATCTCTTAATCATTCAAACTCAAATATTCAAGCGATACACCCACCTTAAAAATCCATGTCTCTTGCCTACTAATAGTTGCGCAGCCTTATGAAGTCACGGTCCTTTAAATTTTTCCATAAACGCAGGTCTTCTTTTGGGACTATATTCGCCGGTGGAGACATACAATCACTCCACGCTTTTTATTGGGCTTAAATGCTAAAATTATGAAACTTCAAAAAAATCCTGAATTCAGGCAAGCAGTCCCCGGGTTACGAACAAGTTCCGTTCCTATGGCTGTCTAAGTCGGATTTGTATGTAAGTCAGAACAATTACGTAAGATGTGTATCTAGCATATATTATCTATCTATGCATAAGAAACACTTCCAGATACAGTAAAACATCTTAAACATAATAATACCGCTGAACCGCTGACAACGTGCAAAGTTTTGATGTGTGTCGCAAAGTAGTGCGCTATTCGTTATTACAAAACATTGTACGTAATTTGAATTTTTAATTTAATAGGCTTTATGGCGGTCTGTCAGGGACTGCCTGTATATGTCTTGTTTGCGACGATGGATTACCTATCGCAAGAATGTTTCAAGTATCAACAAGTTGATTTTAATAGCGTACCAGAATGAACTGAAAACACTGGCGGTCTGGAAGGTAGGAAAAACATTTTAAATTCACCCTTCCAGTAGTATTATTTGGGAAATGATTGTCAGTAACGTTACGTGTATGAAAATTTAATATATTAGGCTCAAACATGCAAAATGGGTAGTATGGTCCTTTAACTATTACAGTTGTTGTAAGGTGTGTCTCATGTAAAAGCCAATGAAAATCAGAGTATTAAAGAGCAGCTTCATATTTAAGAGTCAAACTTCCTCTGGTGTTAAAGCAACACTGACATATTAAATATGCAAACTAAACCTAAAGTCTGCTTCAGAGCTCTGCGCGTTAAGAGACTGACATAAGAGATAGAGCCACTCACTGCAGAGAGTCACGGTGCACGGAGAGTGGACAGTGGCATGTGTGTGTTTATGTGTGTGTGTGTGAGAGAGAGAGAGAGAGAGAGAGAGAGAGAGAGAGAGAGATGCAGAGCACAGAGGATGAAACTTGAGGAAGAGGCACAGAGCCACAAGAATGTCTGTGAGATCAAACCAAAACGCACCATTTAAATAAATTGACTGATCAACTGAGTTGGCTTTCCGATCAAACTTATCGGAAAGCAACATGATCAGCAACATGTGAGGCAATTTAAAATGTCACCCAGATTACTTACCAGACTAAAACTGGTCTTAATTTTTGCATGATGTTGTATTTTATAAATCGTTCCTCTGACATGTAAATAAGGTAATATTGTTGTTACGACTCTTTCAAGGCTAAAGCTAAAACATACCGCTAACAGCTGTTTATAAATGAAGAAACATGGTTGCGTGACAATATTTGCCCTTATCGACATGTGAAATCTGGCGCTGTATTTTATGAGTCTGCCCCTATTTGTTAAAGAATAAACAAATGCTGGAGCATTATGGATGAAAACATAAAAACCAGCCAGCCAAAATGGCTCCACGTTGGCATGGAAACCCACTGTGACCACTGCAAAACAAGTGACTCTCCAGGGCAAAAAACAAAGTAAGACCTGAGCTCAGCAACCACATACACAACAATGTGTATGGCAAACAATCAACTTTCTCTGGTGCTCTGAAAAGTAATTGAATTCTTGCTCTAAGTGCTAACACGGAACATGCAAACAGCTTCCAAAGTGGGTTTTTTGTCATGCGAAAATCCAACGTGAACAACTGAAAGCGGCTGTTAAAATCAAGTCCAGAGCAGAAAGCACGTGGGTCACACAGCTAAAAATGATGGTTTGATTATTTAAAAAAAAAAAAAANAAAAAAAAAAAAAAAAAAAAAACGTGCACAGTCAATCGTGGACAAAACTAACAGTGAACCCTCTGGTGCACAAAGGTTAACACCATGTCTATGCATCATTTTAATTAGCAGCCGTGACACACAGGAATGCACCAATGCTCGTGCTGATTGTGGGATTAACTACTACATCATTTTAAAACAAAAATAAACAGATGAACAAGAACAACTAGACTTCTGTCATCGCTTGTGTATGCAGCAGATTCTTCAATCCCTCTGCATGACTTAAACATGATAAAAACAACCCCAATTTGACCTGCTCTTTGCAGAAAAGGAGGATTTTAAGGAGCTTAAGTGGAACAAAGGATCTCTCACATACAAAAAACTCACTGACATTAAGATATGCATAAGTGAAGTGATCAAAATAACTTGATGGAACTCAATCTGACAATGTTTCACAACAGAGACTTACAAACTTCTCTTTTAATTAAAAATATGTTTATGCATTATGAGGTTGACGGTAGAAAGTTTCAGCTCTTGTATGAGATATGATGAGGTAACTAAGGAAGTTGTAAGAGAAAGTTTTTGCAGATATAAATCCAGCACTCACTCAAAACTCCCTCAGCAGCTCATCTGAACGTCATATGACGAACAGTCGGATGAATGGATGGATGGACTTGAAGACTTCTGCACAAATCCTACATAGGATCTCCAATTTTTTTGTCCTTCCCTAAAAGGACTGGAGTCTTGCCACTTCATGAAGCGCTGTGTTTTTTTTTGTGGAGAATAATCCAGAAATGTTCGCCGAGCTGAGTTAATTCATCTCAACAACCGTTTCAACGAGATCCAACCAGGATTTATGAGGCTCTTCTGCAGCCTCTCTAAGCTCCTCTCAGGTCTGTGCGGGGGCTTAGCAGACACCGCCTCAGCACTCAGTTAGAGCACTCTGCAGGAGAGGTTGCTTTATTCTGGGAGAGAACTGGTCATCCCAAATTGGGTGTTACTTATAGAGGGCACGATGCCAAGTCCTCAGCTAAATAATGTCTCCCCTGAGTTAACCGCCGTGTGGTTCACAGCTGCCTCTGCAGTAAATGCATCACCTTCTGCCTTGTCCCTGCTGTGGGGAGGCCACCCTCCACCAGGCAATCATTTGGTGTGTGTGCGTGTGTGTGTGTGTGTGTGTGTGTGTGTATATATATATATGCATCTCTGCAGGCCTGGATGGTGATGGCAAGCTGGCATGACGTCCACACACGCACTCATACCTGGCAGTGCGACAAACAGGATAGGTCATCCTGACTCTCTGCAGATGCAGCACAGTCAGACACCAACCTCAACCTCATCCATATGTGAGAGGTGGAGGAGTAATGAGGGGTTTCATTTACGTACTTGCACTTGCAGACTAAGATTTCTATTTTTAATGCAGAATAAAGTGTTTGATTTCACTCGAGCACGTATTTATGACCCCACAGCCTGTGCCTCATTTGCCAGCTGTTTGGAGTTAGTTTAGCTTTTTTTTTTTTTAGTTTTTATAAGTTTACACACACACACACACACACACACACACACACACACACACACACACACAAAATAAATAAATAAATAAATAAGTAAATATTAGAAATGAAAAAAAAGTAAAAATATAATGTGAAGGAAAGCTGCAAAAACCCTCAAGGAGTCTGAACAGGGCAGCTCTCCATAAGGTGCATGGAAATAATTAAATTATAAGACAATTAAAAGTGGAAAATAAGAAAGTGAAAAACTAAAAATAAAAGATTTTAAAATGGTAAGCCATAGGGGTAACATGATTGACAACATAACAACCCTTTTAAAAATGAAAATGAGACAATTCAAAGAAATTAGGGGGCAGGACATTAAAAATAGATCCTCTGTATAAGAAGCCAAACTGTAGCTGTGTTGTTCTGCAAAAAGGAGGCTTGCGTTTACAAAGAGTGCGAGTGGGATAATTATGAAATTGATAATTAGAGGAAAAGATTTTGTTAAAGAATGGAGGAAGGATTCTCTTTAATGATCCACAGACAAATAAACAGAACTGCAGGTGACTAATTTGATAAACAGTGAGAAGGCCAGACTGATGAAACAGAATTTGAGCCGGATGATTTCTATTTACAGTTTATGATACGCATCGCTCTTGTTTGGAGTTGAAATATAGAGGCCAGTTTTGTGGTATAAGTACTCGTCCAGACCATATGGATCAGTTACCAACAAATATAAAAAGCATACAGACTGAGCAAACAGGATACACTTTACAGATATTTTGGACGGCCAGCACGGTCATGATGGACAACATGAACCTCATGTCTATTATCTCTTGAATAAACAAATCTGCATCCTCCCTCATATGCCTGCGGTAAAAAGGTCCGCCATTTATCGGCATAAGTTCAATTACCAGAAAGGCAGGGACTCCCTGAGTGCTACAGCTCTATTATACCCAAAGCCCAGGCATTCCAGCTTTGTCTCTTTTGTCTATAATCCAGTTTAGCTTGAAATAAGTGGTTTAGTGCAACCCAGTAGGAGGCATGAGGGAATTTTTTTTTTGTCTCCCTTTTTGTGTTTCAACTGCAATCAGTTCAGAACTGAAACAATTTAGCCTTTATAAGGGAGGCATGTGAATAAAATAGCCTTGGAGATAAAATGCAAAACAGGCCAATTACTGGATCTGGGTTTGTGCCTCAGCCTGCCTTTTTTTCCCTCCACACTTTGATTAGGTCAAATTGACTGTGTAGAAATCTAATCTAATAGGTTTTTTTTTTCTTTTTTACAAACATCCACTTGGGTGTTTTGAAAGAAGTGTTAAGTGGAAAGAGCTCACATGGAAAGTAAATTAATTAGTTTGGAAGAAGTAGCATATTCTCTGGATACACAAACAGGGTTTTGGAATAATTGGTTGATGCACACCATCCTACAATACAATCTATCACAGGACACATTTAACTAGCCGATCAAAGAGCAATCCTATAAATGGCTCGCACTATAACAAGTTCTATTTAGAGAAAATCCTGAGAGAGTGACATGTCTGAACTCTTTCCTCCTCTCCATCATTACTGAGATCAATTGTCTGTGGAAAGCCTTTCATCAAGATCCTCCCTCATTGATAGACTTGTAATGGAAGTGAAAATGAGCTCAGGCGACAACTCGCACAGTACAACCACCTTCAGACTCTTCAAACACACTCACTCAAAGCTCCAACTCAATAACGGCATCAGATCCCCTTAAAAGTGGTGAATTCTGTTTGAGGCTTTGATGGATGGATGTACGCTTGGCTTAGATTTATATTTCGAAGTGTCATTTCTCCGTGACCGCTGGATCAAATGATCAAATTCGTGGTTGATGAACCGCAAATCTACAATCCATCATTGCTCTGCCTTATCAGCTGCAGCTGTTGTGATCCAAGACTCTCAAAAAAACACGACTGTTAGCAAGCAAGACAAGATAAGCGCTCGACTCTTTGACTCCCCAACAACATGTTACAGGATTAACAACAGCTGGGCTACGTTTTCCCAAAATGATTAAGCTGGTGTCTGACACTCGGCTCCAACCTAAATCATATGGTCTTACGTTTAATTTAGACCTTTTTGTTTATTAATCTATGCAATAAAAACACAGCTGACACTTTCCACAATGACTTCATTTACACATTGATATCTGTCTTAACCACTAATCCAATCATTTACTTTTTCCTACATGTACAAATTTTTGCAAATTTATATAATGTTCCTTCAACACAGCATTTGACAGTGTATATCAAATGAACAGATGAATTCCAGATTATTAAATTATCCTGAAGTATTAAAAAAAACAGATGAGAATGAAGATAGATGCTCCCTCGTGCACCCAATTTCCTCCTTAACTGATTTTTTCAACTTCGTAAGGAGCTTTTAGCAAGTAATGGAATAAAACAGCCCAGGACACGTCCCTCAAGGCCTAAATATCCATGAAAAGAAATATTGTGAAACGAAACGGCCAGAGAACAAGCTTGTGATCACGTCCTAGAACACCATGCACAGTATAGTCCTTAAGAACTCTGATAACTAACAGAAAGAGAGAGGGGGAGGAAATTGGCAAAACAAAACTATCCAATATGTGATGTTTATCTGGACAAATGGACTGAATGAGCTGGAATTTAAATTTGAGCGGTGAAAGCAAATAGATCTGGGAAAATTTCTGACCAAGATGCCATAAAACACGCCAGCTCATGCTCTGTCGGTCAGCCTTTATTAACCATAATCATTGAAGCAACACAGGATCCATTTCCCTTGAAGCATTCCAGCTTGTCTCCCTCTCCATCTCGCTCATGCTCAGCCTCTTTAAACACACTTTTCATTAGATGCCCAAATCTTCCAATAAGGGAAAAGTCCTGCATCCTGATGAGCCTGGTTTAAGGATCAAACAGGATGTCCTCCTTCCACTTCCAAAATCAGATGACATTTATTTTCTCATCAGTGGCATCAGAAGGTGCATCTGGAAGGGATGAAATATGAACCTCTGGTCCTGAGTAAATGGAGAAGTGTTTTATAGGTACACTGGGAGGGAATGTGCTGTGCTAGCCAGATTGACATACCTTTAGCCCAGACAAAAGAAGCCTTGAACATTAGCCTGAGGTGAGGAATATAAACAGCTAATCAATGGAAAATGCTCCAGGTTGCCAGTTGTGAGTGGTTAGTGAAACGTGAGTTGATAAGGTGTATGGAAAAGTAAACCAAAAACTCCTCACTCAATTTTCCAAAAGAAGTAAAAATATTTCCGAAGGAAGTCCAACTCAGAAAGTAATCCGATGCTTTGGCTCTGTGGTAAAGAAAAAGGCCCATCAAATTTTGATAGATTGCGGGTCGCACAGCACGGTCAAACATGACAATTCATTAACATAACTCAAAACTACAGCGAGTAAATAACTCGGAATTCATCTTCATTAGTTCCGTGTTCTAACTGCAGCTCTACTCTGAAAGGGGTCAGGCGGACCAAACAATAAGAGCATAATGACAATGGAAAACCAAAGTCTACTCAAACCCTTAACATTTCATAGGAGATATTTATTGAGTGAAACCACAGTAATAGTTTGAAAAATAAACCGACTGTCCCTGAATTGCGGTCTTTAGTTTCCCAGATTTATTTGTACTGCGAGGGCCAACCAGACTGTGTGACCACTGCTGCAAATTTACTGTGACAACATGCTGATTCAAGCTTCATGGACGGTGCTGGAGTTTTGGCTGGAATATGTGCTTCATACTCGATGATGCAAATAGTTAAATTCTGTTAAAGAGTTCAGAGATACCTGGAAAACAAACTAACAAACAAACAAAGACTCAAAAATTTCAGAAAAGCAGCATGTTTCTATATTACTACAATTCAAAACTGTTGAATGACCCAGAAATTTCACCAACAAGGCAATAAATTGATATAAATATATAGCCAAGACATTCATAATGTTGCAAATGGTGATGACTAATGGAAGTGAGTGATCTACAATTAATTATTGATAAGTACAAAACCCCACAAAGCTCCATTTTCAGCAGTCATTATTAATAATAAACTCTTTTAGCTTGTGTTTAAATGCTAATTGGTTATTAATCTTTGTAATTATGTTAGCACCTGAAATCAATGATTCTGTTCAATTAAACAGGTAAATTGTTTTTACTTGGGTTTTTAGGCACTAGCATCCCTAAAGTCAAATTCTGGGTTTAAAAAAAAAGGCCAAAACAAAACAGCTTTCTCAGGAAACATGTCAGTCTATTGTTGTTTTGCAAAATCAAATATTCCATGTGTCATCTGCAATGGTGAAAAGGTGACTCTGGAATCCTGACTGTCGGAAACTGGCAAATAAAAAGAAATGGTTAAAATGAGCAAAAGAACACAGACAATTGACTGGATTTTCTTTTTATTTGCCAGTTTCAGATACGGCTTTTTCTTTAAAACTCTGCCTTTAATGTCGAAAAACCTGGAATCATCTTTTCACCAAACTTTTGAACGCTGGTATGTTGTCAGTTGTGTCTGAAATAGATCTGTCCTGTCCTTGCATGGATTCCCAGTCATTACGGCACATTTGGGGGATCAGAGTTGTGCAGCAGGGTTTATGGAGGCAGAACAAGCATGGAGGAGACAGACAAAGCCAGAGCCGAGGTCCAAAGCCAGCAGATAAACCGTCAGAGGCATGTCAGATGTTGGCCGCAGAAAATGGCGTTGATGCACTTTTTTTGTCCACCCTGAACCGCTTTTGAGAATGTCTTTGCTGGTGTGTCACGTTACCACTGACAACCGCGTCTTTGTGACAGCGTGTCATTTGCTGCTGTTTATACTGGCCGAGCACCGAGCGCACGAGGAGCTCGGCAAATGCAAAAAAGATGACTTGCGGTGCGAGATGACGATGAACGGCAGAAACAAGCATCAATCATAAAACACTCACGGTTAAAACCCACTCCAAGCTGAATCATCAAATGATAATGTTCCGCTTTAAACCGTGGACGTGTATGTCTGTGCTTTGAAAGGAAAGATACTAACCTGAGGCTTTTCTCCACACTTAAACGTAGCCATCCTTTATTCATTCACCTCCATGAAATAAGCACTGTCTCTAAAATAGCATCCTTTATGATGAGAAAAGGGGGGTATTTTATTTTTTCACTGGTTTCTACCACGGTGGCGTGGTGGCTCAGTGGTTAGCACCACCTCACACCAAGAAAGTCCCGGGTTTGAATAACTGGGGCCTCTCTGTTCAGAGTTTCCATGCTCTCTTCATGGTTTAGCTCCGGGAGCCGTGGTTTCCTCCCACAGTCCAAAGCCAAGCACGTTAGGTGAACCGGAAAATTGTAAATTGCCCGTAAGTGTGAATGTGAGTGTGAAACAGTTTATCTGTCTCTGTCAGTTCGTGTATATTCATGTTATAACTTCGATTCTACTCTGATTAAGGCAATAAATGTAACATAAACAGCATAATCAGATTGAAACTGGCATGTGAGTGGCAGGCGGCTGTTTTTGGTAAAAGATCTGTGCATAAGTCTTATTTCTTTTTATAATCAGCTTGACGTGAGCATGTCAGCACCATGATGGATTGGCGATCTGTCCAGGATGTATCCTGCTTCCCGCCCAATGAATGCTGGGATACGCTGCAGGGACGTGAGGATAAGAAGGTAAAGAGAATGAATGGATGGGGTCGACAGATTCTTTCTGACCACATCATGAATGTTAACAAAAAATATGAGGTTATCTACACAGTCACTTTCATTTCTTACACTAGTGAAAAATATGGAGATTTAAAGGAGCATACTGGTTGTTTGTGCCTGTATGAACCCAATGAATACTTCCCACATAAATGTTACATTACTACCAGCTATTTTCAAAAATAGAAAACCATATTTTAGTTTATTATTTTGCCAAATTCCCTAATCTTTCAAAACCAAATTTTCAGGTGATACACCCATGTATGTTCACATGTAGAAGGCATGTCATTTTAATTTCTCTGGTAAAAGCAGTCTTATCTTGGGACTATATTCTCTGGCGGAGAAATACGTTTTCTTCCATGTAGCTCCGTGTTGGATCGGTTAAATTAAGTAACATCGACAAAAAATTGAGTAGACATTGCGTCTGCTGTGATGTTTTAACTACCTCAAGCACGTTTCAAGTCTCTACTAGCGTACTGGAATAAACTGAAACCAATGACAGTCTGGAAGGTAGGAAAAACAATTCTAAATTCTGAATTCACTGCTCCAGTAGCATGTTTCCTAAAATGGTTGGCATTATAGTGACATGTATTTGGTAGTATTTATTGGGTTTAAATATATAAAACCACCAATATGGACCTTTAAGGAAAGTTCAGCTCGTTGAATAAAATGTGAATATAGAAAGGACATTGTTTTGTTGGGTTTTTTTGTTTGTTTGTTTTTTTTGCAGCCAAACAGAGTCATAACTTAAGACTTGGCTGGAATCACTCAAGTCACTGAAAACGTGTGGAATGGTTTGTAGTTTTCAGCACTGAAGCTACATCAAAGTGAGAAAGTGCGTGTACACGAGAGAGAATGACAGACAAAAAGCAAGGCAGAGCCTGCGACATCAAAAGGAAAAACTGAAAAACCTTAAGGCTAATGTGGGAGTCTGCGAGAATGCCAGACATCTTTCTGTAGGCCTCTGAGCCTCGACACGTCTCCGTGCTGCCTTCAGATTCACACCAGGGCACGATAGCTCAATTCTACACCTGCATGTTTTGAGGTGACCAATAAATCTGGGGTTTGAGTAAAGAATTCACAAACAGCATGTGATACCAGATGCCTGAGATGCCACGTTAAAATGCGACAAATGAAAAATTTCTGCATCTAGCAGATTTATTCAAACACTTACGACTTTCCTGACAAAGAATACTAAGTCATTTTTCCTCCTCAAAAAAGAATGCTGGAGCTAAAACTAACAGTAAAGAACTGTAAACGTGTATTAATAATAAATCAAATTGCACATTATTTGTCTTGTACAGTTGCTTAGGGGTCAGTTAAAGGAGCATACTGGTGTTTTTGCATGTTTGAGCTCAATAAAAACTAACCACATACACGTCACATTATAGCCAGGCATTTTCCAAAACATATTAGTGGAACAGTACATTTTCCAATTGTTTTTCCTACCTTCCAGACAGCCATTGCTCTCAGTTCATTCCAGCATGTTATAAAATAGACTTGTAGAAACATAAAATGTGCTTGAGATGATAAATATATCACAGCGAACCAACTTCATTCTTATTTTGTTTTTGTAGAAGTTACTTAATTTAACAATCCAATATAGAGATGCACGGAAGAAAATGTATTCCTCTGCCAGAGAATATAGTCCCAGCAGAAGACTGCTTTTACCAATTTTACCAGAAATTAAAATGACCATGCCTTCTATGAGCTAATGTGCCTGTTAGCAGGCAAAACATTGAATTTTAAGGATGGTGTATCATCTAAACATTTGATTTTGAAACATTAGAGGATTTTATACAATAAAAAGAAAACTAAAATACAGTTTTATGTTTTGGAAACTGATTGCAGTAATGTAATGTGTAGCAGGTAGTATTTATTGCACTCAAATATGCAAAACCCCAGGTATAGTCCTTTAATAAACTGCTGCTAACAAATGGAACCTTTGATCATTCAGAATGAACAAGAGTCATAATACTACTGGAGTATCGTTTTACAGATCCTATTGTGAAAGAGGATTCTTTCCACAATTTGCATCCATGTTTACAAGCGGCAGATTGGCCAATGTGGCTTCGCTTTACCACTGAGATAATCATTCCAGTGTGTCACAGTAGAGAAATTAGAACTGGGTAGAGGCCAGAAACCATTTAGTCGAAACGATCGACTGGCTTAATGTTTAAGGACAAGAACTGCAACTCAGCAGATGAACAAGAAAGAATGAGAAGCAATTACAGTGCATTGTAAGAACAGAAATGAGGGCTAAACAGCCAAACAACAGCACTCCGTCTTTCACACATGCATGAGCACGCTCAACGAGCTTAATCACAAAGCCTGCTGGTATTCAGTACGTTACATGGCAAAGAGGTCCCTCGCTGCACATTAATCATTTTGCTTAAATGGTCACTGCAGTAGTTTTGAAATATTGTATCATCAAGAGGGTGATAACAGACTTAAAGGGGCATTATAGGTCTGACTGAGAAATAGGATAAATACGCTGGATCTGAGAATAAAGTCACAATGTATGTTTTTTCTCACATTTTTCCACAGAAAATGGCCCAACTTAGCTGATAAAATATCAGTTTTATGAAAAGCATACAATTTCCCTTCCTACGCTCATATCCAGATTGTATCTTGGTATGATTTAGCCTGCATGAGCTCGCAGATACCATTGTGATCTGATCTCACATGACAAGCTTGCATGGAAGGAGCAACTCCACAGCCTCCTCATCCTCGTGCAAAGGCTGTCTCGAAAGATAAAGGTCAAAAAAGGGTGTTTTCAGACCGGTAGTTTGTTTTCTCTGGTCACTAAATTGTTACAGTTGCATCTGCTTGGTATGAGTTTTGGATTTTACAGGAAAAATTCCAAACAAACCAAAATATATCAGGAAAAATCACAGAAGAATTGCTGATTGGTCAGAAATGTCTGGGGGCGGGAACAAGAAAATCAAATCAGGAAAAAGTTTACAATGCCGGGAAAACTAAATAACATTGACCAAAGACAGATTTGGGATAAGTTTCCAGTCTTAGTCATCATTTGGACCACGCACCAAAAACCTATGGCAGCAGAAGCTGAATTTGACTTCAAGACAAAGTCTGGAAAACCGCATGTTGCTTCACATGAAGTGAGGAAGATGTGCTGAACAGGAGAACGGAGCGCATATTAATGACATGGAACAAGCTAATCTTCAACGTGTTTATCTGAAGATGTGTTTCCCAGCATCTGTTTGATTTGTTAAGGCTATAAGCTTATTTATCACTAACCATGTTTCATATCAAACAAGGGCAGCGAGATGGTCCTGTTCATTTGGAACTGATCCGAGATCACTTCCTCAAACTGGTTTTAGCGCGGTTGTTTGGTCCACACCCAAATCCGATTGTTGGTTGGTGCTGACATGGAAGCTAAGTGCAGTTTCTAAATTTCCTCCTCAGAATTCTGTAGCTTTATCTTTGGTGTTCAAACCCTACAGTCTGATTGAACAGGACTTGTTGGCATGAAACTGCCCTGAGACACAATGAAACGCTGTGACTGAAGTAACAGCAGAAAAGAATTTCCACATACATGCTGTCCTTGTTGCATGTGTGCTGGAGGGTTCTAGGACCATGCAAATGTGACCTTTTCACATTCTTTCTCTCCCTCTCTCGTTTCCTCTCACGCTCTACTGTGCAGAAAATATTCTAGAATGTTTTAATATATAACTGGGTGACATCCAGCGTGTAATTAAAGACTAAACATCAGTCTTGCATATGTCTGTGTCTGAAAATAGAGCATCCAGTGGTTCAGGATTCATGACAGATGCATCAGGCAGAACTCTGAAAATGTCTCCAGCACACTCTTCCTTTCTCTCCATGCATCTTGTCTCTTAGCTCCCCATCCATTAATGTCTCTCTCCTACTTTCATTCATCTTCATCGCTCTTTTGCTTCATCTCCCTCACATGCTTTCGCCCTCTGTGCTGTCGAGCGCCCAGGGTAATATGGCCTCCGTTTGAAATATGTTGTGGTCCACTCCTGCAGCAGATTCTGCTGGGACTCAAAGCTAAAGCAGCCTGCTAACCTCTCCTGGTGATACACCGGACCACTCTCCCTTTAAACAGCCATTGTGGATATTCCAGGATGTTATGAGATAATGCAGCAGAAAGAACGTGCTGATAGCCCTTAATTTGTTCTTCTTCTCCTTGTTTGTTTAAACTGGCGTTTTGCCCAAACGAGCATCGGAATGATTTGATTTCTCCTCTCCAGCAGAAAGGGTTTGGCAACAGATGATTGTTGGATAGGCTTTATTTTTATTAGGATTCCTAGTAGTCCTATTTCCTCTACTAAGCATACAAACAACCAACTTGAGAAGATTTCTCAAAAGCACACTTTTCACAAGGTTTTGGGTGATTCCATTATTCATTTTTATCATATTGTTGAGCTCCATTAACAGTGCATAGAACACGTGTCCACCAGAGGACATTATCTACAAATCAATCTCATCAGCTCTAAAAACACATTTCTGCAAATCTCATTATGAACTTGATGAGATGTGTTATCAATCAGGATTTTTTTTAGTGAACTACACTGTTTGAGGTGCAATAGAATAAGATAAAGCTGCAGAATTCTGAGGAGGAAATTTAGAAACTACACTCAGCCTCATGTCAGCACCAACAAAGATTTGCAGCAGTCCTTGCTGTGCTTTTCATGCACTTACAGAAACTGGAAATTAAGTGATGCAATGATGCAGATCTGACTGACTGATTTTATGTGCTAGTTCACTGCTGACATCATAAAAGAAACCATAAATAGGAGCTGCAGCCAGCAGTTGAAACAAAGGTCAAAATCATATTTCACTTGCACTGAAAGTTAAAATTACAGTTTGTAAAGTTCTGAGTTTAAAATATCAATTGACCTGTGAAAGTTCTGGAGGAATATGGACAATTTAACTCAAGATCATCATCAAAAAAAAAAAAAGAAAAAAAAAGTAAAATGCCAAAAAACTCATTGGAAGCATGATTCTGTTAATTGGAATGGCACTTCTGTGTGAAATATTTAACTCTTGTGAAAGCCTTTTTGGGGGCAAACAAACAAATCTAAATGGAGACTTCATTTGGGGGGAAAAACCCATATAACTGTTGTTTTTTAAACTGTAAAAATTATGTTTTTTTATTGTACATTCCTGATAAAATGATCAAACTTATGCTAAAATAAACAAAAATCTAAATAAAGTAACAAAATACAGGTAATGCAATGCTTGATTGATAGCACCTGAAATGCAAAATAAAACTCTAAAAATATCTGTTTTTACAAACACGTGTCCTGATTGAGAGAAGTCAGTGATGTATTCTTTGCAGGACCGGAGTCTTACATAACACGTCACCATCGATTCTATAAAAAGAACCTGTGCATCCACGGTCAGCGAGAAAGCAAATTCTAGCTGCACACTGCACTGTCCTTCCACACCAAGATGCAGCTGCTTGAGGAATTTTAAAATATATACATCACCATATTTCCATCTCTTTCTCTCTCAGCAGACAAACTGAGGGTCAGAGTGGTGGCTCTCTGGTATCGTGCATGTCAGGTTTGCTTACGCCTGAGAATGGAAGATGGAAGCAAAACTAGCGCAAGTCACTTTCCATCACTTTGGTCTCACTTGCCACATTTCCCCCAAAGCAAAAACAGTCACCTATTCAATCAACCATGTGCAGAATGGCTTCACGATTAGCCTGCCGTGCAATATCATCTTCCTGAAATGTAGATCAGAGGCCTGCTTATCCAGCTTAAAGGACCATACCAGTGATTTTGCATGTTTAAGACCAATAAATATTAACCCATACATGCTACGATTCGAACAAGCATGTTCCAAAACATGAAACTGTATTTTAATTTTCCTGTTATTTTGCTAAATCCCCTAATCTTTCAAAATAAAATGTTTTAATTTTTTGGTAAAAGCAGTTTTCTCCTGGGACTATATTCTGTAGCGGAGATATACATTTTCTTCTGTGCAGCTCCATGTTAGATTGGTTAAATTAAGTAAATTAGACAAAAAAAAAAAAATAAGAACAACATTTGGTTTGCTGTGATGGATAACTTATCTCAAGTCTTTACAAGATTATTTTAATAGTGTACTGGAAGGAACTGAAAACAATTGCTGCTTGGAAGGTAGGAAAAACAAATCTAAAATGTACCACTTCAGTAGCATGTTTCAGAAAAAGGCTGGCTGCCATGTAACATATATGCAGGTTATATTTATTGGGCTCAAATGTAGAAAAATCATCATTTTAAAATCAGACACCCAGATTAGCTTTTCACTTCTTTTCTGTAAACGTGATTCCATCATGCAGATCCGACTGTCCATCTCCCCATTCAGACCAGACCGGTGGTGTGTATCCCCATGTGTGAGGCAGGTGGGTGAGGGCAGGGGGGCACGGTGGAGCCCACCGGGCCCCATCCATCACAGCTGACAGGAGCCATTAGAGCATGCAGGAGCACCTGTGGAGCCGCAGGTAAGAATGTATGGGGCGAGCTGTGCACTGTTTTACCTCATATAATACACAGCAAAGGTATGTGTGGATGTTATATATTTATATATATATATGCAATGTCTATACCTTGTGTTCACGCACACACACATATTTCTCAGTTAAGCACACACACAGCTTGCTGTAGAGCTAAAGAAGAGAGGGAGCTCCTCTCTGATGTCCCTCTCAGCTCCCCCCTCCATCTTTGTCATGCAAGGTCAGGACCCTCCAGATCCACAACACCTGAGCACAGGTAAGCCCTGTCAACTCTGTCACCACACACACACAGCAAGCAATGACCTTCCACTAACACCACAAGTGTGAACACGATATGGAAAGTGTGAAAGGATAGATTGTGTAAGCTTGACATTCACCAAGGGGCGGCTGGGTCTTGTCTCATATTTGGAACTCATTTTCCACTGACTGATTTGTTTGATGTTGGACTTGAAGAAAAGCTTTCACAAAGGGACGTCTCCAGTTTCCCTTTTGTGTTTTTCATACGCGGAGGTGCTGATGCGTAAGGCTGACGTGTGGAGGATGAGCTAACCATTACACTTGTCCGTTGTCATGACATCATCAGGATGACTCCTCTTTCTGCAGCTCACACTTTCAGAGCATCGGATTTCCACATTGTGTTTTCAAAGGGTTTCTCTTGTGAGTGTCCTCAGGGACTTTGGCTCATGTGGTCCATCAACAATCAGTGCGAAAAGAAAACTTGGGCACAAGCGATCGCCTGCTCCCTCTTGGGTTAAAAATGTGGACGAGTGTAGCATTATGTGGAAATCTATGTTCCCAAAAAAAAAATAATTAATTAAAAAAAGATGCTTTTTGCTGGTCTTTTTGCTGCTTTGTCTTTTTCCCACTGCAAGAGCTGACATTTAAAGCAAATGCAATTGTTCAAACATTTACTTTAGCACTCAATTAATGAAACAATCAAAAAACAAACACCTCAAAACAATTAAAAGAAATCCTTCCTCTACTGCTCCAGCAGCCTATTTGTGATTAATGTTAGTATCTCTTACTGAAAATGAGACTATTAAGTAAAGCCACACAGAAACCAGCCTCATAAAAATGACTTTTTCCCCATAAATACTCGTCACACCATGAAGACGCATGATTGCCAATTATGTCATATTTGAATGCTAAAAAACTGACTGCAAGGGAGCAGCCTAATACACAAAAACACAAAACCAGAAATGCTGTAACTAACCACAGAGGCAATTAGAGAGCATCCATAATGTAAAGGTCACCTTAAATAATCAGTTTCATGACTTAACTCTTTCCGCTTTTGTCAACAACATGTCTTGGGGAAAAGAAAAAAAAAGAAATAGGAATATGGTGCAAGTCTAACGATATAAACACACGGTTAAGCAGAGATGGCAAATTCAGCTTTTTGAAACATTTCTGAAACCTTTGAAACGACAAAATTTTGGAATATTTGGAAACATTTTGAAACATTTTTATCTTAAAGGACCATATCATCTATTTTGTATGTTTGAGCCTAATATATTCAATTTTCATACACATAACGTTACTGACAATCACTTCCCAAAGCATACTACTGGAACGGTGAATTAAAAATGTTTTTCCTACCTTCCAGACCTCCATTGGTTTCAGTTCATTCTGGTACGCTATTAAAATCAACTTGTTGATACTTGAAATGTTCTTGGGATAGGAAATCCATCATCGTGAACAAGATGTGTATTCAGGTTTTTTTTAGAAGTTACGTAATTTTAGTGTTTAAGCACAATAAAAANGAACAAGATGTGTATTCAGGTTTTTTTTAGAAGTTACGTAATTTTAGTGTTTAAGCACAATAAAAAGTGCAGAGTGAATATATGTCTCCACCGTGGAATATAGTCTCAAAAGAAGACCTGCATTTATCGAAAAATTTAAAGGACCGCGACTTCATAAGGCTGCATAACTATTAGCAGGAGAAACATGGATTTTTAAGGTGGGTGTATCACTTGAATATTTAATTTAGAAAGATTAAGAGATTTTGCAAAATATCAGGAAAGCTGAAACACGGTTTTATCCTTTGGGAAATGATTGTCAGTAATGTAACGTATGATAATTGAATATATTAGACTCAAACATGCAAAATGGGTGGTATGGTCCTTTAAGGTTGATGCACAACCTACTTGCAGAAGCTTTTACTGCAGCAAATACAAACATGTTGAGGTAAAAGTGAGAACGAAACAACAGATCTCTAAAATAGCAGCAGGTCTGTCATGTGTGTGTCTAACCAGACGTGTCGGCGGTAAATTCATATGTGTTTCATGTTGACATCAACATGTTAAGGAAGTAAAGGGATCAAAAATGAAGCTTTGAGGGCTGTTCAGGACCATTGTGATGATTGTCTCATTGGATGCATTTCTATAAGTGTCAACCTCAAGTTTTACAACTTTGACACTAACTGATTACTTAAAAATGAGAGAAAACAAAAATTAATATGTCCCCTTTAAGTGTTTTGTGTTTGGACAAGCAACTCTGATTGATAAAAAATTGGACATATGTGAAGTTGGAGATTTAGATACGGAAAAAAGATGAAAAATGACAATATATCTTTTGAATATGAAGGCATACGTCGCTGTAAAATGCTTCTCTGTCAACACATAGGTAATTGTAGTGTTTTCCAAACCTTTTATGCAAAGTACATAACCAGTAAATTCATAAATTCATTATGTCTTCCCTGTCATTTGCATACAGACAGAGTGCAGTTACAGCCTGGATGAAGTGAGTTATGACCTCCCAGCCTACATGAAATTACTGCAAAGCTCCCGTTGTGACTGCCTGCAACCTTCAAACCGCACACAGAAGCCATAATGACACAATGGGAGATTTACAGCAGATATAAAACTCTAACGTAATTGACTGAGAGCCACAATCAGATAAGCAGTTCCATTTTACCATTTCATACATTAAATGTCAAATGAGCTGGAGTGGAGAGCACAATGACAGAACATGCTGCTGCTCCGTTATGGCCTGTCAGCCATGCAAGAAGCAAAGCTCTTTAGTCTGTCCTTTTCATGCCTTTATGCCTCGTTTCCTTCTTATCACAGAGCATTAATATTACAAAAGTGGCTTCCTATTTGTCCGTTCTGACAGGGAAAGGTCTGAAAACCTGACAGATCTCAAGTCCAAACTACATTTGCATTGTATTCGTCTTCAACTTGGTACACAATTTAATGCTCACGTGGGCGTTTAAAAGGCTCACTTCAATCTTCTCTGAGGAAAAAAAAACTCCCTCAGCCTATCATCTGTCAGAGAGAGAGAGAGAGAGAGAGAGATGAATTGTGGCTGTAGTTTGCAGAGTGTAACAGTCCCTTGGGTCATTTTTTATGAGGACAAACAAAAAGGATCAGGCCGCATGCGTTGTATTATCTGAATCACACATGACCCCAGAGCACAAATTAGCACCATTACGTTAATGCCACAAAAGGCTTTCAAGATGGAAGCCTGGGAGTTAACACGAACGAAGAGATGATAGCAGTGATCTGTCTGTGCTTCCTTTCTTCGAGTTGTCAGCGGCGGGACTAAATGACATGCTGCCATAATGACAACTGTCATCTCAAATTTAATGTCAAGCCAAATATGGCAGTATCATTTCCTGAAAACGTTCTATTTTAGAACTTCCCCCCCCCAACAGAATGAAAAACAGTCAGACATTTGCTTGTTGTTTTCCAGAGTTTTTCCAAAAGTGCCTGACAACCCACACAGTTCCTTATTTGTCTCTTCGATTTAAAGTAACTCGTTGTGGAGCGAGCTGTGACTCCTTTTTGCCGCCGTGCTGCAACACGTGATTTGTCTTTTCAGAATTCAAACGAATGAACAAGAAAGGACTTTGAGATCAAGTACCTCCATCAAGGCCAACAGAACTCCCGCTTCTTTCTCTCTTGTCATTATCTAGCTGCACCCCAAATTTCATCCAAATCTGTGCAAAACATCTCCTGCTAACAAACAGACAACATGTGCAGACTTTCCATGATAGCACGTTAGCAGGTCAGCAGATTCATGCCTTTTCCAAGGCTTTTCCAAGGTGTTTTTAGTGTTTCTGCAACATTTTTCATAAATGACATAAATTATGAAATCTTTTTGCTTTAGCTGATACAGATTCTAATATCTCTTGCTGTTATGGTTATAAATGTACCATCAGAACTTGTTTACACAAAAGCCAAACTTTCAGCAGATGTAAAAGCATAAATGCATATCAACATAAGAAGCACGGTGCAGCAGGATTCAGAAGCTAATCAGAAGCTATTCAGAAGCTTGTACCGCGCTACAAGCAGAGCATGTCCGCCCCTATAGAGATGCATGCCAAGTCTGTTAACCATGATGGCAAACCATGAAAGAAATCTATATGGTCTGCCACTCTGATTTTTTCCAAAGACAGTTGGATCAGCAGGGTATGTGGATTTTTAATCAAAAAGTTGAAAAACTGTCAGCTGTGAGGTATCATCTCCTTCTGCCCTTTTGGCCCTGTTTCCTCTTTAGTCTAGTCATGCCTGACAAGCTCAAAAGCCTGTCTGCCTGCGGGGACGGATGGGCCGTTTTCCAGAGGACACAAAGAGACAGATAAGGCTTAAATCATGCGAGGACGATGTGGAGAAGAAGGCAGGGCACTCGCTTTTCATTTCCACATCGTGCTGTATATTAAAAGGGAGGGACGAGATTTTGTCTCTTCAGTTTAACAATTCTCCCTCCGACTCTATTGTTGAGCCTCATCTCTCCTCGTCGAAAAAAAGGTTGTTGTACTTTGCTTGACGTGACTAATCAGCACGGTCCCACCGGCTGCTCTGATGACCTTTTTCACGTATCTGCACACGTCTTGTTGAATTAGTTTTGATGGGTAGAGAATCACGGGCGTCACACTGACGAAACAGCAAACAGGAAGTACTTGTGATGAACTTCATGGCTCGGCACTCTAAGTCTGGATTTACACGACCATGCACGTGCGACCTGATTCTGATTTTTTGCACATATGCGACATGTATCGGATATGCTTCCTGAAGATGTAAATGGTAAAAAGCCACATGAAATCGGATATGCTCAGATCCGATTTGGGCCACTTCAATATGGGGAAATAAATCGGATACGTATCAGATATCAACCAATGCGCCTGCTGTCTAAATACACAGATTGGAATTTCCTTCCCATTCCGACTCCAACGTCATGTTCTGTCTTATNCTGCTGTCTAAATACACAGATTGGAATTTCCTTCCCATTCCGACTCCAACGTCATGTTCTGTCTTATTATCTGCATATGGATGATGTAAGCGATCAATACGATGACCGCTCTCTGTAAACAGAAATGGAGGACATANGCATATGGATGATGTAAGCGATCAATACGATGACCGCTCTCTGTAAACAGAAATGGAGGACATACTACATATATCAGATGCACTGATGTGTGTTTATGTCAAATAGGCGTGTTAGTGACAGTTTGTTACAGCAAAACTCCACCCGCTTCTCCTCCGTGATCGGTCCACTAAAGCCTTTTGTTTACATCTGTCTCAGAAATGTGCGCATGCGTAACTGCATCCTGCTGCTACAGGTCAAAGCGTGTAAATACAGGTATCAGATATAAGCCGCTTAAAAAAAATATATATATAAATATACTGAAAAAAAATCGGATATAGGCAGAAAACTGGAATTGGGCACCAAGACTTGTAGTGTAAATGCAACAGGAAAATGGTAAATGTCTCTTTGTTATTCTCTGCTGTCATTTCTTCCCTCACCATTGCCCAAAAGCTCAAAACCATTTGTTCCATAAGACATCTTGCAACAAAACCCATTAGGCAATTATGAATTTATTCTTCTCCTTGTTTAATTGACTTAACTGATTAAAAATAAATTGAACCTAATGCTTGTTGCAGTGGCTAAACATTTTGCAATTGAGAATATAAAGGGATGTTTGCATGGCTATATGTGTCTGATACACACATGAATGGAAAGAATCCTTTCACAATGTGTGTTTTCATTTCTCATTTCAAAACAGCCTGAATGCAGCTCTGTACTGGCAATTTTTAAAAAAAATTATGTTGAGATGCAAAGCAAACAAAAGACACACAAAGCCCACATGTACACACTCACACAGACACGTATAAATCAGCTTTCTGTAGCTGTTTGCCAGAGATCTGACAGCCAGGAAGATGAAGCAGGAAATCAGATACAAGCAGCACCACAGGTGAACAAACTGTTTACCTTGTAGAGGAGTGTGATGACCTGCCGCAGTTTGAGCCTGTGGAAAACGCAAACGTCATACAGCNAACTGTTTACCTTGTAGAGGAGCGTGATGACCTGCCGCAGTTTGAGCCTGTGGAAAACGCAAACGTCATACAGCGCTGATACAGCCAGAACTGTCACTCCGAGCTCCTTCCACAGCATGCTGCAGCCAGCGCAGCCCAGGCTGCACAGGAACCATGCCACGAGGCGCCAGGGTCCGGCGCAGCCCCGCAGCTTACAGTGACGTATGTAACACAGCAGGGACAGCAGGAAGAACAGCGCTGCGCCCTCATCCGCTCGGCCCACGACGCCCGCTACCGCCTCAGTGTGGATGGGGTGAGCAGCGAAGAGCAGGCCGGCCAGCAGGCTCCACAGACCGCCGCCGAGCAGCAGGCGAGCCAGGCAGGCAAACAAGCTTGTCACAGCTCCGTGGAAGGCCACGTTAACCAGGTGGTATCCCCAGGGCTCCAGCCCTCCCACGGCATGGTTGAGGCGGAAGGAGAGTGTGCAGAGCGGCCGGTAAGACTTGTGGCTGCCGCTGTGTGTGAGCAAAGTTCCCCAGAAGTCATCGGAGAAGATGTTGGTCCAGGGCGTTTCTGGAAGCAGGTCCTGATTGGTCTTGATTGCACGGCTGTAATGACAATAAAAAGGTTAGAAGGGGACTTTTGGGTGCAAAAAATATACATGCAGACGGTCTGATCAGATGAATATGAGCAGAGGATGCTGACATTTTTGTCAATTCAATTAGGCCGGATTCACATAGTAAGCATTAGCGTTGCCGCTGACCTGGGCGTTCAGCATTCTGCTGTACATGAGCGGAGTCTGAGCAGCGCCGCTCAACCTCGTGCTGACAGGAAGCGCTCGTTGCTAATGACAATTTAACAATTACAGCCATGGACTGTAAAGACAGGATGTAGCCTACACGCGATCTTTGCTCATTCGTGGTTAAAATCAGATTTCGGTTTCGACTCGGGTAGCAACATGGACCTTGCAAAAAACAAAAATGCTCTTCTTATTAGGAGAAGAAAAGCAAAAAAATGGCGAATGTGGGTGCATGAAACCTCACATTTCAGACACTATATTAACAATTTCCAAACCTGATGTCGCTGTCTGACTGCTGACATTTTGCCAAGCAAGCACCTTTTTCTTTTTTTTTTTTACCAGATCATGATACGATTTTAAAGTTGTGTTAATATACTCTACAGATTATAAGCTTCTCCTCCATTGTTGTGGCGCTTCTGGTTATGTGACGTACAGCAGTGCTCTGATTGGTTGCGCATTGGAAAGGTCAGCGTCGGAAAGGTCAAAGTTCATTTAAATGAACTTTGAGCGCCTCGTCAAAATGGAGAATCTGAGTGTTGCGCGGCGCTCAAGGCGGTGTGACGCAACGTTAGGAGTCACCACTCAGCTCCCAATACACAATAATGGAACGCCCAGGTCAACGCAACACTCAGCGCTTAGCATGTGAANTCAGCTCCCAATACACAATAATGGAACGCCCAGGTCAACGCAACACTCAGCGCTTAGCATGTGAATCCAGCCGTAACGTCACACTGCTTCATCGTCCAATCACTTCATATCTAATAAGCACAGGCGATAAAAACAGCGATCATAGCGTATTTCTACTGGCAACAGCAGATTCTCTGAGGACTCACGGTTATTCTTCACCAGTGCAGAATAAGCAGAAAATATAGGTTGCTAAGAAATGAAACTTGCATTTGCTTACAGCTTTCTTGGGACTGTGGTCATGTGGCATTTACAAACAGAAAATCAGAGGGTGAGCTTCAGGCTGTAGGAAGCTTTGCCACTGCAGCCACAGCTCCTACAGCTGCAGAGATGAGGATTAAGCAAGAGTTCCACACCCTTAACCACAAACAAATACAGGCGCACAGCAGGGGAACGCCATGCTGGCAACAAGTAGCACGGAGAGAAAGAAACCTGTTGTGACAATCAATATGGCAGCTTAGAGACGGCGAAAGGAAGGGTTTGGAAGCATTTTCTCAACAGTAGTCATGTAACACAGAGAGATATGTCAACTTATAGACTCTACAAATCAACTTGTAGACTTGAAACCTGCTTGTGTTAAGTAATCCCTGACAGTGAACAGGGCATCTATTAAATTCTTTTGCTGAAGTAACATTTTAGTATTTCAATAGTATTTTTTTTCTTTTACCCTGCAAAACAATTTGGATAAAGTATCTACGTATGTAAATGTTTAAAGGACCATTCCAGTTTGCATGTTTGAGCCCAATATGTACAAACAACACATTACTACTAACAACCATGTCCCAAAACTTATTACTAAATGGTAAATATTAGAATTGTTTCTCCTGCCGTCCTGGCTGCCATTCAATTATTTAGTTCAATGCAATATAAGATTAAAATCAACTTGTAGACTTGAAACATGCTTGAGATACGTAATCTGTAACAATAAAGAGGACATCTATTAAATTCTTTTGTCGAAGTAACATTATTTTAGTATTTCAATATTATTATTTTAGTATTTCAATGGTATTTTTTTTTTTTTGTAACGCTGCAAAACAATTTCCCTACAGGGATAAATAAAGTATCTATGTATGTAAATGTTTAAAGGACCATTCCAGTTTGCATGTTTGAGCCCAATATGTACAAAACAACACATTACTACTAACAACCATGTCCCAAAATGTATTACTAAATGGTAAATATTAGAATTGTTTTTCCTGCCTTCCTGGCTGCCATTGGCTTCAATTCATTCCAATATAACATTAAAATAAACTTGTAGACTTGAAACATGCTTGAGATAAGTGATCAGTGAACAGGCCATCTATTAAATTTTTTTTGTTGAAGTAACATTATTTTAGTATTTCAATAAAGAAGAAAATGTGTGGTTATATCAGGGAACATAGTCCCAGAAGAAGACGGCTTTTACTGAAAAATTATAAATGACCATCCCTTCTACATTCTAACGTACATTAGCAGGTGAAACATTAATTTTTACGTTCAGTGCACCACCTGCATTTGATTTTGAAAGATTAGGGGATTTGGCAAAATAACAGGAAAACTAAAATATGGTTTTATATTTTGGAAAATGGCTGTCAGTGATGTAACATGTATTTGGGTAGTAACTATTAGGCTCAAATATGCAAATCACCAGTGCTGTCCTTTAAGACTGTTTCTAATCAAACTAAATGTGTACTTCTAGCCTCTCTTGGCAGACATGACCATTATGACAGGGATGAGCCTGTATGACGGAGCCTCCTGCAGCTCCATCAGCCACAAGCTGTGTGTTCAATGGCTGGTGAGACAGCCAGCAGGGGTCAGGGGAAAGGCTCATTTCTCCCTACAGGAGTCCCTAAATGTTTTTTTTGTTTGTTTTTTTTTAATCTATTAATCTGCCATCCTTTGAAGTTCCGGACAGAGCGACAGGTGTCTCCTCCTTTTTGCATGGAGGAGGTGGTGCTGATAATTAGTGTCCTTAGAGAGGAGGTGGCTGGCTGTAGCAGGACAGAGGGGTTGTAATTAAAAGTGTGATGAATGAGACATGACACATGATAATAAGCAAACAGTTCCAGGTTGTAATCTGTCCTCATGACACTCACAATTAACACACTCAATTAGCTCGAGAGAGACGAGTGGAGAAAAGTGAGGGGAAAAAAAACCCTTAAAACGAGCACAGGATGTACACAGTACATTTCATTTCTCAATTAAAATAAACATAAATGTGAGAAATTTATCAAAGTGAATGAACCAGGAAACAGTCCACTAAATGATAATGGGAAATACTTCCCCAGCTGTTCTGAGGCTCTTAATCTAAACGTTTTACCTTGGTAATGGCTCACTGAACAAGTGCCGCCTCTCAGTAGCAGAATGCACATGGCGAGTTTGGTGCAGTGGAGATTGCTGCGTTCATCAAATCACAAAATGAAGCAGCTCTGATATGGGTGAGCAGAAATAGTCTTTCTTATGATGGATCTGGAGGAAATAAATACCACCTGGCCTCAGGATGTTGGAAGCAGCGCAGGAATAATCAGCTGGGATATAATAGAAATGCCTTGGATGCTTGGGTTTTTATAGTTTCTCTAGTCAGACTCCAACCTTCCAGCAGCAGGTTTAGAGCAGATAGCCCAAACTCTCCATTTCATTTCTTAGATATGCCACTTTGTTTTCTCTGGCCCATTTGTCAAGTGAGCTCTTCATTCTGCCACAAGACGCTCACATACGAGGAATTATGGTTCAATTACATTTCAAAAACCATTTTGGAGACAAGTTTGTTCTTTTTCCATTGCACATTGCAATAGAGCCAGCGAGGGCAGATAGAGTATATACTGCCTCAAAACCACAGCAGATATTTTTGGCATTTAAACACAGATAAAATCCAGTGCCAGTCAGTTATAGGTTTGGCTTTCTAAGTCACCTCTCAGATTGTCTCCTTCTTATATGTCAGAGAGGCAGGAAGCACCCACAGCACTGTGGTTGACAAGAAGAGAATTGTGGCGTGCAGAGAAAGACAGAGTAACCTCTTATGGTTGAAGGATGAATGATAACTACTGATAGTCAGCTTTCCTGATCCATGGCAATTCATTAATCCCCATCTACAGCAGCATCAGGCCCTGCTGTACTACCAGCTAAGAGGCCAGCTGGAGAGGAAGATAAAGTTTCTGTGGCTGGCCAGGCCCCATCTTTCTGCGGAGCTGGCGGTAGGGAAGACCTCTCAATGCACTGGAAACCTTTTCCAGCCGGGAACACATTCCTCCCCCAACTGCACGCCCGTAAGCCAACTCCCAGAGGAACGACGGGATCATGTGGCCACTAACAAGAAAAGCCCCCCAAAAAACTCTACTACCTCACATCACCGTTCCTCTGTCATCTCCTTCCTGCCAGCCTCAATCCCTCTCAAACATGTCTGGATTTCAATCTTCAACCAAAGCTTGTAGGGCAATCTGTCGCAATCTGTTTCTTTATCACAGGAACAAGGTGTTAAGACAACGACTTAGGCCATGTCTATACAGTACTTCCTTAAATAAAGGCTCCACTTATTTGAAATGTAATGTAATGCAAGAATGTAATGTGAAAGCCTTCTAATACGTCACAGTAATCCCAACTAATCACAATTAGTTGGGATTACTTCTGTGAACTCAGAGAACAATATACCACAGTGTTAACAACATTTCCTAACCTCAATATTTTTAGAAAAGTGTTCCATGACTTCATCAAAACAACAACGTGTGATCCTGCTGCAGAGAGAAAACAAACGCAGCGTGGTGTCTGGTGTTCATATCAAAAGTATGACTAACTGCTCTCAGCTTCCAAAGCCTCACATGGAGGATCGCTTTCTCTCCAATACCGCTTCAGCAAGCTGAAAACTCTTCTGCCACAGCTTTGTTCCCAGTCTGTCAAAAGCTGTCAAATACGTGAGTTATTCCTTGTTCAGGATCAAGTAATTTGTTTTTCTTCTGGCAATCAGGAACATGCACGGTCCCTCTGGATGTGAGGCCATGCAGACCAAAATGGAGGCAACGACCGTGTTAGTGTTCTGTTATGCAATTCTTCATTTGCAATGAGCATCTAATTTAAAGAACATACCTGTGATTTTGCAGGTTTGAGTCCGATAAATACAACTTACACATGTTACATTACTGCCAAACATACTACTAGAGAGGTAAATCTTAGCATAGCTTTTCCTATTTTCACACTGCCATTAGTTCCAGTTCATTATAGTGCACTATAAAAATCAACGTGTAGAGACTTGAAACGTCCTTGAGATAAGTAATCCATCATAGAAATGACGTCTATTCAATTTTTTGTCAAAGTAATGTAATTTTTTTTTTTTTAGCTTTTCAACACGGATTCAACAAAAAGCTACACAGAAGAAAATGTATGTCTCCACCAGGGAATGCAGGGAAGACTGATTTTATCGAGAAAATAAAACAACTTCTACAATTGTGTGCAAGTGTGAGCTGGTGAAACATCGGATTTTAAGGTGGGTGTATCACTTGAAAATTTGATTTTGAAAGATTAGGGGAAATGGTTGGGGGTGTTTGTAATATAATGTGGATGTGGGTTGTATTTATTGGGTTCAAACATGCAGAATCATGGTATGGTCCTTTAATACAAATGCTTATGCAGAGTTAATCGACATGACCATGTAGCAAAATCAATTTCCTATGTGGCCAACCCCAAACCCTCTTTAGTGAATTAAAAAGCAACGCCAAGAAAAATATTCTTGCTATCTCCTTATCTCCTGAGCTGCACATCCCTTGGGAAACAGTCGTGTGAGAGCTAACCTCTTTATCCATGGATCAGCTACTCTGATAGTGCGAATGCATCAGCAGGGTTAAAAAAAAAAAAAAAAA
>VXCM01001225.1:0-47565 GCA_014773175.1 Lucifuga dentata | reverse complement strand
AAAAAAAAAAAAAAAAAAGAAAAAAAAAAACTATGTAAATGTCCTTTAGAAGCATGAGACTTATTGCACTAAGTAAGGTCAGGTCTCTGATGAAAAGGAGATACTGCGTTTCCATCCAACTTATTCGCATTTTTAATGCGCATTTCTGGTTATTCGATTAAAGGAAATGCGAATTGATGTGCGTTTCCATCAACCACGTTACGAATTATCTCAGAGGTGATTTCATCCTACATAAACTAATGTCCACAGCAAAACACAGCATGCAGAGTTTAAATGAAACTTTGGTGTGGAAGAATACTTATTACAGCCTGAAAGCAGTTATACACGCCTTATAAATGCAGCCAACAAGCTAGCAATGCTAACAATAGCGTGTTGGCGCTCTATAAACTCGTTAAGTGTACCATGTGGTGGGTGAAATTTTCAGTGTTGGTAAACAATCATTTACACAGCGTGTCAAGTTATTTGTGAAATATTTATACATTTTTCGGATATAACAAATAATGGATCCATTGTTCTGCAGGCGCATGCTAATGACTACCTGCTCTTCTGAGGTGTGTGTGTGTGTGCGTGTGCGTGCTCACCTGGCAGCACACGTCGCATCCTCATCTTAATGCGAATAACCTGTTTCCATCCACTTTATTCATATTTCATCTTATGCGAATAATCAGTTGATCCACCTCTGCTAAGCACATAAAGTTTTAATGCACATTTTTGGCGTTAATGTGAATTAACAGTGTTTCCATCCAGGCTTTCTAATGCACATATTCATTATTCGCATAAAAATAGTTGGATGGAAACCTTTATGCTACTGTGACTAAAGGTGTTTTCACAACTACGTGGTTTGATCCAGTTCATTTTTACTGGGGTTCATTTCCATCCTTGGTATGATTTATTTGGCATGTCTGAACACAGCAGCAATCACATCATATGTGGACCAAAATAACGGCACGGAGACCAGTTTGAGGAAGCAGTCTCAGTCCAGCTCCAAACGAACTCTGGATCAGTTTGTGTGAACATGATCTGCACTAGTTCTGAGCTAAATACAAGCAGATCTATTGACGTCGTGAGAAGGTGGTAACAAATCAAGCCTACCTACACGTCTGTAGGCGAACATGTTGAAGGTTAGCGTGTGGTTGTATGTGCTCAGTATGCGCTCCATTCAGCTGTCTGAAAGCACATAATGTGAAGGAACATGTGGTTTTCCACACATTGTCTTGCAGTCAAATTCAGCTTCTGCTGCTGTAGTTTAATTTGGTATGTGGCCCAAATGATGATTATGACTAGGAACGTATCCCAATTCTGCTGTTGTTCCATTTTATTTAGCTATTCCGGCAAAGTAAACTTCTTCCTGCTTTGACTTCGTCACTCCCAACCCCCAAAACATTTCGGACCAATGACTGGAGCAAATGTCCTCACATGCTTTTGTTGAAAGAATGAATGGCTGCTTTCTTCTGTTTGACATATGTGATTAGTACGCCTTTAATAAAAGCCTTAATAAAGGAAAACAGCCTCAGGGACGCTTTAAGAAACGTTTTTCTACAAGGTCAAAACCTTAATCTGATAGAATCCGTTGTCATATATTAAGCAGGAAAAAAAAGTCACACAATTTGATGATAAATTACTGACCTGAAATTAACCCCTGCAAAATTCAAGTGTATTGATTAAGAACTGACTCCCTGACATTTTTGTTTCCCTTAACTTATACAGAAATGCATTTTACTAATTTGAAAAGCTTTAATTTCCCTTGAAATACCTCTCCTTTCTAGATGCCAGCACATTAGGAGGAGGCTGTTAGACTATTATCCCTGCCTCCCCTCCATCACTGTAATTAATGGAAGGCAGGAGTGTCAGGATGGATGAGATAGTGCTGATGGACACCTGGGAAAAAGGTCAGGGACTCAGGGAATTAGGAGTGAAGCAGGTCTGAATCTCATCATTACTCTTAAAAGACAATTTGTTGGATAGTACTACAGCTTAGATATCATCAATCTGTGGAATTTATTGCATTCATAAGGTATTTTGTGGTGTAACAGGGATTTCTGGTGCTGCCATTTCCCCACAACCTGCTTCAACAACTTCTATTTAATGATAAAAGTTAATTTCAACACTTCTTCTACAATGGATTCCTTGCTGTATAATTAATGATGCAAAGTCTGAAAAAAAAAAAACTTTGCTCTTTGATTCTGAGAAAGTGACACCAACAACTGANTGATGCAAAGTCTGAAAAAAAAAAAACTTTGCTCTTTGATTCTGAGAAAGTGACACCAACAACTGACATTTGCTGTTTAAAATTATTGATCACATTGCCTAACCTTGGCCAATTATGAATAAGAAGAAATATATGGATGTACAAATTCAGGATTTATTTCCTGTAGCTATTAGGAAATTAGGGGTCTTCAAGGGTCCACCCAGTTCCTTAGAATTGAAACCTGGCCCAGCATTGAGTTGAATTCAAATTATATTTGGTCTGATCAGGTTGGGTTGGGTCCATTGATGTTGCTTCAAATCTCAGGTATGTATGTCAATGCGTCTTATACCTGACAGGCCAGAGTAGACTCTATATCAGCTCTAATCATGTGGTGTGTCATAATCCCTGCAGGAGAAAATGTGCTTTTTGAGGTGAAATGGAGGCATTCTCTGCTGATATGAGAGGTAAAGAAAAGCCGCTTGTTAATTTATGCAACCAGTGTTGGTGTTCTCTCTATATTTGAGTCTGCTCAGATCAACTGTATTTCAGATCAAGTCCTCTGGTGTTCTGGATTAGGTTCGAGTGCCCTTGGGTGTCTCTGAAGACCTCTACCTGGTTCTTCTTCTATTCAGCCTTCAAGTAATTATAGGGTGCATAAAAAGTAAATTAGCCTGCTGTTTTTCTGAGTGCAACAGTTTACACTGTGCCTAATCCTGCAGCATTCTCCTATTTAGTGGAGAATGTTTCCCCTCAGGGAGACTTATTAGCAATGCTCCGCTGGCACAATCATATAGCCTCACTCCATTTCATGCCACAGTAGACAAGCAAACAGTGGGACATGAGACACTGAGACTGGAGCGGGACAAGCTAGTCTGCAGTGTGTTTTAGCTCAGTGAATACGTGGACCTGCTGTCTAGAATCGCTGATCAGCTCTTTGTGTTTGATGGGACGGGCGCAGTAGGGGATGACCTGAATTCTGATCACCAGAGGAAACTAGCAAACCAGCCAACCAGCGAGCCACACTTCTATCCAGCCAACCAGACACACAGAACAGGAATTCTCGCAGCACAGCATTGCATCCCAGGGTATAATGTTGCCAGGGGCATGGGTGTGCTCTTCCATATCATCTGAGGTCCAACAGAGGACTTGGAACCAATCAAGACAATGGACGGGATTCATGAAGCACAGCGCTAGACTTAACACGTCTTTAAGGGCAAATATCATCATCAAATATCATCAATAACATCATGCAACCATGTTCCCTCATTTGTAAACGCCTGTTACTGGCATCTTTTAGCACTTTCAAATACTACAGCATTTCCTTACATGTTGGGTAATCTATACAAAAATGAAGACATGTTTCAGTCTGGTGGTAAATTTCAGTGCTATAAAATCTGAATGACATTTTAAACTGTATTTGCCTCACATATATTAATGATCAATAAATCTGACAGAGAAGCTCAGTCAGTTGACGTCAGTTTATTTAAGTGGCGAGTTCTGATCCGATCTCAGACACATTCTCGTGGCACTGCGCCTCTTCCTCAAGCCTCACTATTTTTTATGAATCCTGCCCAATGTTTTAATACTTAACTGCTATACAACCCATGAATATCCCCTGAATCATCACCACACCACTTATTTTTCTTTTAGGTAAAATATAGTATATTTCTATTGCTGAGGCTGTTGTTATTGCTCTTCGGTGTTAAAGCAATAATTCAGAAGAAAAATGCATCTTGTCCAAAATTGGAGCATTAAAAGCAAATCAGCCAAATGTCAAAGCACGTTTTGGACTTTGCGTGAAGCCGTATGATGTTTATAGTCGATTCCAGGTGTAAGAGCCAATTAAAGGATCTGCCTGTGCAGAGCAGAGCCTGGTGATATACATTCTGATTATTGCATCTAATAAATCTGTTAGCATGTGCAGGACAGTGGCAAGATGCAAAGAGCTGCTGGGTCATTCCTCTATTATGTAGCTCTCTCTCTCTCTCTCTCTCTCTCTCTCTCTCTCTGTCTCACATCATTATTGTCTGTATTTTATGTTTGCATTTCTGCTTTATCCACACCCATGACATAGAAGTCAGTGAAATTTTTAAATTTTTTTTAGATTCTACTGCATCTTTTGAGCACTAAGCTGGAAAATTTGCCCAAACAAGTTTAATTAAGTAAACGTGACAGTCCAACAAGGATCGAGAAAAAGGTCTTTGTTCTGCTTTTAACTAAGCTAGTTCTACCTCTGTCTTCCCCTCATCCTGACCCATGTCTAATGCTGCAGCAGACAACGGGGCTCTGTTTGGGTGGGGGCCCACTCCACAACTCTCCTCCTCACAACAGGAGGGCTTTTGTCAAGCCTTGACCTTTCCAACCACGCAGTAATAAATTTGGTTGATTTGTTCCTCCTCTCATCTTTAGAGAGCTTCTCTCTCACATTAATGCAGCAGAGGTTTTTTTTGTGTTGTCTACTTTTCCTGGGTTTATGTCTGCGTTGCGTGCGAGATCCATCCTGCCAATCCCACCACAGGCTATTTAAGCATTCCGGTCTGTGCTGAGAGGATGTTGACCCATCAAGAGGTTCAGCGATAGGAAGACCCACACCAGATGGATGTGCGAGTCAGAATGCAGACCTCCATGCAGGGAAGCAGCAGATAGCTGGAGGGAGTGACCATCCAGCACTTTTTTCATCTTTGCTCCCAAACGGTTTTGCATGAGGAGGCTTTACAAGGTCCAGCAACCCTAAATGATGAGCCTGGATCATGGCACGAAACCGGAAAGGCCCCTGCTTACTGATGTTTACTGCATTGGGGTTTAAGTGCAGGAAAAGCCTTTAAGAATGCCAGTGAAGCAGAAAGGAGAAGACATCTTTAGTGCTTTGACCCATTCAGGCACCAACTTATATCTGCAGCATTCAAAACAGCTGTGTTTAGTCCCATTTCCTCATAATTTAGACTTTGTTTAAATTTTTAAAAATTGCTGCAAAACCCTATCAGGACTTCCTGCTTGCTAATTACCAGACATTTTCTGGAAGCCCTGTACAACTCTGAGAGAGAGAGAACCAATCAGCTAAAGGCCTTAACAGCACAAGGAAACGCGGGCAGATCAATACCAGGGAGAGAAAAATCGATTACTTTTGCTCATTTCTCAGATCATTCTGTTGCGAGTTCTTGCGATAAGACCACAAACATTCGAAGAAGACAGTTTGCTGATTCTCCCTGCTCACTGCAAGGCGGCAATTAGCACACAGCATGAAAGCAAGTTTGGTGATTCAGACACATCTCTCACTAAGAATCATTACATTAATGAATGGCAGCATTCAAGGATGCAGCTCTGTGTGATCTCATTAGATGCTATCACAACAAGCCTGATCTTACTCTTTTTAACTTTCCTATTTGGGCTCCAGTTCAAGGCCTTAATTGAAGGCACATGTAGCCTGCACACGGAGACTGTGGGCCCCATGTGAGCCATGTGAGCATGGATGCCGTTGGAGTTGGTGTGGAGGGACTGAGGTTTGCTGTTCATTCCCAGCTCACTTCAAGTCTTCCCATGAAAGCTAAGGCTAACGTAGATGATATCCGATATTGTTGCTCCATTAACTTCTGTTTGTTCTCAGATAGTCAGGGTCAATGTGAGCTGGTACACACTGAGTCCGAGGGAGGAAATCAGGTTAAGGCTCAGTGGGAATCCTGGTATTTATTTTAACATAAATTGGATTTGGTAAACTAGGCTTCAGGGGATTGATGCTTATGGTTATATGTTACAAAAGGACAAGAGATGAGGTTTATTGTGTTTTACCAATGCAAACAATGTTTAAATATAGACTAAGATAGGCTGACGCTCTGAACAGACTGATGAATATCAATCCCACTGAAAGGGAAAAAATGGCTCATCTGAATGGCCTGAAGCCTCTTAATAATCCAGACAAGTCTAAATACCTCGAGTGTTGCTTGCCATTGCGTGAGGCTGAGGAACCTTGTAATCTCATAAACATGTCTAAGAGAAACCCAAATAGCCTCTTACGTGTTTATCCTCCACATGTTGTCAATTTGCATTTTTATGAAGGAGCTCATTGACGCATTTGAGATTTTACAGCCACCAAGTCACACGAACCACACAGCCTACATCACGAGTGATTGTGCTTTACTGACCTTTGATTTCTTCATGCAGTTTCCATTTATAAAATGCAGCTTCACAAATACAAACGTTGCCACAAATAAGCAAGTATGTCAGATGACAGCTGTTAAAGTCATTACTGAAAAGTTTTTCAGCTTCTTTTTTAAAGGACCATACCATCAGTTTTGCATGTTTGAGCCCAATAAATACAACACATTACGTTACTGTCAACTATTTTCTAAAACAAAAAAAAATTTAAAAAAACAAACATATTTTAGTTTTTCTGTTATTTTGCCAAATCCCCTAATCTTTCAAAGTCAAATGTTCAGGTGAGACACTGTCCTTAAAATTCATTGTTTCGCTTGCGAATACATGATTATAGAAGGCATGCTTATTTTAATTTCTCAGTAAAAGCCGTCTTCTCCTGGGACTATATTCCCTGGTGGCGACATACATTTTCTTCCATGCAGCTCCATGTTGGATCAGCTAAATTAAGCAACTTCAAGAAAATTTAAGAACCACTTTTTTTTTTTTTTTTTTTNTTTTTTTTTTTTTTTTTTTTAATTGTGATGGATTATTTATCTCAAGGACATTTCAACTCTTTACAAGTCAATTTTGTAGTTTGTAAGGTAGAAAATACAATTCTACTATTGTACATTTTGGAAAATGGTTGGCAGTAATGTTAGGCTCAAAAATGCAAAATCACCAGCATGGTCCTTTAAATCACCTGGAAACTTTATTACCAGCATAAGTTAACTGTGATACGTGCATGAACTGTACAAAATGCTGAGGTCATCTACACTCAGTACATTTAAATGCAGATTAAAACTTTGATTATTCTCATATTTAAGGCAATAAAGCAACTTTTATAATCGTCATCTAAAACCCATAATTAGATTTGAATCTGCAAAAATTGACATTGATACCTCCAGGTAACTGACATAGATTATAATTGTAACTGGAAACAATCCATTATCATACCATCCTTGCATTCTGCCTCCACATGCATTTCATAGCATGCATGTAGACATGTTGGCGGACGAGGTGAGTCCAGGTTAAAAGTAATTATCCATTTTGATTGATTTTCCTTGATAAACATGTACAAATCATGAAAGAGGTAATGATACAAAACCAATCAGACAGTTCAGTCATCTTGTAGCATACTGCATATTTATCTCTTTGCTGGGTTTTGAAATTTTATAAGGGTGGAAAAACTCTCCAGTTAACAGCAATGTTTCCTTTTCTGTCTCCACGTCTACTGGATTGTGTTTTGACTCCTGAAAAGTGCCTTTCCCATCTTATCTCCTTTTCTGAGTCAATAACAATCATGGGCAATTTTCTTCAGATGCTGCTGTCAGGCTCAACTCAACTCCAAACTAATGTGTTTACCGCAACATTCAGCACTATTGGATTTTTATAAAACGCACCGGCTCAACACAGGCAATGACGGACTAACGAGATGCTACATTTTACAAAAGAAGAAGAGAAACAAATCCATAACAAGGCCTGCTACTATGTTGATGAGAGTATAGCATAAGCTTTGAATTACTGTGGAATGACCTGAACAAAATCAATTGGATAAATTAAGCAGTAATCAATACATTTGCCTGAGTCTCAGAGGCATCGCTCGACTGGAATCTATACTGTTTGAATCCTGAGGGAAGCTCTGATTGCTAAACAGATAGCTGCTTGTTTTCTTGTTGTCTAATTGGCTCACATAAGTGATCAAAGTCATGTGACTCTACAAAACAGGCTGCTTGTTTTCAACTGTTTACCTGAAAGGAAAGTCAATGTTTCGCCAGTAACATGTATGCAAGTTGTATTTATTGGGCTAAAACATGCAAAATCCCCAGTATGGTCCTTTAAGGACTCTGCTAAGGCTAATAACTGTTTCCCTTTGATGTTTTTATGTATTGATTTTCTGATTAGCAGCAGAATATCAAAGAACAAAGTGGTGCAGAGGCCTTCTCATGGAGCGGATTGACATCATGTGATCAAGTGATTCTTCATCCTTCAGGTCTGAGCAGCCAGCATGGCTGCAATGAAATATAAATGGCATCATATGGTAAACTTGTGAGCAAACTGGTGAACGACTGACTAAAGGACATTTCACAGTTTATATGGTCAAAATGAAATTCAAGTCAAATAGAAATGGGGATTTCATTAATATCTTACATGCCTCATATTAATAAAGTATAAGGGTGGCACCATCAATGTAGACTTTTACAGAAGTTTTAGAAATTTGCAAGACCTCCAGCATCATAAAAGCAAGAAGAAATAAATCTCCTCGACATCTGTGTGGAACATCAAAAAGCTTCAACTCATAGATAAAAAGAGGAAAACGAAACTCAATAAGCCTCGCACATGGATATAAGGATTTATGGGTGCAAAGTCAACCATGGTAGTGGAAGCAGAGACAGATGGACATATATTAAGGTTTGAGTTTAATATCCAGACTTCAGATGCGTGTTTTTTCTTTATGTCTTTAAGTCAAATGATTATGATAAATATGCCTACAGATGCAGGGCTGATCAAAAAAAGCCTCCAGCATTCATGTGGTCTGTTATGAAACCCGATGACTGCTGTGAATGAGACGCTGTATTACTTAGGTTTCTTTGACAGACCTCGGTCCATCAAAACCAAGACCTGATCAGTCTAATTGGGTTGGGTGGGGTCCCGTGATATTGCCTAGGGATCTGTGTGTCAATATGTCTTACAGCCAGATGGACTCAAGTGGATTTGAGCAGCAAACTGGGGAAAATCTTTGCTAATGTGAGAACAAGTTGACAGAAATGTTGTTGCTGCTCTCTCTCTCTCTCTCTCTCTCTCTCTCTCTCTCTCTCTCTCGTTGGGTCACTTTTTTCTTCTGCATGTTGGGTTCGGGTAGGTTTTCCAATTTGCTTCATGTTGAGTCCAAAAATCTGGACCTGTGAAGACCTTTTATCTGCAACGCAAGCATGCACAAGTTTTTAATTTGCTGCATTATTAAAAAGTCCTTCCTTTAAATTTAAACCAAAAGCTGGAAATTAATTTTCTCTTGCATTCCCAATGAATTTATCCATATCATCACCTCAACTCAATCAACTGCCCAGATTGTCAACTGAAACCTCCTGAGCGACATGAAATTAAATACTCCCTTTTCTCCCTCTTTACTTAGGCACATTCACACGGACAGAAAGGCCGGCATTCATCGCATTTCTGGAATACTTGTTGGTGGCACATTGTAGGTGGAGTGAACAAAGCAGGGGGAGTGGACGTGGAGGCACCGGTCCCCAGATAGGAGGACAAAGAGCCAGGCAGAGCCCAGGCCTGCAAGGCAGTTGAGTGATTGAGGCAGACAAAGGGCTGAGAGGAGGCGCGGTGGAGGGAGAGGAGGCAGAGCCGGGCCTGTGCCCACGCACCCAGGCCTCGGTCTTAGAGAGCCACTGAAGCACGACCATGTGTGGTCCATTATCACACAACCTCCCCCCACCCTCAATGGGAGGACGGATGCCCCCTCGCTGATCACCCAAAACCTGGTAAGAAAGGCTCTGGAAACAAAAGACGAGGGCCATTGAGAAAGACTGTAGGAACATGCCTGCATGGGTTACTCCTCTTCAGTGGAGGACAATGGAGCTGACAGGTGCTGGAGAGGACAGCGAGATAGAGGAGATCAGAGTGCGGAGGTGGATGAGGAGAAATGAAGGAATGGGAGACACATACGAAGCAAATGGCTTCCTGATGGGAGAACCACGAGTATTTATGTCTCACATTTACACACCAGCTTATTTATTGACAGAGGAAACAATGGAACACTACCGAGTAAACACAGAGCTGAATGAGTGCAGGTCTACAGACAGAAACGTTGTCAGAGGAACTGCCTGTTGTTTATGTTTACCCGTTTACAACCAACACGCAACTACCCTCAAAATCATTTAACAAACAAGTCAGCATTTCCAGTTACGTGCTGAAGCAAAAGCACTTGTCATAACAGAAGAAAAAGCCTGTGACTCATCCTTCCTTTTATTCATTTGTCTTCATCTGCTCTGCCTGCAAACACTGCAGCCCTCAGGAGCAGGAAACAGATGGAGCCATGTCCTTCACTCAGATCAAAAACGAGGGAGGCGCTCACTTCGGCGCCTCGTCTTTAGCCTTTCCATACATGCAAGCCTGCGTCTGCGTCAGCTGCCATTTCCAGGTCAGCCGACGTACGGAGCAAGGAGCAGGAGGCATCTTTTCTCAGGAAACTGTTCCTTAAGGAATTAAGGTCAGCCGCTCTGCTCCGCTGGCCTTCCAAGAGCAAAGGATCAGAGATCATGGGAGAATGGCAGGAAGAACGGGAGAACGCTTGCGTCATTTTCTGTCCTGTCCCGTCCCATCCTCTGTAGACAGGTCTCTTACACAACAGGCTTCAGAGCTGTATTATCTGCACTGAAAGCAGATGAGATGGGGGTCTTAGAGAGCAGCTGGCTGACAAAACTGCTCTTCAGACGCTCCAGTTCCTCTCCTGGATGCTCAGCAGGCCATATCTCACAACTGCCACAAGATATCCATCAACACTGAGCGTGAGATATAATCACTCATGCTTCAAACGTCTCTCAGCAGCTTGTTACAGTCTGTATAGTTGCCAGGATGTACTCGTTTCCATGCAACAAGCCACAACAACAAGCAGCTCAGATAAGGTTAAATACAGCCGAGCGCAGAGAATGCCTTTTTCTTTCATCATTGTGAAATATGATAGCTAATATGCTCCGCTGCAAAAGCTACTGTTTTTTAATCCGGGCGAGAGTCTCGTGGCAGCATTTAAGTGATAAAATGAACGAGACAGTCAAACCGTGCGTTCACACTGCGAGTAACAAGACCAACAAGTCACCAGAGGGCCGTTCATTTCTTATAGAGCGAACAATGGAGCTCAGCCGCTGCGTGAAAGCTTGCGCAGCGGCTACTTCCTTTTCCCTTCAGATTCTCTCAAGATTTATTGTTTTATCTACGCGATATTACATACACCCACTTACATCTGTCCTGATCTCCAAAAATTAGATTTTCCCCAATTTATGTTTCATGAATGCTTCCTAATTAGAGCTTAGTTATAACACAAAAGTAAATAATATGCAGTCAGACCATCTTGCTCTCCCCCATCGACCAGGACTGAGCAAACCATCTGGCTCGCATTGCAAACACAGTAAAAACAGAGGTGGTGAGAGCTGATGAGGCCATCGTTGGACCATCTGGAGAGGAAATATCATGATGAAAGTTTAGCTGCTGTGCGTGTTAAATTCTCAGGTTAACCAGTTAAACGTCCCTGCTGTGTGGGGTCAATGTCTCAGAAGTTGGAAAAGACGGAAACTATATTTGGTCAACAAATAACAGTTAACAAACTTTATGCCACCAGCATCTGCGAGCTATGTTGGACATGAGGCATTAAAGGACACAGCTTAAGTCAAAAGACGTAAAATCTCCTCACATATGGTGCCATTTTGGGTTATCCTACACGAAAGATAATGATCATGAGAAAAGAAAAGAAATCACTGGCTGTAGATCCAAAATGGTGGTCGCACAGCACAATATGAGACATATCCACGGACATCGGATTTAGTGCTCTTAGGACAACTTGCACCAAAATTCTGAGAGTATCAGAAATTTAGGTTTGATCTGACCTGGGCTAAAATTATGCCAGAGCTTTCCCGGCCTTGATGCATCCTCCATCCTTTTCTTCTCAAGTCAAGTTTATTTGTAGCTCACATTCAATGTCTCAAAGGGCTTTACAGAACCACACATTAACAGTTCCCGACAAGGAAAAACCCTAAAAACCTTATTACATAAAGAAAAATGGACGAATGGGAGAGGCTATTCAAAGAGAGATTCCCTCTCCTCAAATGATCAGGTGTGCAACAGGAAGCTGTAGAAACAGGTAAATTACAAAGATCAAAAACAAGGAAATATTACAGAATAAAGCAAATAATCAATGATCCGGTGTAAGTTAAACTGTCTGTGGAGGTTTAGGGAAACACCGCCGCACTGATGTTAGCGCAGCATTGCAAACAGTCATTGTAAACATTGTAAATGTCACACAATCTTTCATCATTAGAGAAACTGGAATTATGTGGATGACAAATATTACACTGTTTATAATGTGCCAACAATGCAGAGTCTCATTTTCAAATGACTGTGGACGTCTGAGGAAGAACAAAGCCAAGAAGCACTGGATCTCTTTCTCGGCTTTCCAGCATGCTGAGCTTTTCTGTACTAAATCCCTCCGCTGCCTTTGAGAACTGAAAAATACAAATTTATTGACTTTGCTATACTACAGGCAAAACGAACTATAGCCCTTAGTTGGAAGAAAATAACTGCACCTACAATTGGTACTTGGATCAAGAGCATGGCACAATGTATGGCAATGGAGAAGATACCGTATACCTTGAAAAACAAATTGAGTATATACTGTATGAGGAAATATGGGAACCATTTAATGACTTTATAAAATATGGAGATATAGACGACCTTCTACAGGAGGAAAACTGAGGATAGGATACTTAAAGAAAACAAAGTAGTAGTAAATCCCAGAGATGGAAAACTTTATGACTATGAATGTCCTTCTTGCTTTCTTTATTTGTTTTTTTTTTCAGTGAATTATATTATTATTACTGACATATGTTGTATATTGATTTTAGATCTGAATGTTTTAAAGGAAANGTGAATTATATTATTATTACTGACATATGTTGTATATTGATTTTAGATCTGAATGTTTTAAAGGAAATTTATATATTAAGAGAGAGCGCGAATGGGTGTGTGTTTTAGTATGGAGGGGGAGGGTCTGTGTTGCATAAATTTTGTTGGTTTATGTAAACATCTGCTGTATCTTATGTCTGTAGACATCTGTACATTAAAAAACCAATAAAAACACTGATCAAAAAAAAAAAAAAAANAAAAAAAAAAAAAAAATCCCTCCGCTGATTCTTCACAGCCTGGGATCAGCCTGGGATTTGCTGCATCACACCATCGAGACAAGAACATTTAAACAAGAGAAGCCGAGCCAGCTTTGGTTAAACACTCTCCTCAATTTGTCTGGAAAAAGACAGGAAGATTACTTCAGCTTCACTCACCACCACCTCGCTCCCAGATAAAGATATGACATCTAGATATGAACTGAAAAAGGAGATCAAAGATGTTTTTGATGACTTGGCCAAAAATACCATTCCGAGGTGAAAGCTGCGCTCCAAGCATTTGTCCACGTAACAAACTGTCATTTCTGGAATGTGCTACTGAACAGAACTGGCTAGAATCCCTTCGTAAAGGTATTTTTCATCTTGCAACACCTCCACCAGTATTTTAAACACGACCTCAGGCATATTCTGAATATTAATAAATCAAGGCAAATCATCCAGAGTGCAGTGTTTTGGATGTTTTCTGCACACCGGGGAGTAATTTGTTATTGCAGGTGGTACATTTCAAGCCGACCGCTCCTTCTCAAGTATCCCACATAACACAAACAAAGGCTTTGAGATTGGAAGAGAAGCATTTTCTTTTAGTTCCTCAACACAGAAAGCACAACATATGTTTTTTTTTTTAAATGCAACTGGTTGATGGAAAAAAATATTTGCGAGGTTTTTTTNTGGAAAAAAATATTTGCAAGGTTTTTTTTTTTTAACTTCCTCGCATTATCGCAGCACAAGGGACTGTGTGGTATAAATTACAAAAAGAAATTCACAGAAGTACATTCATCTGTTTGTTCTACAATCCCTTTGTTGCCAAGGCGATGGGAGTTCTGGGTCAAACCGGAGGCGACAGGACGGCAGTGAGGGGGTTGCGTCCACCTCAAACATCATGGTGCAGAGAAACGACGATGTTCCGATCAGACAAGTGAGTCCATGTCTTCCTCGCTCCATCTCCCCCCAACCACCCACCACCCACCCAGACAAACACACACCCACGCAAATGCACACACATCTCCCCTCAGACAGACCAGGAACAAACCACGATGGCATCGTGACCTACAAACCACAAACCCCACGGGAATTATTCGCAAGCTTTCAAATCAGATTCCATTAAGAGTCAGCTGCAACAACAACGTGGGGGTGGGGGTTTCATGTAGCACGTCCTCCACCCTCTAAAATATTATTACTTGATGCCTTTCAAAATAAAAGGCTTCAAAATGTTCTCACTAAACACTCATTCTTCGTTTCCGTTGAAGAGAAACAATGACAACGGCGTGCGTGACACTCAGTGACGGACTTCCTCAAAAAAAAAAAAAAAAAAAAAAAAAAAAAAAAAAAAAATCTTAAATAACAACAAACAAACACACAAATAACAACAAATTCCAATAATCTTAAATAAATAACACTTGAAAGGGATTTTCTGCACTATGGCCTGTAGGGTTTTTAGTCTGTTGAATTTGTACGTATTTATTAATTACCTATGCATTCTATTATGTATTCATTTATTAACGATTGGGTAATTTACTTGCTGTGTCATTTGATTGTTTTAGTCATAGCAACTGGCTTTTTTTTGTTTTGTTTTTATTGATGCTGTTTTTATTATCGGATGGTTTTTACTGGTATGTTTTTTTTATACTGGTAGTTTTTATAGAATTTTTGCCTGTATCTGTACCATTTCTCCTGCTTGTCACATTTTTGCGGTTCTTACTGAATATTATTTTATGTTCTTCTTGAGTGTGCAACTGAATGTGCTTTGATGTGTACGTTTTTTTATGTAAAGACCTTTTAAGCACAGGGACAAACCAATTTCCCCACTGGGGATCAATAAAGTTACTTACTTACTTGGCCTTAACAGCCATGAGGCAGTTATTACACTGGGACCACCTTTTAAGTTTTCAGAAATTTCCTGATCCTTTACTGTACAAACCGCAGAGGATCTTACATTACAAACTGCTGATCTAAGCAATACTGCAGATCTATGATTTAATTTCCTCATAGTGTGCTTCAAAAAAAGCACCACAAAGCTAACATTTTCACAAACAGCCTTTTTCCTCAATGTACAGATGGACCACCTGTTAGACAGCAAAGCTCATTAGGGCCAAGAACTGGGAGGCCTCTATCACACAGTCACGCTCATCCTGCTGGAATCCGACTGTAAAACTCACTCTTGCTGGCAAATCGCTCAGACAAGCCTACAAAAGGCACACACACACATGCACACGGTCACAATATGTTCAAGCACACACGCCACGTAAATGCATTGAATACAAACTGCTCTCCAATGAATGCGGAGGCAATCACCATCACCAGTCCTGGAGGAGCTGGAGACCCATTATGTAGCAGGTTGGGATTTGATTTTCTGTTTGGGTAGCTTCAACGTGACAAGCTGCCGGTGAAAATAGATTATCTCGCCAGGGAGTAAGAAATAACTTCCTTCAGCACACAATAGAGGATGTCTTGTAAACATTCTGCAACCCCCATTCTTGTGTCGTCAGTGTTTATTCGTTTCAAGCGCCATAGTAACCGTTAAAAGCTGCGCCTTCCCTGAGCGTGTATCTATCAGACTTTCCAGTGAAGAAGTGCTGATGAAGCTTGAGCGTGTTAAGAATACTTTATCAGATTTATATTCTGAAACATTTTTCTTTGAATGTGTAACTCAATATCCAGACATCATAAAAGCAGTGGTGGGCCATGCATTTTACACCTAGGCCTTCAATGTGATTCTCCCGCAATTAAACCACCTTCTAATAACCTCAGCATGACACTAGGGCTATATGCTGCTGTTATTAGACGTAATCAGCCCATATTCACAGTGACAGAACCTTTATCGTGATTTAACACGAGGATCAACACCTATGACAGTTACAACACACTAACTGCAGAGACATGAATAGGATGTAGCATTATTACACATTATGACAGGATGCTGCATCAGATATAAACATGGCATAACCTAAATCAGTTTCATTACCAAAGAAACAAGAACAAACTCGCGACAACCATCACAATTACTCATACAACCAGCAAGTAAGCAAAAATGCTGTAAAACACAAATAACACAATCAGATTCAACAGGCTTCTCCACAGATTCCAGCTACATAAAAATCCATCAGACTTACCAAAGCTGCTCATCATCTGAAGATAAAGTCCATCCTCCTTTCTGCCTTTAGAAAGAGTTTAACGACACAGTTGTGCATTATCGGTGCATTTCAGTTCCAAAATGTGAAAAAAAAGCGTTGTCAGTTAATCATTTCTTCTCCTCCTTCAGCCATTGTGCATTAAAAAAACAACAGGACTAAGTAAAAATCTAAAGCNTCATTTCTTCTCCTCCTTCAGCCATTGTGCATTAAAAAAACAACAGGACTAAGTAAAAATCTAAAGCACTACACCTAATAATCTAAATGTCAAGAAAGAAGGTTTAAATAAACATTAATGCTGTTACGTGCTAGCTCAGTTTACTTGAGTTAGCTAAGATAACCGGCTCTCTTGTTCTTCTGATGAATTTCTGGCAGGCTGTAGCTGTGTAGCATAATTCTGTACTCTGATGACGTAGGCCAAGGCCAGCTAGAAGGCCCTGGTGTGTAAAAGAATATGCCCAACATGGCAAACTCGAAATCCGATTGGTTAAAGAATATGACAATCAACAACATCATCCCATTTGCTTGAATAGCAGAGGGGATTCACTCCAGATTCTGAAGGCCTCAGGCTAGATTTTTTTTTTACCTGGAGACAGCACAGGGGGAAAATCTGATTGGATAAAATCTCTAATTTCTATGAGCGGCGCTGGAAGCAGCAAAACTGAGGGAGAGAGTACCGTAGCAATGAAATGATGTTAATAACAAAACTGATGGGAACGAACTTTGTAAAATACATATAGCATTAACAATATATATATTAAATTATAAAAACATAATTTGATGATTCTGACAATCTCTAGGCCAGCAGAGAAGGCCTTGCTGGCCCTGACCGCCTACCACTGCATAAGAGTAATGATTACCCATAAATATTGATTTCTGAAGCCTGAGTAGATTTACTGTTAATTCTCCTCTTTCAGAAGCCACATTTCGGCTTTTTGTCGCTTTTCACTACCCATTATTCTGCTCACTAGAGAGAACGGATGATGTAAACCTCACCTTGGGTATTTATAGGTGTTAAATGAGCACATCCTGTTTATTTACATCACCTGCAGGGATATTTTCTCCCTTGTACCTCCACTAGATTGTGTAGGAATGTGAAGTCTCCTGCAAACTATTACACAATCCAGTTACGCTGTTTTACATGAACACGGAACGTTTTTCTAAGGGTAATGAGAATCTATGCCAACCTGAAAAAGTGAAAAGCTCATGAGCTGGCCCCCAGGTCGCAAAACAGCATGAAGTATTAAGGCTGCTTAAATGAAAAAGATTTCATGTTCCAACTCAATTTCCTTACTAAAACATGAATTGGCCGTAATCACGGTAACAACAGCGACAGAAGGTGTTGGTTCTTCTTTCCATTTGTACCGTACCAAAAAAGCGAGGATGCATGAAGTGATGTTCGACCTTAGTCTGCGATAGGGATGGGCGGATCGATACCAAAATATCGATTCTTCTGATACTGACGTCTTACTTTAAAAATTAATTTTCACGTTAAAAATATCGATTTTATATGTTTTAATTAAGATGCACTTGTATATTTGTGTAATTGTAAATGATGGTGAAAATATGAAATTAAACTACTACTAAGGCACTACTTTTCTTTGCGCACTTTTACTCTCTCTCTCTCTCTCTCTCTCTCCTCATGGACTGAACATCCACACTAGCTGGCAAATGGCAGAAAGAAAGCCAAGTGTTGTTTGGAGTTATTTTAGCCTTGTAAACCGCAATAAAGCAAAATGTAACATGTCAGAAGAAGTTATTATGAAAAACAAACTGCTGTTAATAAACAAAGCAAAAACTTCTGATGTTTGGCATGATTAATTAATCATTTCAAATGACTATTTGACGTCTACATGTAATGGTTTTTACAGAAGATTACATACGAAGATTACGTGTATGCAAAAAGACTCTTTGAAGTATCGGTATCGCGATATTGGCCTCAGTATCACCTGGTATCAAATAGAATTGAAAATCAGCAGTATCGCCCATCCTTAGTTTGTGATACTCTGGCTCACAGGGATCGTTTAATTTTGATGATGCATTCAAAAGAGTAATGGAATGGAATGGAGTAGTGGAAATAAATAAACCTCCATTCAGTAAAGTTATATGTTGATTTCTTTTGCACGTTTGTGTTGCTTGTTCTGAACAACCAAAGCCTGTAATTTACGCTCGCACTGCACTTTGACATGACATGATGTGGGTACAATGTACAAAACCTTTGGACAGTTTTGTTTACTGATGATTTGCAATAAAATTGCATTCCCTTCAATAACAATTTGGCTGCATTCACAAAATGTTGGCAAGCGTAGACACATTCAAGTAGCTTTGCTATGAATTTCAAGAAATCCAATTGTGACTTTAAGAAATCGGCTCCTGGGACTTCTCAAAACTATGAGAGGCAACCAAAATTTCAGACATGTCAGAAATCCATGTGATCACCCTATCAATCAAACATAGATCGTTTGGGGCAAATTAGGCCTTGCGACCCTCCTCAAACTGCAAGTGAAAAGACAGCCAATTAGGTGGAAATTCATTTCGACTCAGAATTAGCTGGCGTAAGTGCGATCAATAACAAAAATAAGAAAAAAAATTGCAAATCTGTGTTCATACAGTACTGGGTGTTAAATAAATGTGACACGAATTGTTCCAGAACACCTGCTCACAATTTCTTTGCAAGCTATTTGTGGTGCCGTCGCTTAACTATAAATTCAGGTGCTGTGCAAATCCTACGCTATCAGTCCAATCAGTCTCAGAAACTTCTCTTTCTTCAGAGAGAGAGAAAGAATATGATCTTCACCATATTTCCAGAAAAACTCAGCAGCCGCGAGGCTTAAATTCACCGATGTACTTAATTATGAGCAAGCTTAACGACAAATGAAGGACACAGAGAAGGAGAGAATGGCAGAGAGATAAATATAGATACGGGGGGGTCATGTAAGACAGCTGTATGAAGATGTGAACAAAGCATTGGGGTTTAATTATACAAACCTGCGAGCACGTCAGGCCATGATAACAGAGTTCAGAGGAGGTCAAACCCTCTCAGCAGAAAGATTTACTGCCCTGCTTAAACTCGAAGAAGTATGTGAATAAAGGACAGGAGTGAAGTGAATCGTATAAAATCCAGAATTATGGCTGGGTCAAACATTTCTGGGCTGCATGCTTTATTCTGTCATCCGTCTCGTAGATCCTGACTTACAGCCCAGGTGTAGAGTAATGCATTTGCGCAATTATTATTACGGTTTTTCAATCACAGTCGCTTGTTTAATGGACTTCAGCAAACTCTTTAATAATCGAGCTGATGAGACCACGCCTTCATGTTTCCATTCTGATTGAAAGGAAAGAAAAATTTATTTCTTCTGTATGTCCACCACAACTCGGATAATTAAGATGACAATGTTATATTAATTATCATGACACCTATTTCCACCAGTATAAAATGTGATTCTGACTACACAATGTACACATTACCTAAGGTACACATACTGTATGATGATGATAACAGTGACAAAAAAACATGTTTTTATTTACTCCTGTATGTGTTCATCAATTTATGATTCGCTTATCCAGTCAAGTTTTTTCTAGTTTTGTCTCATACATTGCCAATTTTGCATGTTTAAGCCCAACAAATACTACCTGCATACCCGTTACGTTGCTGGCCAACATTATTTCAAAACATAAAACCATATTATAGGTTTCCTGCTATTTTGCCAAATCCTCCAATCTTTCAAAACTAAATGTTCAGGTGATACACCTTAAAGTTCAATATGTCACCTGCTAACATGTATGTTGGAATGTAGGACGGATGGTCATTTTTAATTTCTCGGTAAAAGGCAGCTTCTCTTGGGGCACAGACACATACGCAACATACAGTACGGGCTCAAACGTGCAAAATTGCTGGTATTTTCCTTTAATAAACTACTGCAAAATAATAAAATCACTTGCAGCAGATGCGGTTGAGACCCTCCTCTCTGCCACGACCGCTATTCCAGTGCAACCGAGTTCATTCCTGCAGCTTAGCACATATTAAAAATTCAAGTCACGCAAACTAGGTTAAAACACCACACAGTACACACATTTAGCTCAGCTCAGTAGATGGGTGGGGGGGGTTCAGAGCGCAGCAAAAGGATAACATGAATACACACTTCAGCACTTTCTATTGCTGACTGGCAACAGTGGCAGTGCAGAGGAGCCAGCAGGAAAAGACTAAAAGACTAACATGTGTCATTTCCATATGGAGGGAAGAAGAGAAAAAAACATAGGAGGGAAGGAGGACACAGTTCTCCACCGTATCCTGTTTTCCACAGTGAAGGACACGAGGAAGGAGACGAGATGCATGCATCAGAGATGTGAAGGCAGATAGCTGCTCTGGTGCAGCCTTCCCCATCAATCCTTCTCTGGAACTGCTTGCTAGCAGGGCTGCAGGCGAGGGACCTTCAGACACAGCAGAGCCGTCCTCGCAGGGTTTTTATGGAGCACTAAATGGGCTATTATTCCTTCCATCCTCATTACCATATATGTATATGGACTTTTATGACTTCAAAAGCATCTCTGCAATTGACCAATCCCCTCTTTTGACTGGATTGGCAAATATTGCATTACATGATGGGATTCTACACCATTAGTACAGCTGGTTTTGAAGACTGAAAAGTATCTATTTTAAGCCAGTATTTGGTATAATCAATAGAGACGAAGCAGTTTTACCACAAATGTGTATGGAATCCGATCTATATCACATAGTGAGCTATATCACATAGTGAGCTAACAAGAGTAAATTGAGGTTATTAATCTTTATAATGGCTCCTAAAGTGGGATTTAAACCACACAGGATACAGAATAAGTATGTGATATGTCCATCCCCTTGTAGTATGACACCATGTCATGGTATATTATATTAAAAGCCAACGGCTGGGATTTTTATTGCATTTAAGCCGTTGATATCACTTACAATGATGGGCAGTTAAAGGGAATTACACTGTCTGTGGCATGGAAAACCACATGGTCAAACATATGGCCAGTAAAAACAAATGGCCTGTGTCACCAAGAGATGTTTTATCTGTAATAAACATGTGTAGAACAATTGGTTGATGGATTGGTTGATGATGGTTGATGATGGTTGATTGGTTTCTGATTGAATGGTTGATGATGGATGAGGATGGTTGATTTCTTTCTGTAATAAACACGTGTAGAATGATTGGTTGATGAATTACCAGTCGCTCGCTGGTTAGGAACTTCATGAAAAGTAGAATTTTCAAGCAAGAAGATGTCTTCGAGATGCAAGGTTCACAACGCGGTGATTCAGGCTTGTTCGATGTTCTTTGTGCAGGGACTGTTTGTCTTTGGTCTTTCTAAGTCTGATAGCTCATCTTGGCCATAATCCAAATATCAAACTGGTGAGGATCTAGCAGGCAGAGCTCGATTCCTCTGCTGTCAGAGCAACTCTGTAACTGTCAAATTATCCTTCCTGCTCTGATTTAGGGGACAAATGTACCATGTCCTCCGTCTTCTGTGCCTTCTTTTTTTAAATCGCTAAACAACTGTAGCCACGGCCAACTCCTCTCCCTGTTGATTGTAAGCCTCTTTTCTCTGCAAAACAGGCGGCTCATTAACCATTCTGCACCCCCTACCTGCATGCAGAAAAAAAACCTCTAGTTCTTAAGGGAGTCTACTGCATGCAGTGTTCTAGGATGTGCTCAATGGCCTATTCTCCCATCATTTCATCTTACATCTTTGGAAGTTTACTGGGGTCTCCAGCAGCTACTATAAGAAGTTCTGTAGGTCTGCCCTGTTTCAGTCTGCTTTACACTTGACTCATTTTTGTATATCAGGAAAGTTTGTTTGTATTCTTGGAAATACATGGGGAATGTTTAAGCAGTCTATTTACTCCTAAAGTGAGTCTGAATGATTATTATGCCCTAATTAGCCAATTTCTCACAGTGAGAAATTGGCTAATTGGGACATAATAATATAATCTAACAATAATATAATCTCATATGTGACTCCATGACCACATACAGCCACATTCAGCTAGCCAGATATCAATGGAACAACTGTACTAATGTTTATGAATATGTGAGTTCAAGATTTAGAGCTATCAGGAAGTGTGTTGAGGTGAAAACGCTGTGCATGCACTCTCAGAAGAGAACTGGATTTTCTCTGTGTGGATATGTTGATTCTTTCAGCAATTATTTTACCAAAATCAAGATTTTTGCTCAGGTTTGATATACTGATCAAGATCAGGACTGTCACTTCTTTAATAAATTTGATCAAGATGAAATACTTTTTCAGAATTTCCGGAAATCTTTACACTCTTTTGAGATGATCTTCCTTTTACTTTGAAATTATAAAACCGTATCACATTCTTGTAGAAAACCCCTTGCAAGAAAGGCATGGACTCTTAACTGCAAAAGAGGGTTAACAGCCTTTCAACCTGGGACTAAAAGGTTTAAAGTCTTAATCTGGTTTAGTCTGTGGGCGTCTACTGCTGCAGCAGCTGACTCACGGCTGCAGCCCGCTGACAGCTACACACAAAGCCTCCTAAGTCACACAAAGCCGCAAATAATTAAAGCTTTGGAAGAATCAAATGTTTTATTACACAAGGTTCCCCACATTTTTGTAAGGATGCAACTGCCTTAATGAGAAAAGCGTGCAGCATCAATCATCTATTCTGTACTCTTAAAAAATGAAAGTCGAATGTAAATGTACTCCATCAGCAGCACCTTTAGTGCTTTCTGCAAAGTTCAGATAAGGAAACCTGCCAGATGACGGACCCACAAATATGATTTTGATCACTTTGGACTCAGACAGACATAACCAGAGAGCACAGAGCACTGACCTGTGGCTCTTCTTCAGTCCTGCTCACGTTTCCACTCCCACAGTCTCCCACTCACTGCTATTCATTCCCACGCCAAGGATTCCCCCCACACATAATGATTAAAGGTGCTTTAATGGAGCTGAAGCAGTAATGTTAAACTGGAAAAGCAATATTCTGAATAAATCATGACTACTGATGGTTTTTAAGGATAAATAAAAAAATATTTCAAACAGCTCTTTTCTTTAGGAAAGAAGAAGCTGGAAATGATGAGCTGGTTTCCTGAGAAAAACCAGAGTTCTTAATAAATGACATGAGATCATTGGTATTGATGATGATGTGACTGTGGCAGAGGTTAGAATGTGTTGCTCAGGCGGCGCATTTTAAAGCTATCAGCCAATCATGACTATTGGGATAAAAATGGCACATTAACTCATATTTCTACTAAAAATATTGTTATGCCCATGTAAATAATTCATTTCAAATGATGAAAACATCTGTGCTTGCCTAATGCTAAGCATTTTGTGGGAAATAAACAGCCTAATCACAGCATTCCTGAGAGACTATAATTGTAGTTGTTTAAAAGCACAAACTGCCAATGAAAACAACATCCAATTATCCTAAAATGAGCTCCAGTTATAACAATAATCAAACAGACAGTCTGGGTGTAAAATAAATAAATAAAATAAGCGTTACTAAACTGGCCGTGGAGGCAGTGTACGGCAAAAGTCAAAAGCATTGGCTCAAAAATTAAAAAAAAGAGAATTTGACCAACTAAAACTAAGGTAAAAACATTTTCTCAATGTTCCATAGCTATTTTACAGAAGAGGATTAGGGCCACTTGGAAAAAAAAGGAAGACTTCTGAGATTAAAGTCAGAATTCTGAGAAAAAAGTTAGGATTCTGAGATTAAAGTCAGAATTCTAACTTTTTTCCTCAGAATTCTGAGAAAAAAGTTAGGATTCTGAGATTAAAGTCTTTAAAGTCAGAATTCTGAGAAAATTCCTCAGAATTCTGAGAAAGTTATTCAGACTTTAATCTCAGAAATCTTCCTCTTTTTTAAGTGGCCTTAATCCTCTTCTATACTATGTAGGAATAAACAACAAATAAAAATAAGTAGCATTTAATCAGGCTCATCAAACAACTGGTGCGTTCAAGTGTCATTACTGCAGAGTTAATCCTGAACTTATAAATGCTATAATAATGTCAATAATCATTAGACAGATGTCTCATGACACTCTCACATTTGGTCTTATACTGTATCCATCAGAGACAGAGCTCCGTTACAAGCCTGTGTATCACTGTTTAGACCTGAACCAACCCACATGCGCAAAAAAAAAATAAAAATAAAAAATAAAAATAGTTTTGGGCAAATAAGCTAATGAAATTGATGCATATAAGCCAGAAAGAATTATACCAGTTATTGCCTTCCGAAGTATCCTTAAAGGGCTTATACTTTAGATGAAGCAGAAAGTTTAGGCACTTGTTGCAGCTTATCTACATGATGCTAAGTTGGAATGGCAAGGAAATTCCGACAGATGACAGTCTATTGGCAGATATATGATACACATCAGCCTTATTTCCAAATGTTAAAAAAAAAATCCTCTAGATTTCCTGATTTCTAGAAGATTACTCATTTGCTGACGACATTAGCTTAAATTAAAAGCTCATTAAGCACGCAAACACGCCAGCATGAGAGCTGCCAACTCATCTGTTCACCATGACAAGCAGAATCCATCATTCATCACAAGATTTACAACCGTACATATTCAACAACAGAAAAGGAGATATTCCATATCTTCCAGCAGCATTTATCTATACATGCAATAGGCCATTATAGTAATTATACCTAACGGAATATATTAAACCTACTAATGTGTGCTGCTGTGACAGTTAAGTAATTTGTTTCCCAAAACGGATATAACCTTTACTGCATGAATGAACGGGCTGAGAAATGGTTGCAGGAGGAAATAAATAAACTCCTTATTCGCCTAATAAGGGCCAGTCATCTGTGTACTCAATGGGAAACTGTGGTGGATTATTCCTTCTCTAAAATCAATATTCTCACAATAAGCTGCTGGTAGAAGTTCAGTGCCTGCAGTCGTGACCCCTGAGGAGAACAAGCTGCAGGATGTGTAGTTTAGAGTGAGGCGACATAATCACAGCACCAATCCAGGTCTTTTCTCTCCATACAACAGGGCTGCATCTCCAGGGAGCTCACATGCAGGTAGCGGAGGCCCGCCTGCTTTACTTCAGCTGTCATGTCAGGGAGTCATCAGGTCCATCAATCAGCCGGAGTGATGGCTGCATTGTTGAATAATAGGAAATGAGGAATGGGAGCAGTTATGGCTGTGCAGAAATGATTAAGGGCGTTTTCAGAGCTGAAGTTATTTTGCTATGGAGGAAATCGTTGCAATTATAATTTACTGGGTTTTTTGGTTCGGTTTTGCCCAGGAAAACATCCAATCGAACCAACATGTAGCAGCAAAAGTCATGTCAGAGCAGTCGTGTAGCTCATTGGTTAGAAATGTCTGGAGATGAGAGGAAGAAAATCAAAACAGGAAAAGTTTATTACGCTGGGAAAACTGATAACATGGAACAAAGACAGAATTGGGATAGTTATCATCTGGGCCATGCACCAAACAAAATATGGCAGCAGAAACTGAATTTGACAACGTGTGAAAAAAAACCACGTTGCTTCATATGAAGACGATACGCTGCCTTCAGACAGCTGAAAAGTTAAACGAAGCGCATGTTGAGCAAAAAGCCGCATGCTAACGTTCAACATCTTCATCTGAAAACATTCTGATGTGTTACGACTGTCACTGGGCGATATGACCTAAAAACAAAATCTTGATTTTTTTCACACTGATGGCCGATTTTTGATTTTAATCAATTTTTTTTTTTTTCCACTGCAGGCAGAGCCACGGACCCTCATGGACTCACGGAAAGTAAATAAGGCTTGTAGGTTTAACATGCACAAAACGGGAATGGACTTGATTGACGGAGAGGGAACCGCTGCTGCATTTTTCCTGTTAAAAATAGTTAGATATTAGTATTTTTTTAAATTCGATTTTTCAATTTAGCCATTTTACACATCATGCCAAAACGAATTAATCAAATTAATTGATTAAATCGATTTATTGCCTAGCCCTACTTTCCTACTTTTGACGTGTTTAATATTTTAAGTAGGGGATATCTGACCAGTGTCTAACATAAAACAAACTTTACTGCAGTTGTAGTTAAGCATTAACCAAAAGCAAACCCTCTCTGCTTCGACACCAATCAATAGATTGCCTCGTATTGGTTTGAGACTAGTTCGGATCATGTTCGCTCCGCAGTCCGATTGGAGTCAGACTGAAACTGCCGCCTCTAGATGGTCTCAGGCTGATTGTTTTGGTGCAGACCTGAGTTTGATTGCTGCGTTCACGTATGCTCAAATGAAATGATCGTAAGGGGGAAATGCTGCAGGCTCCAAAACAAACGCTCAGGATAAAAAAAAGCCCAATGTTTAGTGCTTAGTGCTGATATCTCATTTTGTTAATTGAGACTGACTCATCTCAAATCACTTCTTGAAATAAGTGTGTTTCTGTCTTGCTTCAAGACACTGAAGCTTGGTTCTACAAAATGAGTACATCTGCTCACCGAGTTTTATTCATTAAAGAAAACTAAAACAAGCCTGAACACGAGGCTGAATGTCTTGCTAAACTTGATAGATTCTGGCAGAAAGCGAGAAAGAACATATTTGTTTCTGATTGACAGTTTGTTTAAACAGTCGTGAGCCTTGTATGTCTGAAGGTTAGGGTCTTCATCAGGGACCCCTGCAGTCACTCACACAAACGAAAACAAAGCTTACAAGTCAGCAGCCGTGAGGATGGATTTCGTTAAACTGCTTCCTGATTAAAGCAGCAGCTGATGTTTCTGCCATGTGGTGGGAAGAAACGTGCCTATTGTACTGGCTAGAAACTTCTGGAAGATCCAGTTGTTAGATCTGGTGAGTTTGGACCCTCTAACATCTCATCAGGTTGTAAGACCTTAAAGGACCATACTGGTGGTTTTGCATGTTTGAGTTCAATATATCCAACCCACCAATATATACAACGCATGCATGTTAACAACCATTTCTCAAAACATATTGCTGGAGCAATAAATATTAGACTTGTTTTTCCTACCTTCCAGGTTATTTCCAGTACGCTATTAAAATCAATTTGTAGAGACTTGGAACATGCTTGAGATAAGTAATCCATCACAGCAAATTTTTTGTAGAAGTAAATTTAAATAAATAAAATAAGCGTTATTAAACTGGCCGGAGGAGTGGAGGCAGTGTACGTCAAAAGTCAAAAGCATTGGCTCAAAAAAAAAAAAGAAGAATTTGACCAAGTAAAAACTAAGGTAAAGACATTTTATCAGTGTTCACCATAGCTATTTTATGAAAGAGGATTAGAAAAAAAAAAGAAGACTTCTGAGATTAAAGTCAGAATTCTGAGAAAAAAGTCAGAATTCTGAGATTAGTCCAAAATGGAGTTGCACCAAAGAAAAAAAAAATGTCTCCATCAGGGAATATATTCCCAGGAGGAGACAGCTTTTACAGAGAAATTAAAAACGAACATTGATCCTATTTGGACATACAGCAGGAAAAACATTGAATTTTGAGGTGGATGCATCACCTGAACATTTAATTTTGAAAGTTAAGGGAATTTAGCAGAATAACAGGAAAACTAAAGCACAGATTTTAAGTTTTGGAAATTAGTTGTCAGTAACGTAACATGTATGCAGGTAGTATTTATTGAGCTTAAACATGCAAAATCACCAGTATTGTCCTTTAAGTAGCTTGGGTTCACAGTCAGGACAACACACGGTCAGTACAAACTGAAATAAATACCCTTAAGGTATTCAGAGTCGCACTTAAGCAATCAGGGATCAGACCTTCATCTGAAGCCATAATGCTCTATCAATCACTCTTCTGCAAACCTCCCAATGTCTCTCTCAGATTAGAAATTTGTTTTTTTTGCGAGCACATTTAAGAAGTCTCATTATTCTGTCAGAGCAGCTGATGACGCTGCGCTTCTCTCCAAACCCTTAAACCTCCGGGGCCACTAAAGGAAAAACAGTTGCACACACTTTCACCCAATATAAACTTCCTACTCTGACCAAAATAAACTTGAGCCAATTGTGTGTATCCATCTCCCGCAGATGAGGAAGACCTCACTTGGCAGAATAAGTGAGAAGGTCAAAGATGAGGCTTCAGATGCTGCGGGTCAGCGCTCAGCCAAAATAAACGACAGAAATCAACCCTGCAAGCCATCACGATTCCATCAATCTGTCACCGGTGTGATTTAATTCACGATGATAGAGAGAACGAGTGAGCATGAGAGAGGGAGAGGGAGAGAGTTGGCTGTATTTGTGAAATACAATACGACACAAGCTGTTCTCCATCTGGAAAGATGTCAGACTCGTCGGTCTCACCAAGCCGTGACAAGCTACATTACAAGCAGTCAATGTACACAAAATGTGATTGGATTTTGTGCTATGCTATTTCCACACCTACATCTCTGAACGCAGAAATCGCTGCATGCAGACAAATGTAACGCAATTAATCTTAAAATGAAAAGAATTCATTAGCAAAGACGGCTCAAAGGAAGCTCACATAGAAACAGTAGCGAAAGGCCACAGTGCTAACAGTAGCAGCTTAGTTATGACTTACAAAATATATCAGGTTTCATTCCTTCATATCCCACATAAACATTTAGAGAAAAGCCCCCTCAGGCTTGGATTACAGCTCTGGAGTGTATTCAAGTCTAGCTGTTTAATGAAAGGCTTGGCAGGGGTCACATCCAAGTGTGGTGGGTATTTTTTTTTAAATAAAACGACACATGAACCTGGGCTGGAAGCAGCAGTCTGATTGTAAATAACCTGTGGTGTCCCAGAGGGTGGCACGCTGCAGGCTGTTGTGCCTTGCATGCATTTTGAAGAGCAGTAAAACCACACCAGGATCCCAGCGCTCGCAGTAACAATTAGAGGCAGCTCGTGACAGTGTGTGCTTCCTCCGTTGCTCTGGTCTGGTGAGAGGTAGAAAGCGAGGGGAAGAGCAGGAGGAAGCAATGAGGGCGCCGCTGCTCCCACAGCTGTCCACGTCCACAACAATTCGCCCTTCCTGTTGCGCCGTCAGCTTGTTCGCAACTTCACGAATAAAGAAATCGACAGTAGCTGACCTGTCATTCTCCATTTCCTCCCTCTCATGTGAAGTGTACAGTAATGTTTCCTCTCCATAGATGTCTGTTCTGGGGTCCGATTAAATGGTCTGACATAACAAAGAGAATAAAAAAAAGGGGAATATGTGTTCAATCTTGTCCCAGCATTAAGGGCCTGAGGGAGCAGCAGGTTGTCCACAGAGGCGACACTGACTGACCACAGACCCTTCCGTCCTACATTTGAGCCACTTATGACACTCAAAAAACACCAGATACTGTAATCTTATTGGAAAACCACTTTAACCAAAATAATAACACAAACTCAGCTTCCAACACGTGCCCTTTAAAGGACCACACCAGTGATTTAGCATGGTTAAGCCCAATAAATACGACCCGCATACACATTACTGACAACCACTCCCCAAAACATAACAAAATATGTTTGTTTGTTTTTTTTGCTGCCTATGCAATTCAGTTCTGGAAAGAAACACATCGCTCAGTGTCAGAATTGGACCGTAGCACTCGTCAACTGTTTTCCCCCAATTTGTTTCGCATAGGCCAGTTTACTTGACGTGCTAAAATTGTCATAATTAAAAACCTGCATCTTAATACACACTCAGGATTTGCCCCCAAACGGTCACTGTATTACCTAGACCAGCATTTGGAGCATGACAAGTTATTCAATTATGATGGCAGTCATTATTTTCCTTTTGTGGAGTCCTCAGTTCTATCAATTGTAGCATTAATTTGGACCTTATGTAAGCTGTTGTTAATTCATTTGTAACTGAATCCATTGTTTTAGTGCTACTTGCTTGTTTATGCCAAGTCAGAAAACAGTCACTGGAAATACTGACATGTGTTTTATGTCATGTCAATATTTTGTTGCAAGAGGTACATTATTATTAGTCACTATAGTTATCCTCTGTGAAACTGTTTCTGATTTAACTTTTGTTTTGCTAAAAATGTGTTATATTTACATAGTAACATTATTTCTGTAGTTCTAGAGAATTATAAAGAGCTGGTCCAGGGTGTCGGGTGACACGGTGGCATGGTGGTTAGCACTGTTGCTTCACAACAAGACGGTTCTGGGTCCAAATGGAGTTTGCACATTCTCCATGTGTCTGCATGGGTTTCCTCTACTTCCAAAAACATGTGGGTTGGATGAACTGGAAACTCTGAATTGGCCATTGGTGAGAATGTGAGCATGAGTAAGTTTTTCTCTCTGTGAAGTGCTGGTGACCTGTTGAGGGTGTACCCCACCTCGCAGCCAATGACCATTGGAATAGGCTCCAGCCACCCACAACCCTGCACAGGATAAGCGGGGATTGAGAATAGATGGATGGATTGTCCTTCAGGGTATACCTTAACTCTCACCCAATAAATACTGTAGCAGGCTCAAACCCCTACAACTATGCACAACATAAGATATAAAGAATGGATGGATAGATGCATGGATGGATGGACGGCTGCCAGTTGCCAGTTTGGGTTCTGACAGGCCCTGTTTCACCACGTGTATCAAACACCACATCATCTTTCCAACGCCTCGTTCGTGTCTCTCAAAGCTAACCAGTTGGCACGTTGTCTGCATTGCCCTCATTCTTCTGACTCAGCTCTTGAAATTCTAACCACAGCACGAACACCCATGATGAATCTGTCCAGTTGGTTCTGACAGGTTTTGGTCCACAAAGCTGAATCAGTTTTTGCCCTGTTTAAATGGTGAACTGGAAGGACTTGCCTTTTTGTGTTTCATAAACAACAGGCCAACACAACCAGGGCATAATTCCCTTCTATTTGAGCACAAATAGCCTTGTTCACTGGGTCCAAGCAGAACAAAGGGACCACACAGCCCCGTCTTCTTACAATGGACAAAGGCAGAGCACTGAACCGGCCAACTTGGGTCATAACCTTATCGGAAAGAGCCAGCGCTGCCTGACGATAAATAAGGCCACTGAGATGGAGAGGCCGAGTAAAAAGGAAAATTTTCTCTTCTTCCTTAATGAAAAGGGCAAACTATAGCAAGCTTGTCATATATGGGGGGAAGGGGAGTTTTGTTTCTAATGGTTCTCTGCTTACACGATGCGCCCCCTCTGACCCACAGTCCTGTTAATCCCATTAATATGAAGAGGGCTGAGATCCTAAGAGCAGCCACGGCTAAAGAGCCATCAGCCAACATTAGCCCACGAAATCCAAACCCCTGTCTAGACCCATTAGCGACTTAGCCCAGCAGAGTCAAATCATTTGAGACCCATGTCTAATGTGGGAAGCATTCCCGATACCCTGCCTTTACCGAGTGGTACAAGCTTTCCAAACACCAGATACATCAAGGTATTTGAATATAAATGGAACCAATCTAATTTTCTTCTTCTGATCCATCGTGTAGTTCTTGGCAGCTTTAATACCTTTCTCACATTATCATATAGCTGCGGTGAATGTTTGCTATGCAATACCTACCACATGAAGGATTTCCATGTTGGATAATCCTGTCCACTATTACCCCTTATTTAAGTGATGAATATCTGTGTGTGTGGCTGTGTGAAGTATACTGTATATGTGTGTGTTGCTGTAACCACATGATGTAATAGGAGAGATAATCTCCTGGCTTTTAATTAAACAGCAAGTCAAAGAGACTGGGGAAATACTAGGAGGACTCAGGTCAAAGTCTTGCGCAGGGCAGCAAAGACAATCTCTAATCTCAATCCGCCACCAAGCAGCTAACCCGACATCTACATATGGCCCATTTCTCATCCTCATGAATACCAGTTGGGCGATTACAAAGCATCAGAGCCTGATTAATGCAGCTTTGAAGCAGCTTGCTCTGGCCTGGCTAGCACAGCATGGGCTTTCAAGAAAAGTGTGGGCACGACCATGAGTAGCTCTCAACTCTACGGTAAAAACCGTTGGCCTGTAAAACATCACAAATGACAATCAACTGAAGCAGGCAATCACCGGGTGATTCAGCTCCAGACACCCTGCCAGGAATATTCCGCTTAATCCCATTGTAGATAGCAAATTGCTCCAGCAATCAAAGAGGGTTTGGCATCTTCAGGTTCATACTGTGCGATCCACTCCACATCAAGCTATTGCAGGTTTTTTTAAAGGATCATACCAATGATTTTGTATGTTTAAGTACTACCTGCATACACGTTACATTACTGATAGCATTTTCTGAATCATAAAACCATATTTTAGTTTTCCTTATTTTGCAAAATTCCCTAATCTTTCAAAATTAACTGTTCCTTAAAATTCAATGTTTTGCCTGCTAACATACATCCAAATGTACAATAATTTTAATTTCTTGTTAAAAACTGTCTTCTCCTGGGACTATATTCCCTGGTCGAGACAGACATTTTTTCTGTGTAACTTCATGTTGGACCAGTTAAATAAAATTACTTTGACAAAAAATTTAACAGAGATTGGATTACTTATCTCAAGCATGTTTCAAGTCTCTACAAGTTGATTTTAATAGTGTACTGGAATGAATTGAAATCAATGGCAGCCTGGAAGGTAGGAAAAACAATTCTAATATTTACCGCTCCAGTTCTGTGTTTCGGGAAATGGTTGTCAGTAATGTAACGTGTGTGCAGGCTGGACATATTGGGCTGAAACATGCAAAATCACAGTTGAGACACTATATGGACCTTGCTGGTTATGGGTACCCTCTGTTGCCATAGGAACATGTTCCTTGTGATAAATGTCTTATCAAGATGTCAAGGTAGATTAGATAGGTAGGTAGGTAAGTGGATGGATAGATAGATAGATAGATAGATAGATAGATAGATAGATAGATAGATAGATAGATAGATAGATGAGTCTAGAGCTTATATGACATATGCCTGGTGATTCGTAATAGAAAGGTATAAGGAAAAGAATGTCTGAAATGAGAATGAGGTAAAAGGAATGCAATGTATGGTTTTTTTTGGGTTTTTTTAAATATGCAGGTATTTCAATTTTCTACCCTCACCACAGGGAATGTAGAGCAAAGGGCAAAATTTTCACAGAAATTTAGGAAGAGAAATTCAGCAACTAATGTATCATTAAAAGATATTCTGGCCTTGATGACACTGTGGGAGAAAAATGAGCATCATATCGAGTCAGCTGTTTCCTACTGACCCAAATCTGAACTCGCTCGATCCAGGACTGCAATAATTCATGCAATTCTGTGGGGTTTGTGGGTAAGCGAAGCAACTCACAAACACATCAAAACCCCTCATTAATAGTATTTTTAGAAACAAATGAATTTCTGCCAGACGAGATTATCTTGCAATTGTGGTGAGGGTGAAAATAACAGTTTAAACCCTCATAAGGTATCTGTTGGAAAATGAGAGCTTAAAAAAATGTAGATCAAATCTCTATGTGGTGATGAGTTCAGATTTGACTGAGCTGATCTTTCCGGGCTGGCATAGCTACGGTAAAAGCTATCACAATGACAAATCATCCATTTCTGCAAAATGACTAGACAGCAGCAGCATATCTGTTATTGTCTGGGGAAGCTGAACATCATTAATTTGAGAGATATGAGAGAAAGCAAATGGAAATGAAAACTGAAAGAAGGCTTTCGTGCCTAGAATGCAAACATGTATAATCTGTAAATGTTTCTCAAAAAATGGCAAACACTGTCTTTCATTCATTTGGAAAATCAATTAGTACTACAGTGGGGCTTGTAAATTTGGCAGGATGCCGCTCATATAATTCCTTCCTATCCTGCCAACAAAATATATTCCCTTGGTAGTTTGGGGAGGGAAAAGCAGGAACATCAAAGCTTCCTCCTCTAGACCAAACAGATTCATGGTACATTAGATAGCGACTACCGCACCCGTCATGGGGTTTTATCATCCATGCATCCATCTTTTTTCTACAATAGTGTCTTCTGTGCGCGGTCATGAGATGCTGGAGCCTACGTTTTGCGTTTTCTTAATGTTATATTTATTTAAAAATGAGATAATGTGTCTGAATCTGCTTTTCTCTTGAAGCCATCTTCACTGACTCCATCTATGTCGTCCAGAACTTTGATGTCACCATCCTGGCATCTACAAGAAAACGCAACATCCTCCCTTTGATTCCACTTCAAACCTTACTCTTCAATCCGCAGAAAGGAGAAAAACCTGAAATGCTTACCAAACAAGACCATTAGTTGATGGGAGCTGAAGGCCTAAAAGGCTTTGGGGGTACTTTGAGGGAAGGGTAGCGAGAGAGAGAGAGAGAGAGAGAGAGAGAGAGAGAGAGAGAGAGGAAGAGAGAGAGAAAGGAGCAGCTACGACTTTGAAACCATGTCGTGAGTCTCTCTCTGCAGGCAGGATGGTAATTACAGAGCACAGACCAAGAAACCCTGACTGGGAAAAAGCAGAGATACTCAGACTGCAGGGTTGCCGCCCTTGGGCCTTAAACACAACCACAATGCCAACCAGTCCATCCAGCAGTAGAGGCCATGGAGCAGCGTTCCAGATCACTGCGCTGAGATGCATTGCCGTGGGCATCGACAGTAAAGTCCATATCAGGCCAGGCAGGACAGCCCGATGCCGGTTTCCAGCTCACACGGATCAAACAAAAGTCATAGCAAAGTTACATGGCCATGTGAATGATGGAATTATGCACCCAGGACACATCCACAAGCTCAGTGTCAAGCTTTAGCGTAGAGATGTTCCCAGCCAATCTGAAGTATCTGTATGGAGGCCACTCCAGGCTTATTTTAATGTATCAGTATTGGCTAGAAAAGGACCGATCCACAATCTGATCCTTCATGTACTTTAATCCATTGTGCTTTGTTCAATTGAGCTGATATGATTCTGTCGTATGAACCCTCCAGACTTCTCAGGTCGTCTGGTTTTGCTCTGATTTCTGTTCCCAAAGTCAGAACAAAGCACGATGAGGCAGCCTTTAGTTTTTATGCTCCGCAACTCTGGAACAAACTTCCAGAAGATCTCAGGTCTGCTCCAACTGTAAACTCTTTTAAAACCAGGCTTAAAACTTTTCTTTTTAGCACTGCTTTTAATTAAGCCAAATTAAATGTTTGCGCTGAAATTCAATCTGGAGCCAATTAATTTCACACTGTAACTGCACTACAGATTATTTTATCTGATTTTACCATTTTTTATTTTTACTTTACACTATTTTAATCTTGTTTTTTAAACATTGCTTTATTTTGTTCTTACTGTCTTTTAAATGTTGTTTTAATACATTTTGTTTGTGTAAAGGACTTTGTGTTTGAATGATGCCATAGAAATGAATTTGTCTTGCCTTGCTATGTGTGTCGTAAATGCCTTTTACAGGCGCTATTCACAAGTTCCAGCAACACCTTGTCAATGGATTTCATGTCTGCAGTGTGTAAATACTTTATAGTGATGACAGTAGCCAGCAGCTACTGTAAAATTAGCAATGCAAGTATTTCACAAGGCAGAATTATAAGAGCTACTTTCAACACGACCAACATACAGTATAAAGCATGTCTGAAGGAAACATGCAACAGAATACGATGGGTTGCATGCATGAATGAGGCACTTTACAGACATGAGAGACGTTTCACTGAGACACTGATAAGGTAAAAAAAAACATGGAGGAGTTGGTTGAACGTAATGGTGTGGATGATCAGCCCATTTCCATGTTGGAAAACATGGTTTTGCCATCTAATGGAGTTTTTGGAGCCATGTTTTGAGCTACCATCCAGACATTACATTACAGCAATTATATTACAGCAACTGCACTGCTGGAGATTTACAATAAGGTTAAGTTTTTCTACCGACATTTGGAGTTTGTTATTTAATTACACAGGTGATGTTTGTGCTCACTGGATCGACTCTCTACGTGCGGTATTACATGCTAAACAGCTTCGTGGATCATACACATCTGAGAATGTATCGCAAGCAATGGAGGAGATGCTAATTAGCTAAAAAAAAAAAAAAAAANTAAAAAAAAAAAAAAAAAAGAGAAGCAGCATGTATGCATCATTTTGAAGACAATACAACAAATATCAAAAAAGCGATGGATGACGGAGGGTATCAAGTTTGGGCTTCAGCTGGTTGTACAGGATGACTCCTTTCTCAGCAAAGCATCACAGAGTGTCTGAACTGCTGCTTTATTTTAAATGTGCTTTAATTGTGCACCGGGCAGTTTTACTATGCAGGTATTGTAAGTATTGGATCAGCCAATACTCTCTATTAAAGTACTCAGAACTGGTTGGATCACAAAAAATCCAGATCAGGACATCCCAAGCGTAAATCTCAAACATGAACATGAACGTTTGCTCCTGCCTTCATTCTGACTTCTCTACAGCTTTCAGGGCAAAGAGCGACAACTTCCCTTCCAGCTGTCTGGGCGTTATAAATCACTGCCCATGCTGCGTCCTTCACCAAGACCCACAACCTTCACACATCCTCACACACTCAAACCTTACGACATCACATGAGGGCAGAGAAAATGAGGTGGGAGAAGTTCATCACATCCGTCAGCTCCTGACAGGGAACAATAATCCATAAAACCAGAGCATGTGGGTTGAGTAGCTCATTGTTTTTCAGCGGCGTAATGGGAAAAGTGGGTTCTTTGCTGGTGTATTCACCTCAGCTGACCTGTGACACATCTCGAGACTAGTAAACTTTTTTTTTTTTTTTTTTTNTTTTTTTTTTTTTTTTTTTTAACTATTCTGGATATTTCACGAATGTTTGAAAGTGTGCAACATAAATTTGAGCTAATAACATGCTAAAGTCTTCACTGGGTTTCACTCTTATACTGCAGACTTACAGCAAGCCACAGGATATTACGCCAGTATTTCTCCTCTGACATTTATCTGGGCTCTCCCATTCCTTTACTCAGTCCTATCCGTGGATTATAGCAGCAAAGATATGAACTACATGACGTATGATTCCCATTTTCCAGCGCAGGTGTCAAAGCTGTGTATGAACTAATGATGAGTGCGTCCAGGGGAGTGAGAGGAAAAGCTCCCCAGGGTGATTTGGCACCACGGAGCAGACCACTCTTCCAGGCTGTCACTTTTATCTAGGGAGGGGCTGTGAGTGAATGCAGGGTCAAAGAGCTGCTTTGCATGGGATTATTTTATTTTTTACAGCCGTAAGAATGAAATTTCTTATAACATGTGTATGTATTTGTTTTATTTTTTTAGATTTCTTTAACTATGACCTCCTGAAGGCCTTGGTTTTATGTGTTTACTTGGTTTTATGTGTTCACCAAGTTTGCTCGAGTTAATGTGTAACCGTGAATCCACTTTTGATAAGATGTTTACAGCTCATAACAGGAAGGGTGCTACGCATTTATCATGTATAACCTGCAGCTGTTGTTTGGTCTTAAACACTCGCTTTACGTGACAAAAATAAATGAGAAAATGCATTATATATTCCACTGCAATGCCAAGACGACCGGCCAATCGATGGGAAATCCTCGGCTGTTTTTTATGGCGGCGAGATAGCCTCTAACCATTTTGCAAACACGCACATACACACACACACACACACACACACACACACACACACACACACCACAACTATCTTGGATCTTAACTTTTAATCACTGGCTGACTGAAGTCAATGCACTGGTTTCATAGCCAGAAGCAAAAAGGAAAGCACTATCTATCTTCTCATAGAGAAAAATCAAAATATCCATACTTATTTCCTCTGAAACTACTTATATACGATCTGCAGAAGGCAAAAAATGCCTTTATGTCTATATGCACTCTGGAATTAAAAGTGATCAATCAGATATGGATGAAATGCTGTCAGACCTCAGTTAAAATCAGTCTGGACTACATCCCTCAGGATATTCACATTCCGACATCCAGTCATTTCACCAGCTTCTTTATGACATCATTCATATCTAATACGTTATCAAGTCAGAGCAGTCTGTCTGTCCAGGACTGTTTTTACTGTACAAATTATATCTCTCTACCACTCCCAACCTTCCTCAATTGCTCTCTCTCTCTTTCTCTCTCTCTTCTCCCCCCCCCCCNCCCCCAGCGGAGCCCAGAGGGACAGGAGGACGGCTGCTAATTGCAAACCTGAACCAAACCAAACGCCGGATGACGTATCACCTGCCATGAAAAACAGCTTTGAGACAGAAAATGTCTGCGAAATCTCCAACAGTCTGCACTGTTATTTGGATAAAACTCATATGATAATAAATAACATAATGTTAAAGAACCATACCGGCGATTTTGAATGTTTAAGCTCAATAAATACTGCCTACATACAAGTTATGTTATACTGACAGTTTTCAAAACTTCTTTCAAAATCAAATTTCAGCTCACCTTAAAATTTTATGTATCGCCTGCTAACATGTATGTCAAAATGTAGAAGGGATGGTCGTTTTTAATTTTTTGGTAAAAGCCATCTCCTGGGACTATAATCCTTGGCGCATTGTCTTCTGTGCAGCTCCTGTTGGACCGCTTAAATAAAGTCACTTAGACAAAAAAAAAAAAAAAANAAAAAAAAAAAAAAAAAAACATACTAGATGTCATATTCACATGATGGATTACTTATTTCAATCACGTTTCAAGATTAATTTAACAGTGGTATATTTTGGGAAATGTCAGTAACATAAAGTGTATGCAGGTTGTATATATTGGACTCAAACATGCAAAATCACCGGTATTGTCCTTTAAAAACAGATAAGTGGATGACATACCGCCTGCAAAGAAAAACAACTTTGACACAGAGTATGTCTGCGAAATCTCCAACAGTCTGCACTGTCGCCTAGGATTAAAACTCATATGCTAATAAATAGCATTGCGTTAATATATCTTTCTGTAATAATCGAGGTTTGTCTTTCTGTCCTATATTCAGCACTGGACGCTCCCGGTTCCCCAGCAGCCACACAGCAGCCGTTTCTCCTCCAGCCTCTATAACCTCTCTGCCATGCAGCCACTCCCTGACAGGTTTATGGATGCTGAACACCATCTTTCTTTCACAGGAGCGTTGTAGCACCTGACTTGAGTGCAAAGTGCAAAGGCAGAGCTACTCCAATACAAGAAAAGTACCAGACTTTCAGCAAAAAAAAAAAAAAAANAAAAAAAAAAAAAAAAAGCCCTTGGGGAATGTGTTAAGGAGGAAATGTTCTATATACAGAACAGTGAGTGGTGCTGTAAAGAAAACACACTCACACCAGTTCACGTGGAGTGTGTTTATGCACTGTTTGTTCTCTGAAGTGCATCCTATGGGTACGCCTTAATGGCCACACACCACCTGTCATAAAACCAAAAATAGCTGCAGGTGTGGCAGCAACGCATGGATGTGCACATTTACACATGAATGATTATGAATTAACACAAGTATACATTTTCCTGTGTGTGCTGTTGATTCTTAGTACAGACCTTTTCTTCATCTTTTTGTATTTATTGACTATTGTTTTTTTTTTTTTTTAAATCTGACTGAGAGAATTACAACATCCATGTGCTTTTGTACCTGTGCAAATGCAAACAGTCTCTTGAATCTTGAATTGTAAAGTGTTTCTCTTCCCGACACACACCACTCATAAATCCAATATCCAATAATACCAGCTTATTGAAGCAACAGGAATATGGATCTTAAATGAATGAAGAGTTCATTTGCAAAAACAGATAACTCTAATAGTTTTTTTTAAGTCATAGTATTTATTGTGAATTCCAGGTAATATAAATCAAACTGTAAATAAATTAACAAACACAATTAATATACAGTTTATTGCAATGCACAATAAAAATGACTTGTAAAAAGTAGTAAAAAAAAAACTGTGCAAATGAACTCTTCAAATTATTGTAATACTTAGCCTTCAAATATTAAAGGTGCAACTATGCATTATGCAGCATTACCAGTGGCTAAAAACACCATACATGAACCCATGCCCTGATTGGCTTTGTTATATTAATAGTATAGTTTAACAAGCAAATTAATAAACAATATTTTGTAGAAAGTTTCAGCCAGATAGTTTGATAAGAACTTGGTGGAGTATTTCTCCTCCAGAGATCAATTATTTCCTCAGCAAAACTCAAGACTTAGAAGAACTTTGCACTCTGGAGACTGCAACACTTTGCACTGAAGCTTCCAAGCAAACTGGATCGCTGCATCTCCTCCTAATTTCCCAGTTCATCCTGATGGAAAACTCTGATATTAGGAATGCCGAGGGGACATTATAGGAATTCCATTTAACCCTGCAGCGTGTCTTGAAAGCTTCATTCTCTATGCTGCTGATCAGAGTTATGGCAGCAGAATGAAAGAGTCCCTGCTAAACGGATTGTTGTGTTGTTATGCTATGATGTGAGCAGGGACAGTATGGGCTAATGTTAATATTATATGTCATTCATTCATCCATCCATCCATTCATGCAGGTACCTGTCATCGTAGCAGAAATCTGCGCCTAGAGTGTTGACATACAGGACCAGAGCCACGGCGCCGCACAGCAATTCTGCAAACATTTCTCTCTGTCGCTCACACGCAGGGAAATAAAAGAACAAAACACAGAAAATAAAAAAAGAAGAAGAAAGCTGGAGAAAAGAGGGGAGAGAGCGAATTCTATTCCCTCAGAGTCCCCGGCTTTGTCAGGATGTCTGCGGGAAAACAAGTCCAATTCCCCCCCATCATCCTCGCTGAAGTGGGCAAAGTGGATAATCCATCGCTCCGCTCCTTCTAACCCATGTTGGGTGAGAGCTGGACGGCTTTTATCCAGCAGAGAGGCCGCTGAAAGCAGAAAGAACCGGAGAGCTTTAGCTGGAGCTGTGACAGCGTCTCTCACGCCGCTCACAGAGCACGGTCAGCGGCTTGATGCTCCGCGGCCGCTGCGGGATCAACGTCATGATGAGAGCAGCTAAGCTAGCGACAAGCAAAGATGCTAGTTCCGGTTATATTTCCAAAATAAAGCTCTGGCTACTTCGAGTGTATTTTTTTTTTTTTTTANTTTTTTTTTTTTTTTTAAGTCGGGGCATTTTCACATGCTGCATGAAAATTAAGATATTACTATTTTTAAGCTATGTAAGTTTATTTACAAGACATAGCTGAGATAGGAAGCTCACAACACTTATACTGAAGTAGACATTTTCTAATATATTTAGCAGCTGGTGAAACTTTTCACTGAAGGAACAAAATTATGGGACTTTTCATTTAGTTGAAGCTATATCTACTTAGAGCTTATAACTATTTGCTTAAAAAGGAATTTTTTGCGTGTTTTTAAACCTATAATTTCACACAATAGCGTACTACATTACATTTCTTGCTACTTTACAGTGACAACCTCCTTCTATTGTAAATTAGATAATCTGAGTATTGTGGCACAATTTTCCTAATATTGTACTTCATCATTTTTTAAATATATATTTTTAATTAAAAAATTCTAAATGAAGGAAAAACAGCAAGACTTCCGCTTAACTTGGTAAATTGACGCAGCTGTGATCAACCCATGTGGTTAGGAGCTCTTGGGCGCATGCGCACTGACCTCCTTCTGCGATAACACAGGAGGATAATCAATGCAATTAATATAATGGTTCTTAAAGAGAGATTCGTGATTTTTTTTTCAGAGTTTATTTTCACTTCTATTAATTATTATTATTAAAACTATATCCAGATAATTATTACACACAGAGGTGTCACCCTTCCTACTTTCATCTCTAATAACTAAATCTCTAATAATTAAAACTATTTGATTATGATGCGTGACTGCCTTTAATCCATACTAAAAATAAACACTGCAGAGAACACCAGATACAAAATGAAAATTGTGTGTATTTTCCTTTATCTCACTTCTCTTGCTTTAAAACTAGGATGCCTAATCCACTGTGGCTCCAATGTGCATGTAAGGCACACTCACACAGTGACCCATAGAGGGCTCACTAAGCTGATATGTGGGAGATTGTACAACTCAAACAATCAGTCTAAAGTAAATGCCAAGTTTGGTGCAGAACTGGTCAAATTAAAGAATGGCTCTCACTCTGATTGGATAAAATAATACAATTGTGGTTGGGAACTTTAGTGTTTGCTGACAAAAATTCTGCACTTTCACAATCTAGATCTTGAATGATCAACTTCAGGATAAGCTTATAATAAAAATTATTCATTTCCAAAACTTTGTATTTTACAGTCAAACTCTGCTCTTTAGCTTTTGTGGAAGCTTTTTTGTGGAACATGTTTTTGATTGCCTTCAATAGAGGATGTTGCACAATATAAGGAGGTAAGAGACCAGCTGCAAAGAAATGAGAAAAAAAGAATAATTCTGAAGTGCCCCATAGACAAAGCAAGTGGCATGGCCTTCTGCATATTGATTCAGGGCTGCTTCAATAGGCAGAAACCATCTGTCAGGCCAAGTTTCAATGTAGCCTTTCATGGGACAGCAGCAGGACACTATGATGTAACACATTTTAGGAATTAATTAAGCTTATTTCCTCTTCATTCTCGAAGCACCAATTTATATGTGTTACAGTAATACAAAGTGAAGTGTTCATCAAATGATCCTCATGTTGGTGATAATGTTTGAAGTTTCCTACAGTCATTCATCTCTGACTGGATCAACGAATAGCTGACCTTATTGACTTTGCACTTGTGTGCAAGATTGTCACTTTTTAAGCACCTCTCTCTGTCTGTGTCACATGTTCAAGCAGGAGATTTGTTGGGTAGAATACTGAATACCCTACAACCTATTTTCTGATCAGTGTGTTATCACGCAACACAATGTGACTTCCATGTCTTGTGGAAATAGCCACCTTGAAATAAAAGAAATAAAGGATTATGAAATGTAAAATTGTGGTTAAAAAATATTCATATTGAAACTTCTAGTTGAGGAAATCATGGCAAATGTGTATCCTTTGCACGTGTGACGTGTCCACCAAAGTGAAACCATGTGCATGAATGTGTGGGTGAAGGAGAGAAGGAGGGGGTAGCGGAGGGAGGGGGCGTGCCTGATGTACGTGACAGAGGACGACCTCCCTGAATCTCTCTAGATCCTGGATGGTGGAGGAATTACAGGGACACCGCTCTGAGGCTGTTAGATAATTACAGGTTCAGGCCCACGTCTGAGGACAAAATCACTTCTTTATGGAAAAACGAAAAAAGAAACCTAAGTGTGGTAAAACATGAAGTGATGCCTGGCGTAGGCTCTCTAAAGTATGGCTTTGCACAAAGCCAAGAGGCTTATTCTACTCTGTGGGTGTTTGGAGGGACTGATATTTGGTGAAACATCAAATAAGAAAAGCCATCATGTGATAAATGATACCAGGAAGTACGCACAGATATATAAATCTATATTAAAATGTAGATACAATAAATAAAAGTACTGCAGCTGTATTTAGTCTCACAAAATAGTCATATATCATTCACTGCCACTTTTTGCTTTGTAATATTATTTTGCATGCTATTTCGTTCTCATCTCGCAGCAGAATGTTTATCATTATTAATGCAAGACCCTCACACATCTTTACAATCTGTGACAGACAGCATAATAGCCACGGGAGAAAACATGAGCTCATTAGCTTTAGACAGTGACTGTGAAAATTCATCTCAACGCAGCAAACTCAGCAGTAAACTATCACCAGTGAACGACTTTTCATTTTAGAGTTGATAGTGCAATAGGAGAGAACATAATGCTGATGGGTGGATTGAGGGGAGGTAGAAGAAGCATGTGTCCATCAAACAAGAGCTAGTGGCATTTCCATTTATATAATTTGTAGCTCTCTTTTCCATTTGGGAGTTAGCGAGGCTGTACATGTGGCAGGTCCATTAATTGCGACGGAACTGGAGGAACAGGAAGCTTGATTGACTCTCTCCTGTGGAAGGTGTTGTATGAGGAAAAAATAAAGCATGAAGAAAAGTCCTAGCAGTTTCAAGAGTCCTAGTTGTGTGTGTAGGACGCACGGACACACAAACATATTCTCCACATCTCAGTGGGCAACGATGCATAGCGAGCAACTTTCCAATTTAAAAAGCAATTAAATTCTGAGCAAAGAAGTGAGCAGAGAATGAAATGTGTTATCAACACACCACAGCCTGATGTCTTTCCGATGAGCTTGGCTGAGGTTCATTGGATCCTTGCAAAGAGCTCAAATTTTTCCCATTTCAAGTAACCACATCTTTTCAGTCCATCAGTATGATCTGCGTTGGACTCATGCTTTGAACCCTGACGCCCCCTGCAGCGGCTGGCAAACTGCTGTCTCTCTCACAAATCTAAACCAAAAGGGAAAGTCTTGATCTTCGGCAGGGAGGAAAATGCTGACTTTCTCCTGATTTCTGAGAATGATTCTTGTTATTTGCCAGGTAAAATTAAAGCAAGCTGGTGAAACTATCATCTTCCAACCACACTGCACCGGCCTCCTCGTCTGATAATGTAAAGAAGGAGATAGTTCAAAATCCTTAGAATGATTATTACTTATGCTGCATTTGACTCAAATTCACAACTCTGAATTTCTGACCTCAAATCGCATGAGAAAAATTAAAGAAAATTCCCCCTCAATTCGATAAATAAATAAATAAAATCAAGCAAGCTTCCTCAACACTGATTTCAGTATTGCTGTCATTTCAATATTGCTGCTTAACGGTAATTTCTCTATTCATAAATGAATGTTTAGAAGCATTTTCTTTAAATAAATCAGCATACAGACACGGTAACAGGTTCAACATATAACAATGGCAATGCATTAGCTGTTTTGAAAAGGTAAATAGCCCATAAAAGTTAAAACGCACTTCTTTTACTCCAGAGAAAAACTTATTAAAATGTTTTCATGGAGGCATCCATCTAGTCTCCAACTTTGTTTATATCAAGAATGCGGTGGTCATAAATGATGTAATTCCAAGTTACAACTTCCCAGTTTTGAGGTACAACGAATGCAGCATACATGCAGTTCAGACTGCAACAGCCAGAAAATAAAGCGAGAGTTATGATTTGATCCCAGAGAGAAAAAGGAAGAAAAATGATGTTTCCACAGCCATTTTCAAACTTTGTATGGAACCTGTCCGCTCTAATTTTTGTTATCATTAGCAGTGAAAGGTTAAGTAGCTTCGTTCTTTTTGTTGAGTCACAAAAGTCTTTGCAGAATTAAAACGCCAGCAAAGAAGCACCCTGCTATAAATAAAAACAATAGAACCCAAAGTTAAGTTAAGCTGCAGCTCAACAAAGCCAAGATTCCCATCTGTTTATGCTATACAGACGCAGCCATTGTCAGAGGAATGCTGCGGCTTTTTCAGAACGCCATATTTTCCCGCTGACCAAACCAGCGGAATGGAGATAACTGCAGCTGATCAGACGTTCATGGAGATGGTGTCGGTTCTGTGAATGTATAGATAACTCTGACTACATCCTCTTCAGCACTGTCGCAGGGAGAAGAGCACTCAAACTCCTCTACATCAACGAATCACCCAGAGCAAGGTCTTTTTCCATTGATGAATCCACGTCTCCTCTCCAGACATAATCATTGAAACCTCCTAAACTTTCCTCCATAACTCACACGAGCAGCTAGCAGGTTCCAAATGCTAAAACTGTGTAGCTTCATGCCTCCTATAACCTTTAAAAGCTACAACAATGGTGTTTCTTTCCATGGCCTGTCATGAATCTACAAGTCTCCACCTGTCCTCCAGCCATCAATCCTTCCTTCCTTTCCTCTGCTCGTTACCTGACCACCTCACCTGCTGCCAATTCCATAATCAGCCCATTGTCTACATACAGACAGATCTGAGAAGTCAAATTTTTCCCAGTTGGAAGTTCCAGCTTCCAACCTCAAACCATTCCAGCCAAATGTAATCAAAAAAGCACAGCTGAACACAAATAAATACTGTAAAATTAATTAAACTAAGTAATAAATACTAACTAAAATAAAGTTACATTACAGGACTGTTTGTTTTATAATGATATTAATCACAGTGGGATTAAACTTTGTGCAAAGAAGTAATATGAAATTATTTACACTTACGTATCAATGGCAAACAGTTACTACACAAAATAGATACTTAACTTGACGATATATTCTGACCTTTTTCTGACCTTTTTCTTTCAATTTCACACAAGAAAAAATACTTTATTCGCCTGTTAGCTGATCATTTCTATTCACAAAGCTCACTTCCACGGCGCTGCCATGTTGAGTGACGTCATACTTGGTAAGTCGGGGTAGATCATTTTGTCCTAGTTTCCCAGCCAGAGCTCCGACGTCAAGTGCCGTTCCAATGCATTTTTCCAAGTAAGAAGTCGGAAAAATCTGAGTTCCAAGGTCTGTCGAACGCAGCANTTCCAATGCATTTTTCCAAGTAAGAAGTCGGAAAAATCTGAGTTCCAAGGTCTGTCGAACGCAGCAATATACCAGCCATTTTCCTTTGTTTTGGGCCAGATATTCTTGTGTTGCTCAAAATTTGTAGCCATTTTGCTGTTTAGTCTGCAACAACAGAAGTGCTGGGCCCTTCAAGTTTTTGTATTTTTTTTTTTAACTACTGTGTGTTATTAAATTAAAGACGTATTCTCCCCATTACCACTTGTCTGCAAATGAATCCTACACCTAGCTTCACCTCACCTCCTTTGCCAGGTCAAACAGCAATAGGCTTTTATGCTGCAATTGACTTTGCTTGACAGTGTCCTTCATATACTGGATGCAGTCAGATCTGATGACCTTTTGTGGAAGCAGATTGGAAAACATGCGATATGGCAATGACCTTCAACAATGAAACACAATTAAAACCCTGCTGCAATCTATGAATGAAAGATGAAACAGTGTGTAAGAGACTTAAATAAGAAAGGAATATCTAAAGATCTATGTAACGTAATGGTTGATTATCCGTATAATGCAAACAAACCAGATGCCTTTGATAAGTAGCTGCAACCTGTAACATAAGTCCTTTAAATGTTGCTTTAATGAGGCCCAGTGGACTGTTTAAACTCAGCCAGCGTGTCTCTCATTTAAACGCCATAAATGTGTTCAATAAGAGGATGTTTATTATAGCCGCTTTAATGAACACGCAGCTCTGAGTGTGTTCCAGCAACCTGAGCAGCCTTTATGTTTGTGTGAGCATTGGATACTGTACACCGGGGATCCCCAACTGGCGGCCCACGGGCCAAATGTAGCCTGCAGGTCCTCTCTATCAGGCCCTCAGATAACTTCTCAAAAAAAAAAAAAAAANAAAAAAAAAAAAAAAAAGTCTTGTACTTTAGTCGCACTTATCTTGGGATTGCGTGGTCAATCGTGCAAAAAAACTGTTCATAATGAGCTCAAGCATGACATTTTAATGTCATGCTTGAGCTCATTATGAACAGTTTTTTTGCACGGTTTGAGGTCAGTAGGCCATCAA
>VXCM01001224.1:450484-473339 GCA_014773175.1 Lucifuga dentata | reverse complement strand
CCCCCCCCCACACACACACACCTGTCATCATGGAGGAAAGTCACAATGATCACAGTGGGTAGAGGAAACTATGAGCAGAATACGAGAAACACAGAGTTAACCACACTTCTGCCCACAGTAAAACAAACAATAGCATCACACAGCAGTGTAAAAGTATGTGTGTAAATATCTGTTTGTGTACATCCAGATACACACTCACACACGTCACTTCCTTCTCCACTTATTCTGAAAGCCACAAGTTGCTTTTCTTTTGTGTGACACTAATAAGTCACTGAAACATACCAGCACTCTGCTGTTTATTAGTTACATCTGGGGAAATTTCTTCTGGTTAAAAAATTTAATGCATGACAAATAATTAGAAAAATACGTTCCTATCACCAGAGGTGTGTACTTGCGTCACACACTAGATTTCACTTGGACTCCAGTCACAGTTTGATGACTTGAGTCTCGACTTGATATAATCAAAAAAAACTTGCAACTTGACTTTAACACCAATTACCTGTGAGTTTGCTTGAAATTGAACCTTTTAACTTGTGAAGACTTGATACTTTCCCAAAGCAAAGATTAAGAATTATACAGTTATATAAACTAGTGCAGTTCCCTTTGGAAACGTGCCTGTTTGGACTGGGCTGGACTTTACGGTGTGCGAGTGCGACGCAACCTCCATTAGTGCCTGTGGAGCGGAGCATATGCTGCTGCGCCCAGAACATATCCTGCCATGTGGACTACTTTTTACCACCATAGCTCAATTCAAGAACTGCTCATCCAAACAACTTCACATGCAACACTGTGCCTTTTTGGCTCCTGAGCAATAAACCTGCTAAATTTCAACTTCATTCAGTGCTGGGTTCTAGAGATATTGGTGCAACAGACACATAGATGGACAGATGAACAGACTGTTCATCTGGCTTTAGAGTTAGATATTATCTTTTTGTTTGTCATATGTTCTTTTTCAAAATATTCAAATTTTGTGTAGATTGACTATAGAGATTAATAATCTGGCATTAAATTTGGTATACAGTGTATTATGACTTCATTAGGACAAAAAACTCAAAGTTTAGGCCTTGTAAATTGACTTGAACTTGCCAGTTTTGACTTGTAACTTTGCATTGATTTGATTTGATTTCACTTCATTATCAGAATATTTGTCTTGCATCCTAATTTGTACAGTTGACCTGTGACTTACTTGTCCTGACTTGGGACTTGAGTGCCAAGGCTTAAGGTTGACTTGCAGCTTGCAAAACAATGACTTGGCTCTACCTCCACCTATCACACACAAGATGTTCCAGGGTTAATCAAAATAGCCTTCTTTGTGTTTTTGTAGTGTGGCATCAACCCCAAGTTTTTCCCATTATAGCTGTATTTTCATTTCTGGATCTTCATGATAAAAAACCAGTGAATACCTTTCAGGCAGTACAGAGAATGTATTTCACCTGGAAAAAGAAACCGTCAATAATGAGTTAATAAAAGGGAATGTTGATCTGAAGGAGGCACGCCATTATATTTTTTTCACTTACACAGTATTAACAACAGAGAAAGGGATAGAAAATATAGGGTGAAAGAGAGAAGATTATAGAACAATATACAGTATGGTGGGATCAGCTTTTAACCATAAAGCCATAAAGCCATAAAGCCAGGCAAACTGACAATATATTGGACTTAAATTGGAGTTTGAAAAGAGGGAAAAAAGAGGTGATGGATTATGTGACAAAGAGAGAGAGAGAGAGAGAGAGAGCAGAAGAAACTGAGAGAGATATAGAAAGAAGGTGAGGGCAATGTACAGGAAGAGAGAGCTATGGGATGAGTTAAAAGATCATCCACCACAAAAATCCAGTGTGTTCAAAAGGGTTTTGATGAAACAGCGGCGACGGGAAAGCATCACATCGTTATTCCAGTTCCACCACCGTAGCAAGAATAAATACCGGATTGACTGTCCAACAACAGCAAATCAGCAGGCACACAAAAACCTGACGTCCTAAATGCCCAATCATTCAAATCAGGAAAAACTCTGGCTAGCTTGTGCTATCGCCAAGCACAAGCAAAATACAAGTAAATAATAACCTGAAAATATGTGAGTACACAAACCATGAAGGCATGCAAACACACATCCAAGCAAGAATACACATAATATAATACACACTGATGTGCTGGCACTTACACACACACATGGGTACATACTTTTCTAAACTCAGCATCCCTGCCTCATGATTATCATCCCTGTGGCAACCTGTTTATCAATGAAGAACTGCCTCCTTGGATTATTCATTCCTTTCTTACTCATTACTGGTTGTCCTGGGCAGCCAATAGCATGGCTGATAGAAATTAGTCTCCTGATTTAAAAAAAAAAAAAAAAAANTAAAAAAAAAAAAAAAAAAGAGAGAGATTGGAACGTAGTGTCACAGGAAATTACATTCAATACTGACTCTCATATTCTCATCCGATATTGATTGCTATGGGAATGAGGGGCACACTGTCAAGCCCCACAGCTGGACATGAGGACATGCTTAAGAACATATTTACATATGCATGCATGCATATACACAAGCACACACTCACAGACTGTAAAGCTGGATTAAATGTGACATGTTTTACAGAACCCTGGAGAGCCAAACGAAGTGAGGGCATGACAAATCACCTGATAACACAAAAACATCTCAAGATTTTGCCTCCCCAGAGCTCTCTCTTTTCTCTCTCTCTCTCTCTCTCTCTCTCTCTCTCTCTCTCTCTCTCTCTCCCTCCCTCCCTTCCCTCCATTTTCTAGACCTTGTCACCTCACTCACCAGCAAAAGTGAGAAAACAACACCAACTATAACAAACTCTTTCGCTTCAAACCACAACTTTCTGAGAACACTGTATGCATGTGCACTATGATAACACACTCATAAACTATGATTGTGCGTGCTGTGTTTTGTGCGTGCCAGTGTGTTACACTAGATGTGGGGTGTTTAGGCTCAGACTAAGGGTAAGAGTGATACCTCACCAGGTGGATATTTTTGTCTTGTTTAATAAAGCTCAAAGTTTAGTTTTGTCTGTTATGCAGTACTGGTAAATATTACTGATAATCACCGGAAGATAAAGAAAAGTGATTTTTTTTTAATTTCTTTTTTCCTTTGTGCAGATTCATAGTGATCAGACAGCCTGATTAGCTCAGTCTCTCTCTTCATCCCATTCCTTTGTGCGTCTTTCTGTCTGTGTGCACTTTACTGATAACTTCATCTTGTGTAAGAAAAAACAGCCTGAGAGTTCGCCAAGTCAAAATAAAACTTCTTTAAAAGGCCAGAGATGCTGTAACAAAGAGCTATGCGTCTGAAATGCAGGTTTTTCAGCACGACAGGCCGAGCGGCTGTCTGGGGATGGACTATTGTAAAGAGCAGTGCACTTTAGGTCATTTTGGAACTGAGGGTTGTTGAGAAGAGCAGAGATGTTTTGATATGTAACAGCGGAGCCATACACACCGATCAATACACTGACCTTTCACAGACTGATTGCATGATGTTCAGCTTTGCCCCCTCCACAGCCCCCGCCCAGAAGTCCATCAGCCATCAACCATTGTTATTTTCTCTTCCAACAGGCAAGATATGACCAGTTTTCTTCTTTCGCTTCTCTCTTTTATTTTACTTAAAGAGTTTTTCCTGTATTATACTCCTTTCATTTCATCACTGTCTGTGTTTTCTTTCTCATGCATACTTGTGCAATGACACAAGTGTGCAAATGAATCCAGAAACAGGCTGATCTAAAAGAAATGAGCATTCTGACCCTTTGCCCTTAGGGAACCTCTATAGATGGATCTTAAACATTTCTATTCAATACCAGGAGATTGACTGAAATCCCTCTTGGAGCTGAGAAATGTCATTTACTTTCCAATTAATATTTCAATTAACCAAGTCATTTTCCATCCATTTCCTGAGACCTGTGGAGTTGAAATGAAACTGACCTTCTGCCCCGGTATCAATCTCGTTGCTATTGACCCCTGCACACAAAACCTGAATTGTGGATCAACCGTCCATTTAGGAAAGTGTCAATAATCGACTTAAACCGGGGGCTATATTACCATATAGACATTAGCATAGACATAGTTCTGATGGCTTCAAGGCGATTTGAATGTCTGAGAGTGAATGAGTCGCCCTGCGCCTCCGCCTCACGGTCCACGGAGCGCAGGAGCGCGTAAAGACTAATCAATAAGCGCTTTAATTATAGAATCGCTCGGCCCGCAGTTCTTCACGGTTGGGTGACGCGCAATGCCACAGCTGATCCACCACGATCATTTCAGATGGAGTGGGTTTTTACCGCCTCAGTAACCTGTCTCTTTTGGCCACTGCATTCAATAGACAGCAAATTGTCTACTCCTCTCTTTGGGTTTGGTAAAATGGGCCGATTAGGGAGGTGGTCACTTTTTTAATGTGCTTCAGTTTTGCGCTGTTAGTCTTGATTGGGTCTGCTCTTTCCTTTGAAAAAGAAAGTGCTGCAGTCACCGTTTCGAGATGACGTTGTTCAACTTTGCAACTTATTTCTATATATTTATTCTGTACGAGGAAGCCTGCTTTATTAGAGGAGATTAATAAATCATAGTAGACTAATAAGATTACAAACACAAACCAAGTAAAATTGTTTTCAGACTAAGAATGGGTTTAGTTGAGGGCTTTTGTCAGAAGACATCCATAGATACAACTTCCATACCCCAAATAATTTGATTAATAGACTTACCTCCAGGCTTTATACACAAATGACTTTACTGTTCTTCTCTTTTATTCCTAGGATGTTTCACGCTGCAATTTAAAAATTTCTCCCCTAAAAGACAAAATTCTGATTACAAGACTACATTATGGATTGTCTCAACAGACACTCTTTCATTAAAAGAAGAATGGTGCATGGTGGAAGAATGGAAGATAAGTGAAGGAGAAAATATGGCTGGTGCTGTTATATTGTCTGTCCAGTCGAAAAAGATGATGAAAAAGCATCTTGATCATCATCCATCAATAGATGCTGTCTAGTCTTGACTTTCTTATGCATAACAAAACAGATAAATGGTCTACTCAAACATAATCATATGCCACCAGATTTCTTTCTTTTTTTTTAACGTGTATTTTGGGGTATTAAATATCTGAAAAAACATGCACTGCACTATGTAAAGTTCCTTTTGTGAGCCTTCAAATTGGTCCACTAGATGGCGCGCTTTGCCTGCACAGAGTGAATGGGGAGCTGGAGCATGACAGGCTCTAAGAGAGTCATCCAAATTTAGCTCAGCAGTCTAGAGCAGCAAAAATACAACTACTGCATCCCTGAGGCTATGGCTGATATTATTCTGCTCCTTATGGCAATACAGTAAGTTCTGAGGCTAAAGAGATAAAATGTCAGCTTGCCTTGAATAATTTAGATTTTCCAGTCTAGGCATTACAGTGCTGAAATTTACTAGCTCAACATTGTGGTTGCAAAGCTGTAGTATGAGTAATGATTTCATTCAAGCACATGTCATTTTTCTGAAATCTTGTTTATGTCTTTCAGTTGGGGAAGAATCCGCTGATTGGTTTCTGTGTCCGTCCGTCAGTCATTCGTCTCTCTTTGGCGATGGCATTTCAGATGAGATTGTGCTTGAGAAGCATTATTAGCAGAGGATCAAAGTGTGTGTCTCTTTTCAGATCATCCGGCTCATTCACGACTCACTCTAGCAAGGTCTCTATCTCTCTTCCTCTTAACATCTCTGTCTTTATTTATCTGCTTTGATCACACACTTTGCCCATTCAGTCCATATCTCACCCTTGTGCTCTTCTCTCTTTCAGCAGGCATGGACTGACTCTCTGTCAAGTACATATCCCACGATTGCCATTTTTGTCCCCACACCACATTTTTGCTTTTCTGTCTGGCGACATTTTTGCTTTCTGTCCAGCTACCCCCACCCTTTACCCTTTGAAACTTTCTCTCCTGCATTTATTCCCCTTTTCCTACAGCTCTCTTCCCATTGTTGCCCCACTATTTGTTCCTCTGTTGGGTTAATCAGGGTCACATCAAAGCCTTAATCTCCAAGTGTGTGTGTGTGTGTGTGTGTGTGTACGAGAGAGNAGAGAGAGAGAGAGAGAGAGAGAGAGAGAGAGAGAGAGAGAGAGAGAGCAAGGCCCCTACTGTTTGAGTGAGATTATTCTAAGTTCCTGACCTCTGGGTGGTGAGAGGGGCCCATGTTTGGAAACACTGGGCCTGTCTTTGTCTCTAAAGCCCAGCAGGGGAGCTCGGCCAGGAGTCTCCCTTGTCAGGCATGCCCTGGCTCTTCTCGGCTCGTTCTGGTGCTAAAGGATCGGAGGGACCCTCATGGCCATCTTAATACTGTATAAATATACTGTGAAGTAGGCAGACAGCTGGTGGGACATACAAACACTCCCTGGAACCACACACTCAATAACTAGATGAGTTTGGTTTGCAAGAAAAACATTGATTCTGAGTCCTCCCACAGTGAGTCAATCTGGCCCCAATAGCAATTCGAGTGTATCTGCTCAATCTGATGTTTCCTGATAAGAGAGATACCTCCCAGCGTGTGTGCATGTTTGTGTGTGAAAGAGATATTGATTGCTGAATAACATGGCAGTATAGATCACAGGCAGCTGCTAAGAGTTTAAATGAGGCCTTATAGCATATCATTAAACTTCTATGAGAATGTCAAAGGAGACTCCGGTAAAGTGTTTGTCCTTTCATCTCTTACAAGGAAGCAAAATTGTGTATCTGCTGCATTGCTGATGGCATCCTCTGTTGGCTGCTGTTTTCATACATCATTCATATATGCTTCCATACAGGAAGAGAGGTTGGTGTATCATAAGTAAAGAACCCCACTTCAAATTGAGGTTCATCAGATCAATCACCCTCTCTTTAGGGTGCAGTGGCCACAAGCTTATGGGTGCAGAAGCTCAGTTCCATCTGGTTTTCCCTTCAGGTTCTCACCTGAATCCAGTCAAAGAATAGCATAATTAAATGTTATGTTAAAGAAAAAGTCGAAAGCAAAATCTCCCCTTAATGCTGACAGCTGTGTTGGGCAATCATTTTTCTAATCAGTTTGGCGTTTTTGGCACTCTAAATGAAGTTTAACATTGTGATTTACTTGCATTTTTAGCACATTGTCATAATAATTGCACGCCTGCAAACATAATTCCTTTCCAGGAACAGTTATTGAAAGATTGCTTTCTTTCAGGTTAGGGGAGCGGCACCAATAATCTTGTATGCAGGCTTTCAAATACACAGATATGATTCCATGTGAGCATTTATGGGTGCCTTCTGAAAGGATGCCTGAGATAGCATTTTCATTGCTATCATAAAGATATGAGGCCCAGATGATAAGTCAGAATTGATACAGCATGTTAGCAATGAAAAACACCAACATTTCACTCGTGCAATCACACAGTGTGAGACTAATAATGCCAGAGAAAAGATTCAAGATCCAAAGTCTTTATTCGTGTGTTTCCATCCGTACTGTACATAGAGAAGCTTGTGCGCTGAGGTGCTGTGGTTATGAGTGGCATTACCACAGATCACAGCGCAGGCAGAATGATGTGTTATCGAGAGGGAGACAGGATGGACAGGCTGAAGAGGAGCAAAGTGGAAGGGAGGACAAAGGACTGAGGAATGCATGCACCGGAGTGAAGGATGATGTGAAAGACTGGAAACGGATGAGAAAGAGAGAGAAATCGACAGAGGAAAGAAGAGGGAGAGCAGGGTGTGCCTGTCAATCAGATTATAAACAAATCATTCGATAGAGAATTGCTTTGACCTGAAACCAGCAGATCACATTCACTGCTACACACATACACACATTTGCAGATGCACTCAGCATCGTTTTTCACACAGCTGCATGGAGATAAATGTGTCTAGCTTGCATCCAGCCTGGTGTTAAGTGCATGTATTAGGGTGTATCAGCCTTCATGTGTGTGTGCTCTGTCGGTGTGTGTATGTGTGGGTGAGTGTAAGTAAGTGAATGAGTAATGAGTGAGTGATGGATGGACAATAATGCACATTTACTCTCTCACGAGAAATGAAGCATTTAGATGTCTAGCCTAGTTCACAAATACACACACACACTTGCACTTGATAAGACATTCTCTCTTATTCCTTGTATTAAAATGGATAAATCTCTTCCAACCCTCTTTTTTATTTACTTTTGACTACTTTAATATCTGTCTATATTCCTTATCTTGGGCTTGGGCTTTTCTCTCTTTCTCTCTTTCTCTCTTTCTTTCTCTTTCCCTCCCTCCCCACCCTTGCTGTTTGTCTCTCAGTAATGGAGCTAATTTGTTTAGCACACAGAGTGTCTGTCCATTAGCGGAAGCCTGTTCGTGCTAAGAGAGATGGTGACAAATCACATGAACACGTGTATTTGTTGCATGTACACAATGGCGCGCTTTTGTCTGCGTGATACAAACCGGGTTGATAATGACACTGAGCACTGGACTTGCACTGGACAGGTGACAAGAACAAAGACTGTAAAAGGACGACCGTGTTGTTCTGTTTCTGCACAGTTACAGCTGGTTGCAGACATATGACCATGATAAGCTGATATAGAATATGAAGTGTTTGTTTTGGAAGGCTTTTTTCTGATCTCTCACATGAAAAATAATACTTAATCCAGCTTCAATGATTGAAAGACACTATAATATGTAACTAATACTATGGTATAGTTTCTCCAGACTCTGGGAAATTATGGAAATTCCCAAGGTTTAAGAATTTTGTTTTAGTAATCCTTTGGTCTTATCATCTGGTCTAGTATTCTCTCAGCCTTACAGTATGTATTTACTTCATGTTCTTACAGTTAGTAATTGCTTGTTCTCATATTGACTACCCACCACTTGTTTTGATTGTATTTTATTGGTTTAGTAAAATTATTCAAACATCATGAACAGCTTCCTCTGTATAGCTTCAATATCTAATCCAAATTAAACAGGCAAACCAGGAGATTACTATGAGATTACTATGAAAGTCGGCCACAGACTTCAAGGGGACTCTGCCAATTTTACACATTACACAAAACACTAAAGGCTTTATGCAGTTGTTTTCACATGCTAAATAATGTTTCCCATCACCAATAAAGAAAATCTTATGTGAAAAATTTGTGGTCTGCTTTAATTATGTTGTGAAATGTCTTACTTATCTTTTTTTTTTTTTTTTTNTTTTTTTTTTTTTTTTGCTTCTCTTTTTTCCTTACTCTTTCATGTTTTGATTTTAATATCAGCTTCAACCAACTACAGCATATGCCTTCATTTCATGAGAACATATACTGTATTTAGCCAAACAATATGACTTATTTTTCTTGAGAAATGAGCTCCTGAACACAGAGAAACGATCTTGAATTCACCATAATTGCTCTATGCTAAATGTGTTTGGATTATCCACTATGGACTGTCCTTAAAGAGGTTCTGGTAAAAGTCCTTCATGAGCATAAACTCATTTAGTTTCTGGGGAGCATGCTGTGTTTGCTTACAAATGAAAACTCTCAGGGGAATAATATCTGTTTAAGGTGGAATTCTCTCACAGCAGCTTTTTCGCTCTTCTATCACGCCCTAAATAGCTCTGAATGCTACTGGTAAGTCCTGTCACTGAAGCATCAGTAAATGCAGATCCAAATGAAACTAGAGACCTGGTGACAGCATTTCTGTGTGATCCATATGTATGACTGAGACTTAAATCCCTATTCATGTCCTTCTTGAACTCATCGATATAAGACACTAAGCAAGCAGGAAATGATTGAATTCTGAGCTGGGCATTTCTCCTTCCTCTCTCTGCCAATGGACTGTCACTGTTTGGGTGAACTCCAATTCATCACAATGACTACATCCTTCTTGCCACCCATCCATCTCTCTCTCTTTTAATGTCTTTGATGTAATGTGACATTGGCTGAAGCAAATGCAAAAATGTAATTTGCCCTTATCTGTTTTTATTTGTATTTGTGACCTGAAAGGCTAAATTGGTGAAGGAGATAAAGACGAATATTTGGTATTTTCTTATTTCATATTTATTTGCGAATCGCCTTTTTTTTTTGGATGTTGTTCACATTGTCGTTCACCTTACTTCCCCAATGAATCTGCATGTTTTCTCATAATTTGCAAATAGGTCAGCTCTTAAGGGAATGTGATACAGGAAGTCAAGGTCAGTTTACATTGATTGTTAAATCATTCCTGTGTTTGAGAAGGACACATTTCAGACAGTAAGATATTCACTGCCCCAGCAGACTTACAGTAAATATCCCTCCTCTGGGCTCAGCTATATGCCAGACAACACTCACTTTACTTAAGAGTCAGCACTTAGTCTGTGCTTGTGTGTGTATTTTTATGTGTATCCCCAATATTTGGTCTCTAGCAACCAGAGAAAAGCAGGTGCACAAATAAAGCCCAGATGAGAAAACACTTGGAAGGGTGTGAATATCCTCAGCTTCTCTATCTGTCTGTCTGTTTGTTTGCTTGGCTGTCTGTACGGCTGGCGTCAGTCTCAAGGAGATCCTCCTTTTCTTTCCCTCTCTCTTTCTGTGGGTAGTGCTGGCAGAGATGGGCAGATTTTCCTCCCTGAATAGCAGACAGTCTTTATCTCTCTCCCTCTCTCCCTGTATCCCTTCATCTTTTCTTCCCCGTATCTCTCCAGCTGAATAACTTTATGGACTGAAATAGGTTTTGGGGGCTTGATGTTGCAAATATCTGGTGCTCTCTATCATAAAACATAAGTTTAAGGATTGGGGGCCATAAGAAAAAGAAAAAAAAAATCAGAAACCTCGGACCTTAGAAGTGTTAGTGCCATGCAAACACTCAGATATACTGCATTAAGCTGAACTTGGAAATGAAAGTGTAAGCTTAAAGTATGAAAGAGACCAGTTATATTTCTGTAAATGGAGGACCTAGGAGACTAGAGGGTGGGGATGCTTAAGGCACTCCAGACTTGCGTATGACACTGAGACACGGCAGACGGGGGCAGGGAGGGCTTTGTGCACCGGCCCTTTCCCACACTCCCTTTCACCTTTTGTTGTATGGCAGCACCAGGGCTCTCTGACATGACGAATCGCTCTGCCTACTTAACTGAGACTGTGGCAGTAGAAAAGTAAGAGTGGAATGAAGTGTGTATGTGTGTGTCTGTGTCTCCCTGTGTGTGTGTTCTTCTCCTTTAATCTTTATTCCTGGAAGTGTTTTCCGCTTCCCATCCACTGTCCTCCAATTCTCTGCTTGTCTGTCACTGGTCTCACGGAGGAGTCGAGGTCTCAGTGTGAGCTCTGGATGTCCGGATTCCACAGTCTCTCTCTCTCTCTCTCTCTCCCTCTTTCCCCCTCTCTCTCTCACACACACACATGGTCCTATACACACATGTTTCTGTCCAAATGCCAGCACCAAGCTGTTGCCCATAAAGCATTTAGGCTGCCACAATAGAGACATTACCACATGAGTGAGTGGTTTTGAATGGGACTAAGGGTGTGTGTGTATATAGAGTGTGGTGACTATGGGGGAGTTCCTGGCAAGGCAGACGACCCTGTCCTCACCTCTGCCCCTAGTCAAACAAGTGATTGCCGCCAATGACACACACACACACACACACACATGCTTGAGCTTCTCTGTCTGTTGCAATTATCCAAGTTCCATTTCTGCTTTTTAATTGTCCTCTATTGTCTTTATCTACTGAGAAAGGACTGCAGGTTTGTGAGGGAGGAAGAGAGGGAAATAGAGAGGAAGAGAGATGCTAGCTGGCTCACTGACCAACACAGAGAGAGAGAGAGAGAGAGAGAGAGAATAGCTGAGGCAGCCAGGCCGTGCAGAGTGACGGGTGAGAGTCTAGAGGTCAAACAAGGTGGAAAGACTAATAGGGAAATAAGTGACAGAAGAATCTGAATGAGTAAAGAGCTAGGAAGTGATCAGTACGCCCTTTTGGAAATAAATTCTTTAAGCGCTAGTGCAGGAAGTGAATGGTGGATGTGCAAAAAGACAGAGAATAGAGATAGAGTTATAAGACTGGAAATGGCATGATAAAAAAAAAAAAAACTCATGACATATTTCAAATGTTTATAGTAGGCCACAGTCATGCAATTCTGTTGGACAATCTGCCGTGTTGCATGTGTGTGTAAATGCATAAGGACATTTCAAGGCTAAATGTACCCTTGAAATGTCCTAATGCAAAAGCAGCATTTTAGATTGGTGAGCTCACTCTTCCATGCATGTGCATGTAAGTTTGTGCACGAGTGTGGGGTGGAGGGAGGGGCAAGGGTTTAAGGGGCTGTGTCACACTGTCACTGCAGGAATGCATGACAGCGCTCTTTTGTCACTATGCGGATGAATGCAACTTTATGGCACTAGTAGTAATAGAAGAAGAAGAAGAAGAAGAAGAAGAAGAAGAAGAAGAAGAAGAAGAAGAAGAAGAAGAAGAAGAAAGGGGACAGGAGTGAGAAGGAAGAGTAGAACAAAGAGGGACAAGTATTGTCTTCTCCCCACACTCAATGAGAAAATTAGGTCATCCAACTAAAGCTATTGCAAGGAAGAAATCATCATCATAATTAGACCCTTAACAAATCTGTGGAGGTGGCTGCTTCACACACACACACACACACACACACACACAAGTANACAAATCTGTGGAGGTGGCTGCTTCACACACACACACACACACACACACACACAAGTAGACACACACGTCTACAGCTACACACACATGGCCTGGAGGGGGTTAAAGAGAATTCCAGCATCAATCAGGATGTGTTTGACAGTTTCATGGCTCTTTCAGGAGCCTCATTTGGGACAGAAGCGTGACAGAGGAACGTTAGTCGTGGTAAATATAATTGTGGCCATGATCTTTCTATAAATCATGGCATGGTTACATTGCATTTGCCTGTTGGCTGCAGGGGGAAAATATTCCAGCCTGTCAACTGACCTGTGGGAGCTCTTTACTCTGGTGCTGGGCAAATAAAGCAAGAAAAATGCCAAAATTAGACATAAGAATGGATTCTAATTTCATATAATTTATACTGGAGCTAATAGGAACAGAATGGTATGGAAGATTATAAGGGGGACACCCTTAGACCCCATGATGTGTATAAAACTGTCTTTAGTTGTCAGTTGTTTTTTTTTTTTTTTTTTTTTTTTTGCCTGCAGGTAATTAAATTTGTTTGAGCAGATGGAGATGCTAACCTCTTACTGGAGGGGCAGGATGGGAATGTAGAAGCTAAATAGACACAAACACGCATAAGAGCGGTTAATAACAGAAGTAACATGTTCTTCAAGAAAAGGTGCCCTCTCCTCTCAGGGGGCAGCGTTTCACCGCATGAGCTTTGTCAGGGGAATGTTATAAAGAATTGGAAGATTGAAAGGTTGACTGTGCTGACACTCACCTCTTCCTCTTATGACAGGCTGCACACATTATTTATTCATGTTTAAAAGACAGTCAGCTCATGCCAACAGTCAGATAGATTCAGAAAAACACACCCATGGCACACACACACACACACACGACTTCCAGACATCTAAACTGCAGTCAAAGAGACATGCATAGGCTGAATAAATCTCCATAAAGTATATGATTGGAGCTGTTATATGTGTCAGTGTTGTGAGAGAGTCACTGTTGATGCTGTATGGCAACCATATTAACAAGTTGGGCAAAGATGGAGTAATGCAAGCTGGAGCTGACACTAATTGCCTTGCACCCATGTCGCTTATCAAAATAATTGACGGTATTTCTACAGTGAGATGGAACTCTTAACCCTGGTCCTAACCGGACTATCTATTCCGGTTCCCAACAACTCTGGATCATTAATGAGATGACTTTGTTGTGTCTGGCAGAATGTAAGAGAAGAAACCTCAGTTTGCTCCTGGACCTTTTCATTTGTGGAATGAATGATTGCTTTACTGTATATTTTGACATATCTGTATGAATCATCTGAACATATCACTATTATTGTTATAATAATATGTAGGTATCTGTCATCATCACTAGAGAGATAGATAGATAGATAGATAGATAGATAGATAGATAGATAGATAGATAGATAGATAGATAGATAGAGATGTGTATTAAAAATGCCCATGCAAGTTTTACAAATGAGCAAAACCTTCCTGCATGAGTTTTTTTTGAAAATGTTTCTAATTGCCTCACATTTTCATTTTTCCTGTAACATTTCTATAACGTTATTCCTCTGAAAATTGAGATTTCATTCTGCATGACTTTCAGGCTGGGGTGGCCTTGAAAAGGCTTTGATCGTGTCTTTGAAGCATGGCATAATATGGTTCGGGAAGGGGAGATTTCAACTGAATCTTTCCCAACCCCTTCGCATTTGTAGCTATTTGAAGATCATCGCTGGTTAAAGAAGCTACATAACTTCCTCAGATGGATATTTTTGCAGCGTAGCCCAAGTTTATATGCGGAATCTCCTTAGGTCTTTCCACCAGCCCGGAGCAGGAGAGCGGCTGATTGACAGGACTTGGCTGGCTGTGGACCCTCCTTCCCAGCGTCTCCTCCTCTCTCCTCTCCTTTCCTGTCCTCTCCTCAATCGCAGGGCTGCGCTCACCGACTCGACACGGCCGACAGGGATGCAGCGAGGGCGCAGCGCAGCCTGAAAATGGCACCACCACGCGTCCTGTGGATCTATCCATCCCTTTTCCTCCTCTCCTCCCTGCTTCTTTTTCACGCGTTGCCGCTGAGCCGAGCCTTACGGAATTACCCGGAGAATGAAGGTGGGTGTCCGCCGGGTTGTGGACCTAAAGTGGAGTAAGGTACTTGCTTGTGTTGGTGGATGGGGGAGCCTCATCCCGCGGTCCCACTTGCAGGGAAAGGAGCGAAGCGGAGCGGCGGAGACTCCCGTTAAGTGCTCGGCTTGGTTATGAATCATGCATAAAGGACGGGAAAAAAACTGTTGGTCACGTTTTTCTTTTCCGAGCACATTGACTTTAAATTTGTATAAGATATATACACACAGGCAACCCTGCCATGCTTCAGATAGAGTCTGCATTGGGAAAGCTCTTGACATTTTTTTACGTCTTTTAGTCTGTATCGCGATTTTTCTTAGGTTGAAGTAACTCAACTTATAATGATTACGGCAAAACAACATTAGTAATTGACATCTTTGTCAAAATCAATGCTCCCCTCGGATATCTTCATTACAACACACTGATAAATGTTTTTTTTTCTGCTGAGGACTGGATTGCTTCAGTGTCGCAAATGAGGAGCAGCAATTACATTAAATTTGTCACACGCTGCTGCCGAGCCTCTCTCACTTATTATATTAACATCGATGTTGGCTTGAAATTAGCCTATGAATTTACTTCCTAACTACTCCTGACTGCCTGACTGGTGTGGCTGAAGCATGGCAGCTAGTTTGTTTAATGGCAAGTTCAGCTTCCCCTAAATGGAGAAAAAAAAAAAAATCTGCTGGTGCATAGGCGATATTCTCAATAACTGCTTGTTAGGCTATTTAAACCCAAATGGAAATGTCTGTGATGTTGTTTGGCTGTCTGGATGTCAAGTCTAGACATGATATTGCTGCGATTTGATTGTCATTTGGTGAGTCATTTCACTCTGTAGACCCCAACGCTCCAGTCAACCTTGTTATGTTGCCCAACAAAGCTCTCCATCTCTCTTATGAGTGGAATGATTTGCCTTTTATCGATAATTCTCTATCTCTGTCTGTCTGTCTCTCTCTCTCTCTCTCACACACACACACACACACCCCACAGGCTCCTGNCTATCTCTGTCTGTCTGTCTCTCTCTCTCTCTCTCACACACACACACACACCCCACAGGCTCCTGATCATCACAATGACAGTCCACATCAGCATCAGGCATGATAGGACCTGTAGTTCTCTCTGCAGATGAGTTTAGTGTAAGCTGTGTGTATTTTGAGCTGAATGAATGTTATAGCCCTGAGGAGTTCATACAGAATGAAAGGCTCAAGAGTAAAGATAGGAACCAGAGAGAGAGAGAGAGAGAGAGAGAGAGAGAGAGAGAGAGAGGAGAAAGTGGAGGAGAAAGTGGAGGAGAAGGAGGTGGAATGTTTTAACAGCAGGAGACACAACACACTGTTGAAATATTTATTGAAATGAGCATGAATGATGAAACCAACTGGAAGCCAAAGGAAACTCCTGTTGATTTAGATAAGCACACAGGCATACAGGCCCATCTGTGTGTGTGTGAGTGTGTGTGTGGTGGTGGTGGTGGTGGAGGTGGGGGGGGGGGTGAGGAGGAGTCGATGTTGAGGAGACTGGCAGGTTAGAGAGATTTTCATCTCTAATAAACACATTTCAAGTTGTTTGTCAGGTAATGTGTGAGTGAGTGAGTGTGTGTGTGTGTGTGTGTTTGAGGGAGAGTAACCTGGTGTTGCATTCCCTGGTCATTTCTGTGTCCTGCTGTTTCAGCCTGTTGGCCTAATTGGCCTCCTTTTTGTCTGCGTGTGCGTGCTTGTGCGTGCGTGTGAAAGGTGTATGTGCACGTGTCCCAGTGGGACGGTAATCCAATGAAGCCATTTTTGTAAGCCATTCTATCCTCTGCTTTGTTTTACCCTTGCGACCTCCTCTCTCCCTCTCTCTCTTGCTTTCTCTCTCTCTCTCTTTCTCTCTCTCTCTAGTTTTGATGCTGTGATTGCACCTAACTGAGGGATTGCTCCATACTTTCTGCCTCTGTCTGTGTGTGTGCATGCATGAGAGCACCTTGTATTTGTGTATGTGTGTATATTTTCCTCCCACATAGCACAGTAGTTGTGTTATTCCAGGAAATCCTCTTTCTGAGTCTGTCATGTAGCAGTAACGAGACTGTCATAAAAAAAGAGATACAACTCTCAAGACTCAATTAAGAGCACGGTCCCTTTGATAGTGTTAGTAGCAAATAGTGTTACACTGTCAACAACCTTTAGGTTAACACTAGAGCTATTGATCTTCTCCAAAATGTTGGCATTTACAAGAACTGTAGCACTGAGGGTTTATTAGCAGAACTCTGTGCCTTGGCAGAGTAGATAAAATTGGTTAAACTTATTGCTAGCTGCAGACTGGAGCCATGATTCTCAGTGGGAATGGGTTCATTCATAAGCTGTTATGATGAAGAGTGTTTTCTAAAGGTCTTTGTTACGAACGGTGCGGGGAAAAAGAGGAGCAAATAGATGGATTTCTGTGCACCAGCAGAGGGAGCCCATCTGCAGCCTCTGTCTGAACCCTGAGGGCATTCTGATGTAACAGCAGGGTGGATGCTGACAGGTCTTTCCTCAGTTCCTTTTTATTGTGCCTTCCTCCTTTCTTTGTCATGGTCCCAAACACAATAGAATGAAACATATCTTCCTTTGAGTTTTATTTCAACCTGGATTTTCCTAGGATAATTGATCTCTAGTTCAAAATGTCTCTGTCCTGGCAAAAATGTCAGAGTTCTATGGGATAATAGATTTCTGTTTTAAAGCCATCAAGGCAACGAACATGAGAGGCATCAGTCCAAACTCTTTGCAGGCTCTGGGGAATGAAGCAATTAGCAGGTCTGGGAATGCACGTTGAATTTGAGAAATTAAAGTAGGTCTCTTTCTTGTCACTGTGCACATACATAGCATGTTTTCATTTTGTGCAGGATCATGTGGGTAACAGATAATGATACTTATCTGCTGTTTTATTTTTGTGTCTTACCTGTCTCTACTTTCCCCTCTTCAATACTATAATATGGGACCATGCAGATGATAGTTTAATTCTAATAGTGTAATCTGATGTTGATCATGTTACACTACATACACTACATATACAGCCTTGGTATAACATATGCTTTAACTGGAAAACTATCTTTGTAGATGACGACATGTGGTGTTATTTAGCGATGTTCAGAGGTGGAGCCAGTGGAATCCTAGTTGTTACAGGTAGATTTCATGGCGTTGAATATGCCGGTCGTTTATGTACACTTTGTACTCAGTAAGGAAGATAAGCTTAGTCATAGGATGTACAGTATACCTGTTTATTTGAATTGTACAGAAATGGAGTCTATATGTCATCATGGATGACTTATGTTAAGCAAATTTTGGATGAATGTGGATTTTCTTATCTCTTGTTTTCACAGAAGTGTGACAAAATTAACCGGCTTAAAAAAATATTGAACAGAGACTAAGATCAGTTTCTACAGAAGTGGTCTGAGTTACAGCAGATGTCATCGTGCGACCTTTATGTTGAATTTAAGAAGGAGTTTAAGTTTGAAAAATATTTATTGCAACAAAATAGGGGGCAGAGACAAGCAATNTTTAAGAAGGAGTTTAAGTTTGAAAAATATTTATTGCAACAAAATAGGGGGCAGAGACAAGCAATTTGTGACTTCAGACTTTCCATTTCTTGAATTCCAAAGGTTACTGGAAGATATATGGGTTAGAAAGGAAAAACAGAATATGTAAATTTTGCAACAACACCGTGTTGCGGGAATGAATATCATGTACTGTTTGAATGCACAAATATGGAAATAACGCAATCTAGAGAAAAGTATTTGCCCAAGTACTATGTTATGTTAAGTGTCCATCTATGTTTAAATTGGTTTTGTTATTGCAGTCAGAGAATCCAAAAATAATNTTATGTTAAGTGTCCATCTATGTTTAAATTGGTTTTGTTATTGCAGTCAGAGAATCCAAAAATAATCCATAAACTTGGTGCCATTTTGAAAAATGTATTGATTTTGTTTAAGTGATTTAGGTTGTTTTTCTGTTTTTCAACCGTACTGCTTGCCTTCATATGTATTATTTTTGTATTGTTTGCAATCATTTGTATGGTCACGAGTCTAACAAAATGAAATGAAAATGGACATATTAGGATGAGATCTAATATGATGGATAAGCTGTGTAATTCTAAAGATATCTTTATTCAGCGTAATTTAGCAAACTTTTGAAAAGAGATTGTACTTAACATTTAGAGTATGTAATATTTATTTACTTATTGCTTGTTTTGTATGAAGATATGGATGTTTTGGTTGTTTTTGTATTCCTCCTACCTTATGAAGTTTGTATATGTTGACCTTTTCTCACTTACCCCAAGTGGGGTCCTATGAGAAACTAAAATTATTATTATTATTATACAGGCTAATAGATAAGCAAAGTTGAAATTCTGTCCAAAAACTTTGTACAAATGGCTATACTAGTCAGTTAACCATTATTTAAGTCCAGGCACATTTAATGGGTTTTTTCAGATTAATAAATCCTGTAAACAAGGCACAAAGACATGAACAATCCCTTAATTATGAATCAACCCATGAATAAATTCCTTCAAACCTAATAATAGTAACCCTTACTTTTCAAAGCTATGACATTTTTAATTTCTCTTAAAATTCCCTTTAAGATACTCTTGTCCAACATTTTCTACAGATTTCCCCAAAATTCAGATAAGATAAAGATAAAGATATGATATCTTTGAATACTTTTCGATCTACACTATAGAGTTTAAGACAAATCTATGTGAACAGTTTTTGGCTGCAAAATATGAACCTCAGAGTTTAAGAAGTTAATACTTAACTAAGGGTGGCAGCAAGATGAGAGAAGCCAAAACATGGGAAAAACTTGACTCACCCGCGGATTGTATTGAGGTTTACTGTAATCTGTAATTGGTCTTGGAGNAAAAACTTGACTCACCCGCGGATTGTATTGAGGTTTACTGTAATCTGTAATTGGTCTTGGAGCTGCATTTGAAGCTTTTCATTGGATTGGCCTGAGGGTGCTATGGGAAAATCGTTGTTGTGCTTCATGAGGTTCACATGAGGGTGAGCAGTTAGTGCAGAGGCAAGCATATATAGAGCATGCCCTTCACTCCCACACACACATATTATGACTCATACAAGATCCTTACTGTGTTATAATGGAGGGTCAAAGGTCTCCTCTGGTTTAATTGCTTTAATCTATAATGGTTGCTTGTAGTTATCGGCAGAAGCATACCTCACTGTGTGTGTGTGTGTGTGTGTGTGTGTGTGTGTGTGTGTGTGTCCTCAGAATTGCTGTGCTCCCATGTAACACCCATGACCTTGGACAGAGAAGGATATACATCACCTGTCTCATCAGCAAGAGAGAGAGAGAGAGAGAGAGAGAGAGAGAGAGAGTTACTCTATCTCTAATCTCTTTCTTTTTCATTCTGCCCTTCTTTACATTCTATGTATCTACCCATGAACCTCCTACCCATCGCTTTCTATCCTTAGTTGTTTTGTTTTCACCCTTTGTCTTCTCTCTCTCTCTCTCTCTCTCTCTCTCTCTCTCTTTCTCTCTCTGTCTCGGTGTAACACTTGGAAAGGAGCCTGGAGCATGGTTTTGTAATGAGGTGGAACCCCTATATCTGTTTAATACAGGTCCATAAACAAGCATGCATACACACGTATTCAATCGCATGTGCAGTTCACACACGCAAACACACACTCATCATAAACTAATGTATGGCTGGGGGGCAGTTTGGTGGTCTTGGTCCAGAGAACAGTGTCATAGTCCCAGAGCTAGTGGATAGATGGGGTTATAAATATAGCTCAGTGACAGAGAATGGTTCTGCTGTGAGAGCTTTACCTCATGGAGTCGTGTGCATGCAGTGTGTGTGCATGAGAAAGATGGAGATGTTCATGTACGTGACTGTGTGCGAGAGAGAGAGAGAGAGAGAGAGAGAGAGAGAGAGAGAGAGAGAGAGCAAAATTACATCTAGAAGAGAAGAAGCAAATGTACAACAGAAAAGCACAAGAAACAATAAAAGTAATAGGAAATAGGAGAAAGAAAAGAAGTAGGGACAAAGAGACATGGTATTCTAGAATAAACCACAGATTTCTCTGTAATCTTGCACAGAGCATAACTGCATCCACAGAGCCTTTATTACCTCTGCCAAGAACATTATGTCTTCACCCATGTCTGCTGGGTGGTTGATTAATTGGTTGGTTGGTTAGTTTGTTGTTTGTTAAGGATTGCTCAAAAACATTTAAACCAACCAAGTTTGATTAAACTTGGTGGAGGGGTGGGGCACGTAACAGGAGAGCCTCTTAAAGGACCATACCATCCATTTTGCATGTTTGAGCCTAATATATTCAGTTTTCATATGTGAGGTTACTGACAATCATTTCCCAAAGCATACAACTGGAACGGTGAGTTAAAAAATTTTTTTCCTACCTTTCAGAACGCCATTGGTTTCAGTTCATTCTGCTACGCTATTAAAAGCAACTTGTTGATACTTGAAACATTCTTGGGATAGCTAATCCATTACCATGAACAAGATGTGTATTCATTTTTTTTATTTTGAAGTTTCATAATTTTAGTATTTAAGCGCAATAAAAAGAGTGGAGTGAATGTATGTCTCCACCGGAGAATATAGTCCCCAAAAAAGACCTGTGTTTATTGAAAAATTTAAATGACTGTGACTTTATAAGGCTGTGTAACTATTAGCAGGCAAAACATCGATTTTTAAGGTGGGTGTATCACTTGAATATTNAAGGCTGTGTAACTATTAGCAGGCAAAACATCGATTTTTAAGGTGGGTGTATCACTTGAATATTTGACTTTGAAAGATTAAGAGAGTTTGCAAAATATCAGGAAAGCTGAAATACTGTTTTATCCTTTGGGAAATGGTTGTCAGTAACCTAAAATGAATATATTGGGCTCAAACATGCAAAATGGGTGGTATGGTCCTTTAAATTCTTGTGTAGCTCTGGATGCAGGGGATGATCTGTGAATCTTTTTTTTTTTTTTCAAATTACCTACGTTAGCGTCGCAAACTAGGGCACGTTTTGATATTTTTGTCAAGCAGGCATATTTATCTGATGATAGACTATCAATTGGTGCCATTTGGTCCAGATCAGAAACATCTTCTAAATTATGACAAAGATAGTTATATTTTTATGATAATTTCTTTCTCTTTAGCCCAGTATATTACTAAGACAAGACAGACTTTGTCTAGGCTTGTTTCAGGGTTGGTGGAGTTACGCGCTCTAATGAAGGCCCTTCTGTTGCATTTGATGAGGGTCAGTGAACACTAAATAGGCTTTTGTATTCACTCCAATGGTCATCATTGTTTGTCTCTGTTGAATCATTACAAAGCAATATTTTTGTGGGGGTTTCATTTCATGGTTATTATTTAATGGTCAGCAAGTACACGAGCCATCTGAAACTGCTGACAGCCTCTATATCTTTGTATAAATTCTGTTACACTGTCGGCTTAATAGTAACAGCAAATCTGAAAAAAATGANTCTATATCTTTGTATAAATTCTGTTACACTGTCGGCTTAATAGTAACAGCAAATCTGAAAAAAATGAATGCATCTACTCTTTATATTACCTTCAAATTTTACAAAATTGAAATCAGTATGGCAACCACGCTGCTCTGCAGAGTGATGTTTTAAAAGAGGAGAGGAAAAGCATCTGGACCGTATTCATGCATATGCATAAAGTTAGCTTTGTTTTCTTTTTTTATGAAAACAGAAGTGGAGATAAATAAACTACAGTAAAGCTACAAATACAAGCTTGTATAGAAAGTGATTTACTCTTTGGTGTATGTTCATTACTTAGAATAATTCAGCATTCATCATTATAGTCGATGAGTGTTTTCCTTCATTTTATGTATTTCATNTACTTAGAATAATTCAGCATTCATCATTATAGTCGATGAGTGTTTTCCTTCATTTTATGTATTTCATCTTGAGCTGATACGTGAGAAAGCAAGGCATTTTAACTTATTTTGCATTATTTAAAAACTAATGCATACTACTGTTTTATTTTAAAAAAACAGTAGTATGAACATTGTGTAGGTCAGCCAGTGAGAAGCGAGCATTTGGGCTTTGATGCTTCCAATCGGATACAAAGATCGTTAATGTCAATCAAAGTCTTCCCCCAGATGCCTGATGGCTGTAGTGAAGTTACAGCCATAAAATGGGTGAAAGTGGGATAACCCTTCTCCCTAACCCAGATCCCCCCCCCCC
>VXCM01001224.1:397727-445843 GCA_014773175.1 Lucifuga dentata | reverse complement strand
CCCCCCCACACACACACACACAGAATGGCTGTGTCAGCAGACAGGAAGCTATAGGTAATACATAATTAATGAGCCCAGTCATTGATTATAGGTGATAAGTGGTATTGACAGGAAGTGCAAGGAGACAAGAAAAAGTGTTTGTTTGTTTGTGTGTGTGTGTATAACAGCTGTAGAATATGTAATGGCATCTGTAACACATTAGCTTACAAATCTATGATATAAGACGTATTATCCATTTATGAGAAGCTAACTTAACACACAAATCCTTTAAAAGGAAATCAATTAATCGTGTACCACAATTGCACAACAATGAAATGATTGAAAAACTAATACAGTGACTCAGTTATTGATAATATTGTGGGCAGGATTTTCTGTATATGAAACGGACAATTTTGCAAAGCTTCATGAACCATGTAGATAAGTAGCTTTTACCTCTGTACAGCACCGTGTGTGTGTGCATGTGTGTATGCCTCTCCAGTGGGTCCTGAAATCATATGTTATTATACTATTAAGTCCTATTTTTGTGCACCACTCAAATGCCCATGAGCTGAGGAAAGCAGTCTAAATGGTCTTTATAGTCTATCTGAATGCACATGGGTTGGAGGCTGCCTCTGGCCTTTTGCCGCTCAGTACCACTCCTCCACTCTTTTTTCCTCATCGCTGTCATTTAATCTCTCTCGCTCGCTTTCTCTCAGCTTAGCTCTTCTCTGCACCGTCTCTGCTTCATTATACCACGTGCACTATTTTCTCTGTTGCTGTTTTTCCAGCTGCTTCTTCTTTCCTACTGCATGAGAGTGTGGAATATACACAGATGTGTGTGGCTGGCTTTACACACACATACACACCACACTAATGCAGCATGACATGCCTCCCTGCTGTCACGGTGTGCTAAGCTGAGAATGGCTGAGATTCAGTTAAGGTTGATGAACAGCGTGAGTGCAAGAGGAAGAGAAAGAGGGGGAAAGAGTGGAAAAGAGGAGATTGGACCAATTCTACAGTCCTTTTGTTATACCTACAGGCAGTATGGATACACAGAGGGACTTGTAAACAGGCACTTTCAGCACTCTTCAATTGAGTTATTAGTCTTATTTACAGAAGATTTGGTGGGGAAACTTTTTTGGATTTGGAATAGTTTTTGAAGGTCTGTAAGTTATTAAAATTGGAGATAATATAAAAGTGTTTTTCTTCAAATGGTATACCAATCAGTTGATGGTGTTAACTGAATGCTGAAACAGGTCAGCAATGTCTGATTTGGGATCTGTATATAAAGGGTGGTTTCAAACATTTAAATAGAATGAGAATATAGGAGAACCACAGATGTATTGTTCCTAAAAAAGGTAGTGCCTTTGCACACTCAGATTTGAGTTTTCTGCCCATAAGCTCAGAAATTGATTTAACTAACCAGCAATTAACTAGTAATGACAAGAATTGCTGATCAACACATCCGGCTTTGATGATGGGATCTGTGAGTCACTGTAAAAATATAATATGCCAAATATTATTTATTTATTTTTTTTGTGTTTGTTATCATTCATCAAATGTTCTGAAAAGTTTACAAGCAAAAATATTTCACTTTGTAGCTCAATTTATGTTGTATAAGTTATGGGTCTCTAACGACCCGACATATGTAGGAATGGATGGAAAACGACTCATGCATTGAAGGGTTAAAGATATTTGTGATATCAGTGTTCCAGAAAGAATGGTCTGGTCTTTAGCTGATTTTTTTTTTTTTTTTTTNTTTTTTTTTTTTTTTTTTTGATTTTTGATTTTTGCACTCATATTTTTGTATTACTTGATCACTTGCCCAAGGGGCTACAGATACTTTTTTCTTTTAGATTAATGTCTTTTGTACATGATTGTTGACAAACTGAAATAAAAATATGTGCATCTACGAGAGTTTGAGAGCAAGAAAATGAGGGAGAAGAAAGAGGGAAGCAGCAGTCTCTGCAGATGGATACTGATTAAATATTGATGAACAGTGGTGTTGAAGGTTTGATTAGTACCTGACTGAGCCAAGACTCAACAAGGACACACACACACACACACACACACACACACACACACATTCATTTTGGAAAACCTTGCTCCAGAATTTGAGCAGTCTTTTATTTTGCTCCCCGCTGTCCAGCCTGCCACCTTCCTCTGTTCGTTCTCCATTCTGACCTTCCTCTATCCTCCCTCCACTTCCTCTTCACAGCGATTGCAAACAGGGGGCAAAATGTGCGATTCATACTCAGCTTTGTATTCATGCTTTGTCTCCTTGAATTGCAGCAGGTGTTGCACAACCACAGTAATCCTAAAGTTTGAAATTATAGGTTTACCACTGCTGTTCTACACCAACACAACAAATATATCCATGCATAAAATATGAAGACATCTTGGAGTTTTATATGGGAGGTTTACATTGTCCTTTACTACTATCAGAGACTTGATAGTCTTGATGGTATTTGATGGATTCAAGACAAGTGAAAAAGCAATATACAGTATATATACTGTATGGAGAAAACATGTGCATACATTATATATTTATTTATTTAAATAAAATAAGGACTGAGATATGCATTGCTGTTTTAAAGCAGGTGTGCTTATGTGTGTATTCTCTTTCCTCTTGCAGTTACGTTGCTGGACTCTATGTCAGCCTTGGCTGATTTGGGCTGGGAGGCCTACCCTAATGAAGGGGTGAGTATACACAGCACAAACAAACACAGAGACACACACATTATGACAGAACTGGCACAAAAGTGTAAATCTGATCACAGCTACCATGATGTGTTGATATGTTTTATTTTCAGGGACAAACAGGGACTTAGACCTAGTAACCAGAGCCACTGGAGCTTGTGTTTCAGAGAGCGCTGGATTCTGGTGCACTCCTTGCTAAATCGGAGGTCTGCAGGGGGAATTTACAAATTATTTCTGCTGTGCTGAAAAAGCTGTGGCGCTGGAGTCTCCATTACTTGTATGTTGCAGTTTTGGGATGGAGTGAAGGGACGTGGTGCAGGGGTAAATATTCTTACGTAACAGGAGATGGTGTGTACACGTTTGTGTTATTTGGACATGTGTGTGTATGTGTGTGTATGTGGGTTGCATAACCAGCCTTTTGAAGCTGGAGGGACTAAGGGAGTCTGATGTGCAGCCACCATGCATCCGAAAATGACAACAGGAAACAGTGGGGAGAGGAAGAGGGTGAGAGTGAGAGCATAAAGAGGAAGAAAGATGCAGAGTATTCAATACGTAAATAAAAGTGGATTCTGTATGTTACTCAGCATAGCAACTAGCACAGAAGCTTTTGAATGGCACTGAATAATTCTATTTTCCCTTGAGTCACACTTCCTCTTGACTATTCAGTGCCTGTGTGTTAAATCGCAGTATGCCACACGCGGTTTCATGGTTGTGTGCAGCAGAGGCAGGAACTGAGCTGAAGCGAGCCAAGCTGAGCAAGACTGTTTTCTCAGGAAAGAGTATAACGTAGTTCAGTAGCGGTCCTTCCATTAGGCAGGTTAGGCAATTGCCTCAGGCAGCAATTGGGAGAGGGACGACGAAATGCTCCCTGTGTGTTTGTGCACGCGCTCCTGCATGTATGCCGCATTGTGGGGTGGTGTACGTGTCACACAGTGTTCATATGTCACACAGACATGAACACGATATAGCTCCTAACTCATATGGGTGGTTTTCATTCAAGCAAATGAGTCCAGTCTGCGCACCTGTCTGTATGCACCCACAACTCACCTGAGCCAGAATAAATGCCTCATCAAAATCTATCCTATCAAAATCAAAGAGCAACTGAATTGTCCCGACCAGTATGTTTATCTGGTAAAATTTGTAAAATGTAGTTTTGCCTCAGGCACCAAGGAACCCAGGACTGCCACTGCCATAGTTCACTCTGCAGAAATGCTATAATTGTGTGGTCTTATTGTGTGTGTATTTTTTTCTTAACTGAGATCCCAGTAGAGGAGCAAAATGTATTTAATCTCTAAGCCATTACATTTAACCCAATTTGGAAACTCAAAGAGAACTCAAGTTATTCTGTTGAAGATATGGTTTAATTTGATATGGTGCATTCGTGGTCCACAAAGGCACATATGGTGTTAGTTTACCCCGGATGACTTCTTTTGGCTGAAAAGTAAAAAGCATATACTCTATCTTGACATCTTATTTCATCAACTCATCAGCATGGGGAACAGGCATCTTCTCCCTAAATGTATAAAGTGAAGGGAGTAGACTTTAGGTTTCTTTACAAAACACATTTTAAGTATTAATTACTTAGATAATATAACAATAACAGTAATAAATAAATAATAACAAGTTTGTTAAATAGACTCATAATCATACAATATAAATTTAGACATTATAAAGCCACAAGATTTTAACAGATAAATTATTTATATGCTTGGGCATCTAAACAAGGAAACTGTTGATTTAGATGAAGTTGGGAATACTTCTGCCACAGAGTTACTCTCATTTGATCTTACATAAAGGCTTATATAGATAAAAACAATCCTACCTCAGTCAGGTCATTGTCAGGCTAATACCATTTTCATACAAGAAATTCATGTCTGATTTGCTCTAATAAAAATATGCTTTGACCATGTTTGACCATTTAAATGAGAGAGCTGTCAATGGATAATTCATGGCCCTGACAGAGACTCTCGACTCCAGCTGTAGTTTAATACAAGCACTACTAAACCGTAGAATTACAAAGATGAACACACAATTAAGTCTATCTATCTGTCTGTCTGCAGAAAAAGTTTTGGTTTTTACAATCTGTTATCCTCATGCATCACTGTATCTGGCTGCAGCCACACACCTGACACAGAGTGGAAACACAACTAAATGTGTGTCAGTGTGGATTCAGAAACTGTAAAGCTCCTGGGTCAAATAGGAAAAGTGTGTCTGTTCAGAATGTGTAAAAGACTTGGACTGCATTCAACTTTACAGACTCCTGAAAGCACAGGCAGGTCAGCGATTTTAACTAGTAAATGTAGCTCTGAGCCAATGCTACTGCTTTTCATGCTGTACTGTCATATTATTGGTGCTGACTGCTTCTTAATATTGTTAAAACAGCTTTAGAGTTCATTATTCCGTGTATTCACGAAAAAAAGTATTTTTTTCTCATATAATTGGTGTTTGCTAGGTTGTGAGTAAGGTTGTGACAGGTTAGCTGCATCATTCCTATTTTCCCAGGGTCCTTCGTTCCCTAGCCTCTATATAGCACAATAGAGCACCTAGTGGGTTAGGGTTAGGGTTGGGGCTAGGGCTAAGGTTAGGGTTATTCTGTTAACACACACTTAATGTGTGTTAAGAGAATATTAATAGAACTGGGGAACATAGAACCCTGGGAACATAGGACCCTAGGAACATGAATACACTCCCCTGCATTATTAGTCAAAACGTCATAGTGGTACAGATATACTGGATCAATGAGTGTCCATGTTAACTGGTGACGTTAGTATTAGTGTGTCATTGTTGAAAATAGGAAGATATCTTTTAGTTGGCCCAACTATGACTTTTTGTCCCAGCGAATGCGTTTGGCTTTTTTCATTAAACCTCTTGTATCACCTTCAACTCTACATTTATACAACCAATTATACTTGTTTATTTAAATACATGGAGTTTTTCTTGCACCATGTTGTGCGACCATTTTTGATCCATTTTAAGTCCTTCACACCGTGAACAACTTTTATTTTTTACTTCTTATCATCAAGATATTAGAAGCTAAGCAAGGCCTTAAACCTAAAATAAGAAAATGTTAATTCTCCAACTGTTTCTAATCATCACTGCACACCATGTTTAATTATCTTACTCTTCCTGTTTTGTTTCCTCTGATTATATTCAGTTACAGCAGCCCCTTGATGAAGTTTCCAGAGAATTCAACAAAACTAATACTTAATTAGCAGCTTGTTTTGCATTTTTCTCTAACTTTTGGCCAAAAGTACAGTATATACCGAGCTGTCTCACAGGTAGATTGCCTTGTTTGCTGTAATCTTTTTGGTTGTCTTGGTGCATGAATAATATGGAAGAACAAAATCGGAGTGAAAAATCAGTTTAAACCAACCTGTTCCTTAAAAAAAATCTTGGTATTTTTTTGATGAAAAAGGGTAAAACTCGAAACCAAAGAGACTTAAAGAAGCAGAAAAGGGATAGAGAGTGATATGAGAGTGATGGAATGAGAGATGAAAGGTGTCAGGGCTATGAGAAGGTCTTGTGTTTCATAAAAGGAGGATTATCTAGTTGACCTTTGAACTGTAAACCTGAGGATGGGTCTCAGCAAGAGGCAATTCCCACCAATCTGAGACACTGTCTACCTAAATCAGTCCAAAAACCACACTTGACCTCTGCAGGTCATATTTAATCCGAGCTGTGCTGGGCCGGATGTGCCTGAGACTGAGTGGAGCGACCCATTTCTGTCACTAGGCAGGGGTGTTCCTCGTGAGGGACACAAAACAGATACACTATAATGATGTTTGAAAATGGGAGGCCCCGGCATCTTTACGCTCCCAGAGTCTCCTCAACCTTTCATTGCTCCCCCTCCGTCATCTTCCATTTCTATTTTTTCCTCCCTCCCCTCTCTTTCCCTCTCTACCCCCCCTCACTAAGCTGAGCTCGTTCCAGAGTCTGGAGGCCAATTTTGTCCTGGTAGATGTACCATCAGATGATTGCAGAAGGAGGGATATTATGTTAAGCCGGTGAACGGTTGAACTTAAACCTTGATCCAGCGTCTCTGCTTCACTTCAAAGCAATCAGGCAGGCTCCGTGCTGATTGGCTGAGGTGATTTCGGGTTCAGGGAGGAGGGCTCCATTCTGAATGTTAATTAGTGTTCGGGCTGAACTAACACAGTGCTGGCAACAGTTTTGCTTGGTGTGTGGTTGTGTGTGTGCACGTGCGTGAGTTTGTGTTGATCATTGAGAAAAAGAAAGAGAACACTTCAGCCTATCCAAACATTTTCCCAGTTGTGTTTGTGATAGATTTTTTTTTTTTTTTTTTTNTTTTTTTTTTTTTTTTTTTTCAAAAAGCTGGCAGATTGGGGGATAAATAAGACTTACAGAAACAAGCAGGTTGTGTTTGGCTTCATAAACACACCTGTGCTTTGCAGCAGTCAGAGACAACGAACAGACTTGCCATCTAGGGAAAAAAAAAAAAAAANAAAAAAACATATACCAGGAAGTGGCAGTAATCCAGCCACTCCAAACTCTGCCTCCAAAGAAATAAACAAAGACATCATAAAGCCCTCTTTATCCCTCAATGACTATTTCCGTAAATGCTTTAATCACTACTCCCTGGAGACTTACCCTTGTATGTGTGTGTGTGTGTGTGTGTGTGTGTGTGTGTGTGTGTTGTGTGGGTGGGTGGGTAGTTGTGCACGAGCGCCTTCTGATGTCCGACTGGTCTCAGCTCGGCACAGATGGGTCTATTTAGTTGCCAGGCATGTCTGTAATTTACCAATATTCATTTTGCGCTCGCTCTCTCTCTCTCTCTCTCTCTCGTTTTGTTCATTTAATTAAATGGAGCTTGGTTGATTTTGACATTTCTCAGGCTATGTATCTGTATAATAAGCGATGCACATGTATAAAGTCGGGCAGGACTCCAGTGTTGCATCCTTCATATGTAACCTTCAAACTCTGAACTGACTGTGACTACAGCAGCTTAAAAAAACTTTTGCTTCCTCTTTGTCTCGACTCTCCAGCGTTTCAAGGACTACTGGGTCAGGATCAAGAGAAAGCTGGTTTTGTTCTAGCTCCAACTTATACCCAGTAGATTTTTAGAGAAGGCTGAGATTAAAAGCATCTGATTTTGCAAGGGAGCTCAAGTGTGTGTGTGTGTGTGTGTGTGTGTGCGTGCAGCTCTGTTTTAGTGCTCAGGACTCTGAAGTGAATGCATCAAGCTTTTTCCAGGTTGTTGGGCTGTCACATCATATTAACCTCAAGAACCCAAACTTGGGTTCTAGGCTCTGCTTGTCTGAAAGTTTCTGTCTTTTTTTGGCCTCTCTCTCTCTCTCTCTCTCTCTCTCTCTCTCTCTCTCTCTCTCTGACAGGTAGTTACTTCTGTTGTCCCTCATTTGTGTTTGTTCGTGTGTGTGTGTATTTCAAAGTAAGCAGGTGTGTGTGCACACTGTGCACGCTGTGTCTCAGTGTGTGTCTGCATGTATGTGTACTGTATGTGCGCTTGGTTGGGTTTGTGTTTACATGACCGAACTACTGTAAGGTGATATGAGCTCATCACTCCAGAGCTTAAAGCTGCAGTCTTAAGAACAAAGATGGTGGTCTACTCTTCTCTCGACACAGAATAGGGCTTATTTTGTGTGTGTGTGTGTGTGTGTGTGTGTCCAAGAATATCTAGTTAGCTTCCCCTTGAGTGGATCAGATATCTTGAGACTCTGAAACCACATTGGTTTATTTTCCTTCTCTTAAAGGAATAGAAATGTTCTTTTTACTCGTGTGCGTATGCGTGTACGTATCGAGTGTGTATCAGTGTGCACGCACTAGCACATGTTATGTCTGTGTATGTGTAGATAGAAATGTTTTCCTGCTCATGCGAAAAGTGTTCTCAATTACTGCCTTACTCTGAAGTGGAAACAGATGGTAGCAGATGACGGGAGACAAAGTAGCTCTGTCTTCTCTCTCTCTCTCTCTCTGTCTCTCTCTCTCTCTCTCTCTCTCTCTCTCTCTCTCTCTCTCTCTCTGTCTCTCTCTCTGACACACACACATATACCTCTTAAGTGTTAAATCATGCATTCACTCATAAAAACACAGTCACTCTAAGCACATGTGCAGCACAGACAAAGACACTCCTTCAGTCACGCTGACGCAGATCATCGCTCATACAGGTACTTTCCCCAGACACCAAAACACAACATGTTGGCTTTGAGTTTGCACAAACCACACATACACTGCTGAATTTAGGCCCAGTTTCCCATAAGCCATCTCTGGACTGAGATCTTTGTCTGTTGGCTGCCAGTGAATGGTTGAGTTTTGCTGCTGTCAAACCCTGTGATTCAGCAGCACATCCATCTGATCTTTCAGTGGAAATGTGTGCTTATTTCATCGCTCAAAAGATTTCCCAGTCAGCATAAATGTTCCTCAACAGGCCTCTCCTCCCTTCTCTATCCCTCTTTGCCTTCAAACCACTCATCCATTTCACACCATTTCTGGTTCAGACTGAAAAGTTTTAAAGGACCATGCCACCATTTTGCATGTTTGAGCCTAATATATTCAATTGTCATACATGTAAGGTTATTGACAATCATTTCTCAAAGGATAAAACCAAAGGATAAATCTCTTAATCTTTCAAAATCAAACATTCAAGCGATACACCCACCTTAAAAATCCATGTTTCTCCTGCTAATAGTTACGCAGCCTTATGAAGTCATGGTCGTTTAAATTATTCGATAAACGCAGGTCTTCTTTTGGGACTATATTCCCCAGTGGAGACATACATTCACTCTGCACTTCTTTATTGCGCTTAAACGCTAAAATTACGAAACTTCAAAAAAACCTGAACACGTGTTTTTTTCACAATAATGACCTAACCTTAGAACATTTCAAGTATCAACAAGTTGATTTTAATAGCATACTAGAATGAATTGAAACCAATGGAGGTCTGGAAGATACAATTTTTTTATTTTTTTTTTAACTTGCTCAAATTTTTTAAACTTTTTTTTTAAACTCAACTTTTTTATAACTCAAATTGTTAAACTAATTTTTAACCCATGTTCCAGTAATATGCTTTGGGAAATGATTGTCAGTAATGTTAAGCGTATAAAAATTGAACATATTAGGCTCAAACATGCAAAATGGATGGTATGCTCCTTTAAAGATCTGCTTTTTTTTTATTTTTATAAATTTAACTGTTAAGGAATCAGTGACACAGTCAGGGTTCTGGTATTGATACTGGTATTGCAGATGTTGGAATGATGCCCAGTTCTGGTTAAAAATGACAAAAATGGCGCTATAACACAGAGGCAACCTCTTGATCTGATCCACCACCCTCCCCTTTTTTCCCTTCTTCTCTCCACGTCCTTAGTGGGAGGAGATTAGTGTGATGGATGAGAGGAACACCCCGATGAGGACCTACCAGGTGTGTAACGTCATGGAGGCCAATCAAAACAACTGGCTGAGGACTCGCCACATCAGCCGCGAAGGAGCCCAGCGTGTCTACATCGAGATTAAGTTTACTCTGAGGGACTGTAACAGCTTGCCTGGTGTCCCTGGCACCTGCAAAGAGGTCTGTATCATTAGACACACACACACAATTTATTTAACAAGGAGGCTGCAACAGGAAGGTGTGGGAGTTCCAGCCCTCCTGTAACATTTGTCCTGCTGGTTTGTTTGCTCTCGGTGAGCGAGACATCGAATACTAAACAGCTCTGTGAACGCTGTCGTGCAGCCGCTTCTGCTCTGAATTCGTTTTAGAAGGAAGCAAGTAAAAAAAGACAACATTTCTGTTTTTAGGGATCAAAAGTTTGATTTATAAAATGCTGGAGGCAAAAAAAAAAAAAAAAANAAAAAAAAAAAAAAAAAAGAGTCTGGGATTTGTGACAGAAAAATCACTTCTGTAGTTCTTGCAAGTTGTAATATAATATTTGATGCCTGTGCAGTGCTATTGAGCATTTCCCTTTGAACACAGCTGGATTAATATATAATTAATGTTGAAGTGCACGTCAGAATTATGTAATTTAGTAGAGACATATTGGGCAAGATTCATAAAAAAAAATCATGCTAAGTATGCAGCATCATGCTAAATGTGCGGCCTGATAATTGAAGCTCATTCATAAAGCTTCTCCTACAATAATTAGCGCACCACTGTCCCATTACTACATCATATTTACGAGCCAAGATTTATCCTGCTTCACCTGGTTTTAAAGTGACATCAACACGTTAAATCGACAAAGGAAACATAAATTCTGCTTTAGAGCTCCACATTTTAAAAGGTTAATACCAAAAATAACAGGTAAACACACATTTTAACCTCCATAGTGTGAGATCAGATCAAATCTCACCATTTAAGCACTGACTGACCAGCTGAGTGTTTTTATCTATCAAATTTATTGATCACTGACACGAGTGAGGCAAATACAGTTGTAAACATTGCCCAGATTTTATACCAGTGAAATTTATGGCCAGAATGAAACAGGTCTTCATTTTTGTGTGATGTGTTTTTTTTTATGAATAACTTCCCTGACATGTTAATAAAGAAATACCATAATAACGCCTCTTTCAAGGCAAATGCTAAAAGATGCCGGTAACGGTCTATGAATGAGGGAACATGGTTATCGCGTGATGATATTTGCCCACATCAACACGGTAAATCATGAGCTACCATTTATGAATCTGTCCCACTGTGTCGTGAAAAAGGTGTGATGAGAAAGAAATTCTGTTAGAAAACAAAGAGGATGACACAGTCGGTGAAATTGCACGAGGCTACTAGATGATCTTCATACTATAGCTGACACAGTAATGGCATCTGTCTCCTCTTCCTGTTGTCCTCTGTTGCAGCAGCAAGTTTGACAGATTCGATTATGAGACAGAAGCAGGAGTCAAATAAACAAAGACCAGCAGAAATGTATTTGTGTTCCGACAAAAGGCTGAAGACGAGTGAAGTGTCAGAAGTGCATCAAGCTATTTTGCATGAATACATTTGGAACCAGAGGAGAGAAAATAGCTCAGTCGAGACCCAGTCGTTTTTGCCGCTATGAAGCCACACTTTTACTTTCATTACCATGGAATCAGATGTTTAAAAGAGATTTATCTTGCAAATTCACTATACAGTGGTATTATTACATCATCATCTGGATCTGTATCTGTAAGCATTTTGTGCTGAGTCAGCATCATTGGTGGTAGTTGCAAGTTTCAAGTCTTGTTTGTTAATAGACAGCAGTCATCCTCAAAGTCTGGACTCCAGTCTGGATCTGGACTGAACCACAAACTGTCTGTGGACTCTGAGCAAATTATACTTTTCATAGGTATTATATGTGTTATCTGCGAGATATTGCTGCGATGCAACGAGTCAAAATTCTCCGCTTTCGCAAGCAGTGCTCTGAATGTCCAACTGCTCCACTATCTGTGTGAGAATGTCTACTCTGCTTTGGTTTGGTCCAATCACACTCAGCCTCCCATCATCTCCATGACAACAATGGGTTGACACAGCATTGGCCTCATTGAGAGTTGACAGTGTAGAACACCTCCCTCCACCCCCACACTCCCGCTTGACACCTTAAATTCCCGGTAAAAATTCTGATCCCAATCTGACCCTGGCTTGACTGAACTTAATAAACGGACCTTTGTCTTATTGAAAATTCTCTTTGAGGACCTTTAAGATTTGTATTTGAGTACCCCGATATACAACTATGCAGTGAATGGAACTCCTGTCCTAACATATAAATCTGGGATAAATTACAAATATTTATGGCCCATTATAGTTACACACACCTTCATATTTTCATTGAGATCTTTTGGAAATGCTAAAAATTGTCGACAGATGCCCTGTTTTGCAATGTTGAAGAAAGTAAAAGAAATTCACCTGTCTGCAGTTTGATCAGGATACGCCGCAAAATGGAATGAAGTCTGTACTGTAATCCATCTGTTACATTTTACATATTTTTGCTTTTTTTTCTCCCATCTGCTCATCTCTGCTGCTGCTGTCATTGTTACCATATCGATTAATGGGAATCTTGTCAAAAGGTAGAAGTCTGTTTGTACCATATTTGCTGCTTGATGTGAAATCAGTGATTATACTTCACACTTCACAATGTGCATTGTGCTGTGCAGCAGCAAAAACCTTTGAAATATCTGTTTTTAATTTTAGTTTTCATTCTTTCCATTTAATGCGCGCACACACAACGCCAACACACACACAGAGATGGCAGTACCTTTTAATGGCTGATAAATTAGATAAATGGATGAGAGGCAGTAAAAGAGTGAATGTCTGGCAAATGAAACAGACTTGGCTCTGGAGATTATTGTAGTTTCTCGTATATTTGACTGTCCCCCATTGTCTGATATCAGTCTGAATTCACTGCTCCTCGGCATTCATTCCGGTCTGCTTCGTCTGCCCCTTGCTCCTTTTGGCTCTCATTACTTCTGCAGAATGAGTGTGAAAGTACAGAAGTGCTTTTTTGTACGAGACGATAGAACAGCAGACAATATAGCTGATTGGCTATCGAGACACACATCCTGAGATTTGAAGTGAGGAAGCAGAATGGAGTCTGTTTCAGAGCGTTTTGGCCATTGTTATAATTTCACATGGGACGGTCATAAAAATATACATGCGACTTTTGGTTTTCTGTCTCTGCCTTGTTTTTTTACGCTTTTTAAAAATATTTCCTGTTCTTCCGTTTTTAGAGTTTGAAATGAAATGGTGTCGCTTGTGTGTTTTGCAGACATTCAACATGTACTACTATGAGTCGAACAACGCCAACCTGTGGTTCATCAAAGAAAGCCAGTACATCAAGATTGACACCATCGCTGCAGACGAGAGCTTCACGCAGGTACACACAAACCACGGCGTGACCAAATCTAAAATAATGGAGAAAATTAATAAGATTTTCCAAATGAACAATAATTGTAACTATAATGTGGAAATATCACTCAACCTAAAGCCACCAGTGCTTATATCCTCCTTTTTTCATTGTCTACACTCAGAAGTTTCCTCTTTACACCACTCCTCTAAAACAAAAAAAGAATGGATTGGAATGTTTTATTTTGGAATTAAGCTCCATCTGTGCACATGTATCCATCTAATTCTGCTATAGAAGAATTCCATTCTACAATGAGATAGTAACCGTTTGGCACGTATGCACAGATAATCAATCTCATCTGAATTATGGGTTCTAATTAAATGGAGTTATCTTAATCCATTTGTTTAAAAGCTGCATTTCAGATAGATTTACTGAAACTGCATTATAATGCTTTGAAACAAAACCCTTCCAGTGTGACGGTGTATCATTAACACTGTCGACGCTGGTCACCTTCAGTGAACTAACACTTACGAAACATGTCCTGTCCGCAGGTCGACGTTGGCGACCGCGTGATGAAGCTGAACACGGAGGTGCGGGACATCAGCAACCTGAGCAAAAAGGGCTTCTACCTGGCCTTCCAGGACCTGGGGGCCTGCATCGCTCTGGTCTCGGTCAGGGTCTTCTACAAGAAGTGTCCCCTCACCGTGCTTAACTTGGCCCAGTTCCCCGACACCATAACAGGGGGGGACACAGCGCTGGTGGAGGTCCAAGGTGTGTGCGTGAACGCCTCCGAGGAGTTTGAGGCTCCCAAGATGTACTGCAGCGCTGACGGAGGTTGGCTCGTTCCCATCGGGAGGTGTGTGTGCAAACCGGGCTTCTCCTCAGAGAACACGGACGTCTGCCAGCGTGAGTGGGGTGGGTGGGGGTTTTGTGGTCACGCTTGTTGTGTGTGTGTATGTGTAACGCCTTGTGATGATTTGCCTTCTGCAATGACGCCTGACTGTCAGTGCATATGAGATTGAATAGCCTTCAAGAGCGTTCTTATAAAGAAAAGATAGTAATCATATCATTCTGCTCCTTAGCTTTCTCTGCGGTGATTCATGTTTAAGTTGAAAGAAGTGAACACAGATGTGTGTGTGTGTGTGTGTGTGTGTGTCATTGTCAGAGCAAGGTAGCTCATTTTCCCTGTTGAATGTGGGAAAGTGGTGTGAGTGTGAGAGATACTGCTCAGTGATGTGCATTTGTATTGTCCAAGGGGAGGAAAAGTTACATCTTAGGAAGCAGATTACTGAGTCGTAAAACTCTACAGATGGCGTGCAGTGTGATTGTTTTTATGTGTACGTTTGCTGCATGTGTGTGTGTGTGTGTGCGTGCATACCATTGTGCAAATGCAGTTGGGTGAAACAAATGCATTAGATCCACGCTGTCACCTGTCCCCACAGGCCCACTTCCTGGCCAAAAAAAGAATCTGAGGCGTTCATCAGTGCAGACTTGAAATCTGCAGACATAATGTGGTTTCAGTTGTTTGGGAGAAAACGTCAGCCAACAAACCCCGAAAATGTGGCAGTTGGGGCTTAAAACAAGCAAGTAAGAACAAGCTGTACTTTGCAGTTTGAGTTTGGTGACGTGCACAGATTGTGGAAGAACGACGGCCGCGTCTCCGTCATAAGAATCTGACTCTTGAGTTGTGCGTCCGTCTGTCTGGTAAAATGACACGTTGTGGTTATTTGACAGGTGATCTCATTGACGGATTTTCAAATAATTGCACCGCCTGTATGTGCCGGCATATATTTGACACCAACTATGTCAAATCTCCTGTATTCTAATTTATTTAAAGTCAGTCTGACACAGTTGACCTCCGTGACCTCTATGACCTCATCAGTCTGCTTGCCCAGTTTCAATTTCATTGTCCCAGAATTCATAGTTTCTGGTACACAGCAATTATTCTGAAAATAATCACATTGCATTTTTCAGCATATTATAAATTCTGTGTTCCTCTGCCAAAATCTTGTCTGCACCACCTACTCAGTAGGAGAAACATTTTTGTGTGATCTTTTGAAGGATTTGCATTTGCAGTGAAATTTCCCACTCGTACAGCAAGACATTTGCCGTCCCACTTGTCATCAATCATATCTCGTATTTGCCCTTTACCCATAAAATTATGTAAAATTCAGATCATGGAAAACAGCTTTTTTTTGTTTGTTTGTTTTTTGTTTAATGTTGCTTTGGTGCATTATGCTGTTTTGTGTGCCCGTGTTGTTGCGTTGTTCCCTTCCCTTGTCAAAATGTAATGCAGCCAACTCTTGTAACTGCATCTGTAATCAGCCACTCTTAACAAAGGCACGAGAGGCTGCAGGGAAGCGCAGCAGCCGCGCCGCACTCTAATGTGTCCCTGAGAAGGTCCGGGCTTTTAAAGAGTCCTCTCAGCACACGCGGTGTCAGCGCCAAACAAAAGGTTCCCTCTCTGACACAGTCTGTAGGTCTTTCATAGGGAAAACACACTCCATTAGTGCATTTAAATCACCCTCTCACTCATTCTCACACACAAAGAGATGAAAAGATGAGATGGGGGCAGGGGGGCATTTGTAATTATTATCATCTTGCAGGTGAACAAGCCTTCCGCTGGGCGCCTCACACGCCTTTTCTCTTCTCCTTCTTTTATGCACGTTTGTTTTTGTCCCTGTTTTACCATTTAGCTGCTCTGATGCTCATTGTTTTCTTGCTCTAATTCTCTGTTGTGAACCTGATACTTGTGTTTTGGCTCCTCTGGCCGCTTGCTTTTGTCTGTGTCACACTTGCTTTCTTACTTTCTCTCTCGCTCACTCTGTCTCTCTTTCTCTCTCTCTCTGCGTCCCTGTTTCTCTCTCTCTCTCTCTCTGTGTGTGAGGCGCTAATGGAATCATTACTAGCCCCTCTGTGTTAGACAAACACCAGACACCTCCAATTACGGCCCTTTTTTTCGGTATCTACCTCTCTTCCCTCCTCTCCGCTATTTTCTAACCTCGCTCTGGTGTCTGCTTTTATAATGGGTGCGTTCTCCCCCTTCTTCCCCCCATCTCTCTCTCCTCATCCATCCCCATCTGATATTGCCTTCCTTTTTCACCTCACCATTTTTCTTTCTGTGTCCCTCATCTCCTCTGTCCTCACTCGTTAAACATTTATAGATCACGGGTTCGTCTTTCCCATTTCAAGGAACAGCGTGTCTAAACGTGTGTATATGTTTTGATCTGGAACAAAGCACTAGATTAGATGTATGTACACAATACGTGCACTAAAGTAACACACACAGACCTGTCAGAGGTGCTACATGAAGTATTTAGAGAAAGTCTGCATCATGTTCACTTGGACATTCGATTGTTTGAAAGTCCATAATGAATTATGTAAATGATTTCATTTGCGCTGCTTTCCATTTATGGAATATTCTGCAAAAAGACCTCACATCTATTCCTCTGTTTTAGGGGAGTTTGAACATGGGGATTTTACATGTAATTATATTATTCTATGTTATTTATTTCTGATTTTGTGATATGTAACTCACCATTATTGCCTCCTAACGTGGCCGGAATGCTTGAAAAATAAAAGAGGCAGTGTGACAGGAAGTAATGGGATTTATGGTCTTAACTTTGAGAAACACAAGCGCCAAGAAACCACTAGACTGTGACAGAAGCTGCCAGTCTTGACGAAGGTGTCATTTGTTCAAGTAATTAGCAAGTAATAAGTCATCACACACACACGTTGCACCTTCATTTTGTGATTCTTCTGCATTGTCTTTGTTATTTCATCCACTTTTGGTTTTGTGTGCGCCGAGGCGAGCAGCAAAGACTCTGCTGCTCAATCACATGAAATCATACTCATCTGCTTCGTCACCACTGGAGTTACATAATCTCTCTTTCTCTCTCTCTCGCTCTCATGCACACAAACACACATTTATTCAAACATGTCTTCTCTTTTCTCTCCCACCCCACCCATACATTTGCACACCCTTGTCACTTTGCCTCCTTCTCTCGTCACCCCATGCAGGGGGGCCTCTGGCTCTGAATAACCGAAGCTCCCCTCCCCCCGCCTCTCCCACTCACTGGCTACCTCTCCTCTTTGTCTTTCCCTCCTGTGTATTCTCTTTCTGTCTGCCACCTTTTCCTCTTTTCCCCCATATTTCCATCCGCACACTCGCTCGCCCTCTCCTGCTGCCTCTCCCTCTCTCACATCGCTGGTAGGGAACATATAGTGAATTCACCTCTCAAACCTGTCCTGCTTTAAGCCCAAGGGGTACATGCTGAAGGGCAGGAGTGTGGGTGTGTGCATGTGTGTGTGTATATGTGTGTGTGTGTGTTCTTCTCTGTGTCTGACAGCACCAATTACTGCCTCAGATGCCTGAAAGACGGAGGAGGAGAGTGAAGAAGGACAGACACCTGTCACCGAGACACAAGTTGCGCTCTCTCTCTCTCTCTCTCTCTCTCTCTCTCTCTCTCTCTCTCTCTCTCTCTAGCAAGATATAGGGCAGCATGGCATGTTTTGTCCAATGCTGCCTGTCTTCTGTATGTGTCTCTTGGTCCATATCCTCCTTTTTATTCATCTGTTAGATCCTGCTAATATGAATTGAGCACTTACAGTTTACAGAGGAACTTTTCCAATTTACAATATTTTCCTTAAACTGATTCCACTCAGCTCCCCAGCTGTTCTTTTCACTTCTAAAATTGGATACAAATCAAAGTGTGAATCACTAAGAAGCAAGTCCAGTGTGAATCATCTTGTCAACAATGAATTCATTTAGAATGCCACTGATACAGACACTGTGGGTTTAAATAGGAACGTTTCCACACTGCTACCTGAGCTGAAATAATACATTAAGGCACATGTGCAAAAGCCAGGTAATCTTCTTATTATGTTAACCCCTTACTATCCTGAATCCTCCATTTGACCATGACTATGAGATCATAATGTTTGAGAGGGATAACAAAAGCCTGAACAAAGGAAAAACAAATGGACTGGGATTTTTCTGGGTGGAAAGTGCCGAAGGTGTGAAGGGGAAATGAGCTATGTGTCTGTGATGGTTAAAGAGCCGCCGCTCAGCTGTTGAGTCCATCAGACCTTTTTAATTTGAGCACAGCCCACGCTGAAAAGATTTCGAGTAACAGCTTTTTGTTTATGCACCATAAGAAAACCTTATAATCTGTAATGTTGACCTACAAAGAGAAAGTCAAATAAAACATCACCTGTAAGGGTATGAGATTATCTGCACTCAGGCATTCTTGCACGTAAGGAAAACAGACCGGCTACACAAGCAAAGGCTACATGCAGACATTCTGTATTCACACCATACACAATACACGTCTGCACCTCATATCTCATAAGAGGATTGCAGCTTGTGTTCATAATGAAAGGTTTGAGCAGGGAACAGATGTAGGAAAAAGGCTAATCTTTGCACCTGTAAAAGAGATTGAGCTCATACAGAAAGCTTTGTGTGTGTGTGTTTGTGTGTGTGTGTGTGTGTGTGTGTGTGTGTGTGCCTCAAAAGCTCTGTTGGGAACCCTGACCATCCTGATTGCTTCAACACCTTTAGATCTCTACCTCATATCTTACAGCAGATGTGTGTGTCTGTGTATGTATGCATACTATACAGACTTTTGAAGGTCAAGGGCTCCCACATGTATGTTCTCACACACACCCACACACACACACACACACACACACACACACACACACACACACACACACACACACACANCACACACACACACACACACACACACACACACACACACACACACACACACACACACACACACAGTGCCATTTTCTCACTTTTCTGTTCTTCTCCTGGTAGCAGCTCAGGGAATTTTAGAGCGAGGAGGTGTGGGTGGGGGTTAACAGAAGGGTTTAGACAGCAAGTAGAGATTTTTGTGTGTACTGTATACAGTACACACAATCTGTCTGTGTGTATGTGTGTGTAGTGTGTATTGAGCTGTAGAAGTGTCAGGCAGCAGGGTGGTACTACTAGCCAGATGTTCTTAAAGGACAACGGATTTAATGGGCCAACTAAAGGCCATACATCTGCCTCTACATGTGTGTCTGTTTTTCTACTCATCTGCCTCTACTTTTTATTACTTTGGATAATGACCACCACCTTTTTTGTAACTTCTCCTTCATTTGCTTTTATCTCATATGACCTCGTCCCTTTTCACTTACTCTTTGTCACCTTCTCTCTTTTTATGTTTAAATGGGATGACGCAAGATCTCAAACGCTTAAGTGCTGGGTATATCCTCTCCATATTCCACGTCTGTATACCCACACGGTGTTGACCCAAATAATGGAAGTTCACACAAAACCTTCAAGCACAGCACCATGGCAGATCAGTTACCAGACATAAGCTGAGTTACCAAATACCACCTTAACACGAGCACAGTGTTAGTGCCACAAACGTAAGCCACAAGATAGCTTCGGGAAGCAGGGTGGCACTGTGGTGGAGTCGTTGTGCAGCGGGTTGAGCAGCGTGAACAAGCTCAAAGAGAAAATGAGGAAAAGCAGGCCAAGGACCGAGAAAGTGTTAACGCATGTTTCAACTCCTTGCATCCTTATATAGTACTATTCCCTCCAGGCAGAGAGGAGAGAGACAGAGAGAGAGAGAGAAAGGAGAGACTAGAAAGGAGAGAGGGAGGAGTGTGTGCCCTTTGGGTACAGTTGCCATTAATTGGCTGTGTTCCATATCCCATTGAGTTCCAATTAGGGATAAACATGTGTGCACTCCTGGGAAAGTCAGCGTACATAATTTGCACGTTTCTGTACTGTTGAGTCAGTGTTGAGCTCGATTCATTTGAAAAAGTGTTGTGAGATGTAAGGATTTCAAGGAAGGTCTGTCTGGGCAAAGTAGGCATGCAGGCAGCCAGCGGGTCTGCTGAACAGGAAACAGAGCAACAGGAAGGCGGCCATTGACCTTATCCCCTCACTCTTTCTCCCTCTTTCTAGTTTATGGATGGCTTCCAGATGTACGTTCAGCCTGTCAGGCCGATCGGGCCAACGTGCACGAGCGTTGCTGCTCAACTCCAAACGGCATGTACAGATGCAGCGGCGGTCAAAGTCCAATTTGTTACTTAATTCATATGCAGTACAGCTGCGCTATTGTTCTGCAAGAGGGATTGTGTGGAAAATTCTAATTGATGTTTCAGAAATGGGCAAAAGAAAGAATAGTCACAAGGATTGTCATGAGTAATGTGAGAAATTATATTTGATTATAAAATATGGGCTTTTTGTTCATTTGTTTGTTTACGCCAGCTGCTGCAGTGCTATAGATATGGATGGGAACTTTATACTATGGCTGGCACCATATTAGAGGGGAAACACCTGCATACCTAGAGAGGTTTTGCCACTTGAATGACTGATAATAATTTTCTTTTTCTTCTTCTGCCCTCTAAAGATGCCACCTTCAGGAAGTTTAGTGTAGGAAATCAGTTGATTTTGTTGATTATAGCTGTGAATTTTTTGAAAGGTTTTAATGCATCTTCATGGTTTGTTCCCTTGAGATCATTAAACATGATCTAATTCTTCTGTCAATTACAGGTAACTGCCTTAAAGAACCATACCATGCATTTAGCATGTTTGAGCCTAATATATTCAATTTTCATACACGTTACATTACTGACAACCATTTCCCAAAGGATAAAACCGTATTTCAGCTTTCCTGATATTTTTGCAAAAGCTCTTAATCTTTCAAAATCAAATATTCAAGTGATTTACTTGCCTTAAAAATTGATGTTTTGCCTGTTAATAGTTACGCAGCCTTATGAAGTCATGGTCGTTTAAATTTCTTGATAAGCGCAGGTCTTTTCTGGGGAGTATATTCCCTGGTGGAGACATACATTCACTCTGTGCTTTTTATTGCGCTTAAATGCTAAAATTGGAAAAAACTTGGAAGAAAACCTGAATACACGCCTTGTTCACGATGATGTATTACCTATCTCAATAATGTTCCACGTATCAACAAGTTGATTTTAATAGTGTACCAGAATGAACTGAAACCAATGAACTGGTGGTCTGGAAGATCAGGAAATTTTTTTTTTAACTCACCGTTGCAGTAGTATGCTTTGGGAAATGATTGTCAGTATGTTACATGCTTGAAAATTGAATATATTAGACTCAAACATGCAAAATGGCCGGTATGGTCCTTTAAATGTGCAGATTTTAGGAAACAAAAGTCAGATTTGGTGTACAACTCACAAAAACACAATCTCAGTTCTTTTCAGAATTTTCAGTCAGTCTCAGTTCTTCTCTGTTCATTTTGAATAAAGGCTATAAAATATAAATACAGCTTACCTCAGAAAGTGTTTTGAAGACACAACCAAGATCTCTGTTCTATGGAGTGGCAACTTACAATGCTGCTTCATCTGGTGCTGTTAGGAAATGGCATCCTTGCCGTCTGTAAGTGCCATTATCTTTCAAGGCTGCGTCATAATGGCTCTATAAATATTTGTTGGTCAGTAATGTTTCATTTACCTGAACTCTGCACAGTTTATTACGGAGAGGACAAAAAGGACACATGGTGGGAATTTTCTTAAGAGGGGACACTTTTGTGTGTGACAATGCTGACATCCTGCACAATGCTGAAAACGATCCAGAATGTCAAAGAGGTGTGTAAAGGAAAGTATTTATGGAATAATGCTTCAGTCATAATAAGGTGACACTATCTTTCAGCTGGGAGCCAGTACTTGGAAACAGAAGTAAAGTTTTTTTCCAAGAATACGCTGTTTTTTCCTGGATGGAGATGCACTTCCACACACACACACACACACACACACACACACACACATGCACAGAGAAGGACAGAACAGACCTGCAGAACACATACTTGCACACAAACACATTGCATACACACGCGCAGAGATGAATACAAATATAGACCAACAAGCCCAGAAAAAGACACATGAATGCAGACGCACACACACGTTCATATACTATATATGCAGGAACACAGAAACAAGCAAAAATAAATACTTATACACACCAACACACATATTCACAAATGGATTACTTTTGAATTATTTTTTATTTTACATAGTTTGGGTGAGGCAGTAAGATAAGTGTTTACTTTCTTTGAATTTCACTGCATGAAACTGTGTATGATTTTTTTTTTTTTTTTAATGGCTTCCTGCTTGACATCTACATCTGTGTGTGTGTGTTACTTAAACAGAGAAGAAGTAGGCATGGAGCTTCCCCCCACCCCAGAGAATGAATTATTGAGCGTGATGAACTGAAAATAACATTGGTGAGGAAAGGAGGTGCACACACACTCTTTCACACACACTCTGCTGGTCATGGTTCTGACTAATGTGGGCACGTTTTACTACTGTGGTGGGTATGAGTGTGTATCCCTGTGTGTCTGAGATGGGTGTGACTGTGTGAGTATGTGTATCTGAGTTGGATGTGTGTTTTTGTCTATGGTGTGTTTAAGCATTGTGCTTTGGGGTTTAAAGAAGATATTTAGGCTGTGTGTGTGTGTCTGAGGAGAAGTGTGTATATGTGTGTTTGTAATTGTCTGTGTAAAACAGTATTGATTATGTTTAAACTGTGTGTGTATTCTGCATAACTACAGGAAAAGAAGCAAATACTTGTATAGATCTGTTATCTCTCTCTCTCTCTCTCTCTCTCTCTCTCTCTCTCTCACTCGCCCATGACCCCTCTCACACAGAAACACACACGCACCTGGGATCCATTTAATCTGTTTTTAGATCACGGAGTAATCACCCCCTGCTTAAAATTAGCGATTATAAAATTAGCAATCATCTAGAGCTACCGCTGGAAAACTGTGTGTGCATGCGGTTGTGGGTCTAGGTGTGTGTTTGCTTTAATTGCGCTGAAATTCTGAAATTGAGCTTACTTTCTTGTCCTCTGATTTTGTGTGTGTGTGTGTGTGTGTGTGTGTGTGTGTGTGTGTGTGTGTGTGCGTGTGTGTGTGTCTGTCAAAGAGAGTAAATATTTGTGAAGGAGCTTTGGAGAAGGTCAGGGTCAACCTATGACAGACAGCCTACTGAGAGACAAGACACACGCAAAGCAGACTCAGTCACGAGCGCACATGTGCACACACACACATGGATGGGGAAGAGAGAGAGAGAGAGAGAGACAGAGAGAGACAGATTGAAATACACAGGAGGGCAAAAACAGATAGATGAAGGAGAAGAAAAACAGGAAGGGAGAGAGAGAAACAGTAAAAGAAAGAAAGATGGACAGAAGGAAAAAGAGAGAGAGAAGGAGCTTCATCCCGTAGTTCCCCATGGCCGCTCTCAGTAATTGGCTGGAGTCCAGAGAACAGAGAGTAGATCAGAACAAGCTCGAGTGTATTCATGTGCTTCATGCACTGGACATCACAAACTATTTCATATCCTGTGTGTATGTGCGTGTGTGTGTGTGTGTGTGTGTGTATGTGTGTGTGTGTGTGTGTGTGTGTGTGTGTATGTGTGTGTGTGTGTGTGTTGGAGAAGCTATCATAAATACAGTAAGGGTCTGACCTGAGCTGTCAATCATGAAGGCCTGTTGTCTTCTGTATGGCCACAAATCAAAGCCCACCTCTGTTCTGCAAACCATGTGATCCTGTCTGGTCTTTTATCTCCAAGCCATCGAGTACCTGTTACCTTTAAATAATGAACACAAGTACCAGCACAGCAAGCACATAATGCTTTTTACAGGTTAGGGGTGTGTTTTCATCAAATGTTTTAGATAAATTATCAGCTAGAGGGCACTCACAGAGGACACGCCTCCACCAAGGCCCAATTGTCTTCTGATTTCTCTTTTTTTTTTGTCAATGTAAAGCCAGACTTCACTATCATTGCATTGAATCAGACGAGTAAAAAGAGCTATCACGTAAACTCACATTATACAGCAATATTATGGATCTTTTCCTGTGGATCTATATCTGTTGACACTATGTCAAAACTACAGTATTTCGTACTGCTGAATCTTACATCATCTCAGCTACACATGGATAGTACGTTCATGTTTCTAGCCTAATTTGTTTTTTAATGTTATCATGACTTGTGTCTGAGCATATATTTTAATTTGCCAGATCTGGATCAATAACTGGATTTGGGCTAAATTGCATGTTTTGATTGTCCAGCAATTTTTTTTCATTAAGATTGGTGTTTTAGTTATGTCAAAAAAAAGTTTTAAAAAATGCTCAATCTTGCAAAGTTAAAATAAGTGATAAAAAAAAACTCTCACGTATCTGCATCTTGATCTGGAACTGCCTCAAAATCGATTAAACTCTTTCTTGACCCAAGTACCACTTATCTACAAAATTTCTGTTAAATCTGTCCGTCAGTAATGATATATATCCTGCTGACAGACAAACAAATGTAAATGAAAGCATAATCTCCCTGGCAGACGACTCACTAGACGAGTGAGCCTGTGTTTATACTTGCTGATCATTTCCAGACACACAATAAAAAACATGTTTTACATAATTCTCAATTAGCCTGTTCTTTTTTTGTAAAGCGAACCTGCTGTTCATCTGATTTATGAAAAAAAACCTGCTCATTTTTCCAGTCTGAATGTATTATTAACAATCAATTTGCTTGCATGTAATCAAAGAAGGGAGCACATTAAAGCAGAGTTAATGGATAAGCATATGCCATATTTTATTTTGCTGAATATATATATAGATATATATATATAGATATACCAGCTGTTTTCTGCACTGTACATACCCATATTATACTACCTGAGTTCAGATTTAAAGGACCATACCGGCGATCATGCATGTTTGAGCTTAATATATTCAATTTTCATACATGTAACATTACTAATAATCATTTCCCAAAGCATACTACTGTAACGGTGAATTTAAAAAAAAAAAATTCCTGTCTTCCAGACCGCCATTGGTTTCAGTTCATTCATTCTGGTAGGCTATTAAAATCAACTTGTTGATACTTGAAATGTTCTTGGAATAGGTAATCCATCTTCGTGAACAAGACATGTATTCGGTTATGTAATTTTATGTAATTTTAGTGTTTAAGTCAATAAAAAACGTGGAGTGAATGTATGTCTCCACCGGGGAATATAGTCCCAAAAGAAGACCTGCATTTATCAAAAAATTTAAATGACCGTGACTTCATAAGGCTGCGTAACTATTAGCAGGTGAAACATTGATTTTTAAGGTGGGTTTATTGCTTTAATATTTGATTTTGAAAGATTAGAGGTTTTGCAAAATATCAGGAAAGCTGAAATACGGTTTTATCCTTTGGGAAATGATTGTCAGTAACGTAACATGTATGAAAATTGAATATATTAGGTTCAAACATGCATGATCGCTGGTATGGTCCTTTAATAATACACAGTGAATGTGTCCAGTGATAGCATATCCTGCAGGCTGTTTCAACATTCTGTGGCTGGATGAATGTTTTTCCCCGACACCAAAATACACTCCTTTCTCCACATTATTTTTCCATGTAATTATTGTTATATTTTCTGCAAATGTCATTAATTAAAAGGTGACAGATTTAAATATTGTCAAAGCCTCCTCCATCCTGAAAGAAGTAAAAAGTGTGTTGGGAAATAATAAATGTACTCATTATGGTCAAATGTAATTAAATTGATTACAAAAATATTAGAATTAGTTTTAGCTATAACCACGGCACCAGGTTATCATGAATTGCAGTCTCCTATTATTCATATATTATCGTCCTAAGGAAAATACTATATGATTTATTTACAGTATGTTTGTACATTTTATTATAATCTTAGAGATTATAAAATATATGTTACACAACATAGTACATGCTTAATTGTCACATTGGAACACTGGAATAAAATGATCTACTGGCAACAGATGGATATAGTCTCAAAACATGATGATTTCTTTATGAAATATTGGTATTTTTAGTTTTTTTTTTTTTTTNTTTTTTTTTTTTTTTGTGTGGGTTGTTGTCAGTGACTCATGTTCAGAGATGCTGCAGTGAGGAATCATCTTGTTATACGGTTACTGTATATATGGCAACACTGATCTAAATCTGTTTTAAAAGGATGTTAATGGTCCAGCTGTTGAAAAATTACTACGCAGCAATGACAAAATCTAATGTCAATTAAAATTCACAATGTGGAGTTATTGCTCATAAAGAACCAACAATATGAGGTAATTAAAACATGATTACTTTAGCTTGTGATATCATTTCTGTTCCTAAAACATCTTGATAAAAAAGAAAGAAGGAAAGACAGAGAGGAAGAAAAGGAATGGGAGCGATATAAGAAAACAGCATATTTATCCTACTTGTTACATGTTCAGGAATTCCGTGTGTGTGTGTGTGTGTGTTTGTGTGCATGTGTGTGTGTTTCAGAGGATTACTTAGTAATGATGGATATTATGGTGTTAAAGGTTGTTATGAACTCTGATTATGGATTAGAGAGGGTCTCAGCAGGGGGCTGGACTCTGCTGTTGACATCTCTGTTCCACACACACCTCCTCAGTCGAATACACACACACACACACGCACACACTTTTAAAGATCAAATAATTGAAATGACATGGTAACATAAACATCAGAGATTTTATGTAATACATTTTATGTAATACAGCCATTTTTTCTGCATTTTGATTTGCCTACATGAAGCATGCTTATACTGCTGAGAGCTTTTTTCATGGGTATGTTCATTTAAACACCAACACAGGCAAACACACACACAGGCACAAACACACACATACACACACACGACCTCTGTGGCCTTAAAGGATGTCAGATTCAATCTCATCAGATTTTTCCACTGATGCTTGATGTATCAATTTTTAAGTAGTTGGCCTGAACTAACACTTGAATAGCCTAAACACACACACACACACACACACACACACACACACACACACAAACACAGGCTGCTCTGTGCTGCAGGAGCTGTGGCACTGGAGGGGTACTAGAACGGTTCCATGTTGAAAGCCCGTTGCCATGGTGACCATTATGGAGCCTATCTCCCATGGGCCATGGGCTTTACACAACTTCCCTCTCAAAAGAACACACACATGCACGCAGACTGTGCCCCCCTGGCCTGCAAACACACACACACTCCTGTTTCTGCCCTTTATGGCAATGCTGACAGGGAGGCAGTGTTTGATCTGAACGGGTGCCACGGCGAGCAAAAGAAGGGAGCAATTAACAGTTGAACTAGTAAGAGGGTCTGAAGAGGAAGTCTAAAGAGACGGCCATCGTGGAGGAAGTGCTTGTTTCAGAAGATGCCGCTGATGCGATCACGCGTGTGTGAAGTACAATGATTACACCTATGAAAGATCAGGTTCGGATTTCTGTGTGTGTATCTGGATCTGTCTCGGCTGTTCATGCCAGCTTCCTGTAACATTATTGGAAGAAGTTGCCCAAAGTCAGCAGCTTCTGTCTTTCACACAAGCAACACTTTGAGATTGTTTTGACGTGGTGCAAATATTCACACACACTCACGCCTGTGTTGTCAGTGTCGTGCTTTTACTCACACACTCAGGTATGAAACATTACTGTTATCGTTGCTTCCTGCGCACTTTAATTGTAATATTTGATTCTTCTGCTGCATTATTGGCTTCCTGTACACGTACAATAGCAAAGACTGCTTGTGTAAGTATAGCGTTAGAATAGAATAGAATAGAATAGTCTTTTCAATCAGTGTGTGGTGACTGAGGGTGTAGCAGTTCAGGGGAGTAGCAGTACTATATCATATCTAAGAGCTATCGATTGGCATAAATACACTGACTCTCTCTGGTGACCAGATGAATATTTAATAAGACACTAGATCTGAGGCCACTCTTTGTCTTTAGAAGATGCAATGCAGATGTGCATGCACACACACACATACACACACATTATGTACTCTGTCAATAACTTGACAGTAACTTTGAAGATGATGCAAATTTGGAGTTGCCTCATAGTTTCGCAACCCATTTTTGTCTGAGTTTTGTCTAACCTTCTATTCTCCTGTGTGTGTGGTGTGTATCTGCACGCGTGTGTTTGTGTATGCTTGTGGTGAGCACTGTCTTACTTACAAATCTGCGGTAAATCATTAATCATAAGGGAACCAAGTCAAGTAACACGTTTCCCATGGGGTAGATACTGAGAGAAAGAAAGAAAAAAAAGGGAGTGAGTGAGAACAAAGTGGAAAAGCAGAGTGGAAAACCTGTCGTAGATTGAGAGAAGAAAGACCCTCTCCGACCAGCCAAGTCACCGTGGCCGCACAAAGTTTGTGATTGGGCAGTTGTGCGGACGCCAGGCTTGGCATTGAGCATCCTGTCTGTCCTCTAGCAACCAGCTCCTTTGTGCCTCTGAGGCTGGCCAGACCCCAGAGCCAGGACTCTCCGGATGAAACATCCCCGGAGAAAAGCCGCTTTTCCACCGTGCTTCACCAGCCTACAGAACACACACACACACACACAAACACACACACACACACACACACACACACACACAATCACTAGCACAGCACATACACACCCATTACTTTGGAATCTGACAGGGAAGAGGGAAAGAGAGCAGTATCCCTGTGAGAATTAATGTTCTCCTTCTTTCTTTCTTTCTTTCTTTCTTTCTTTCTTTCTTTCTTTCTTTCTTTCTTCCTTCACACCCTCACCCATATTCTGTCTTTCCCTTCTCTCTCTCTCTCTCTCTCTCTCTCTCTCTCTCTCTCTCTCTCNACACACACACACACACACACACACACACCCCTCCTTTAGTGTTCTCTCAGGTCTATTGGGGATTGTGCTAGTGGACTTTGCTCCCTTATGATGAATGATTTGCCTAAAAATACTGTGCAAGCGAGCGCACCATCCAGGTGGAAGAACTTACCTCCACAGTGAGAAATCACACTACTTTTAGGCCACTTTGGCATTCCTCTATCCATGGGTTAACTGCTGCATTGACGATGTGTGTGTCTGAACGTATATGTTTGTGTGTATGTGAGAGTGGGAGTAATTTACAGCCTTTCTGGGACGAGTGACATGTAGCTTGATTAAATCCGTGACCTTCACTGCCAGCACATGTAATCAGTAGGCGACACACACACACACACACACACACACACACACACACACACACACACACTCACTCCCTGCATACTTAACATGTTTCTCACACACATGAACCTGCAAACAGCACCTGGTGGATCTTATTGTGCCATTGATTCATCCTTTTCACACATACACACACACTGTATGGAATTGCATTTCAGACACCGTCCTTTTCCTTACTCAGGGTTTTGTAAGCTGTAATACTGTTTACTACCATCGGAGGAGAGGCATGTGAGGGTAGAAATACTAGGCCTATGAATGTATAAATAAATACATGCGTAATCTATATTCAGATTACCAAAGGGAAAGTCAGGAATTCCATTTTAGAGCCTGGGATGCTAAAGGGAAATCATTCAGGTCCCCAATCTATTTCAGCAGGCTGTTCCTGTTGAGCAGTAGCACAGTTTTCTCTCCCCAGTTTTACGACTCCACATAATGACTAATATGCAGCCACTGTAACAGCCACAGCAATAGTCATATTATGTTATTGCGACTAGAGCTGTGTATTTTTGTTCCCCCCTTGCCTGAAGTTCTAATGCTTTTATAACGGGAACGATAGTTGATCTGCTGCTGCTGACCCTGTGCTTCTCCATACATTCTGCCTAATGAAAAAGGATCCAATGTAGACCCAACGTCACAATGCATCAAATCAAACTTCATTTTCCCATGCTTTGCCCTAGGTGTTGCTAAGCACATATATAAATCTGCAGCAGCACATAAAGTTCTGTATTCTTGTTCACATTGTCCCTATTTGAATCTATTTGCAACAGCCTCTGTAATGTAGCAAAACATTTAATAACTTCCGTTTTTCTGGTTGCTCATCGTTTTCTTTAGCATTCAGTCTTACAGAATTCAATCTCACCATTGAAATGTTTTTTTTTTTTTTTGTTTTTTTTTGTGTTTTGTGTTTCCTCACCCCAGCATGCAGACCTGGCACCTATAAAGCTTCAGCCACAGACGCCTACTGCACCAAGTGTCCTCCCCACAGCTCGTCCCCGCAGGAACAAGCCGTGGAGTGTGTTTGTGAGAAGGGCTTCTACCGCGCCGAGACCGACCCACGTTCCATGTCCTGCACACGTGAGTGACGCACGGTTTCACGAGGGCAAAAACATATAAAAGAAAAGAAATGCACAAGTTAATACAGAGTCATGCAGATGGAAGGTATTTTTCCATATGCCATGTACATGCATGCAAACAATCTGGCAAGCAATAAAATATTGCATAAAATGAATAAATGAAAGAATAATGGAATTAAAATAAATTATATACTAGAAGAAATCACAGAATATATGGGAAATAATAGGAAGATTGAATTGAGCATCATCAAGATGTCTATGATGACATTCCAGGAGACACTGCCCAGGGAAACCCTATGAAATTACAGCTATCTATAAATGAAAGAAAAGGGGTCTAAGGGTTGATCCTTGAGGAACACCACAAATTAGTTCAGATTTTTCAGAGCAATGCTCATTTAATGCAACAAAGAATTTTCTATTACAGAGATAAGAGCACATTTGAGTGCTGTTCCTAAAGGCTAATTGATTTCATCAGATTGTCACATGTCATTTAATTGGTGTGTGATACCCACATGTAATACACGGCAGCACGGCTGCTTTCCATTCATTTATTTTTGAGGTACAAACATAAGACACACACAAATCTGCGTCTGGTAGCTGTGAGGATATTGTCGACGTGTGTCTCGATGTGAACAATGATGTTGGTGATACTCTGGTAGGAAGCTGTTGATATTACTTTCTCAATTTCTTATTACCTCTCTCTTGTGTGCAGATACACACACACACACACACACACACACACACACACAAACATACACACACAGGGNTACACACACACACACACACACACACACACACACACAAACATACACACACAGGGCCAGAGGGATATAACAACATTCTTATGAAAGGGGAGAGGGGGAGACTGAGCAAAAGAAGACAGAAAGTGATGGATTGAGATAGACAGTGGGATGTGGGGGAGGGGGAGAAGACAGTGACGTGGTGGGAGAATAACTCAGAATTGTGGAGAAAACACACAGACACACACACACACACACACACACACACACACACAAGCACACTAAAAGTCATTATTAGGTTACGGTAGATTACACTCATTAATCGTTGTAGCAGGTGAGATATGACAGGTGATATCAGCTGGAAATGAGTTATGGTTTGTTCAGACACACACATACACAAACACATATGCACTTGCTCAGACTTATCTTTGCACCCCACTCAATCTTATCTCTCTTCTCTTGCTCTCTTGAATGGCAGAGAGTCGTGGGGNTGGGGGATGGAGGGAAAACAAAATAATACAACAAGAAGAAAGGGAGAAAGAATTAGTCTTGGAGAGACATGGAGAGTGACACTTTAAATGCAGGCAAGGAGGAACAGCAGGGGAAATAGTGGACTATCAGAATCTTATCAGCTAAGTGACATAAAAGGCTGATCTGTAGAAACAATGATGATGGACAGTTAAATGTGGCCTTAGGAAGTAGGGGGATGCAGAAAAAAAGGCAGAATTAGCACCCTTGCAGGAGATTGATGACTGACAGCTTCAATTATCCACAGCATGGCCTCCATCTCTCACATCCAGCTTTCCTCTCTATCCCCCTATGCACTTAAGCAGAGCTTGCTGCTGGGAAGGCTAAACGGAAAAGTCCCATGTCTTGCCAAGTGCCCCCTGGGGCTCACTGCTCAGTCAGGACCTGATGAGATGTCAGGCTGAATGGGCATCCACTGCCAAATTTCCATACGGTTAGGATACACGCATCATGCTGGTACCTATTACCTGCATTTCTACTTGTTGTCAGGCAGCAGGTAGAGGACTCAGAAGCAGACATGACAGCCGAATCAGATAGTCCTTCTCAACTTTAATAATAAACATAAAAGCACCCACAAGGGGAAACAAAGTACAAAAATCCAAGCGAAGAATAACTAAAAATCACTAGACAAGCTAGGAAAAAACACCAGTAATGTTTAGGCAGGAAAAAACAAAAACTTAATCCAGGAGCGAGTAACAGGAAACATGACAACATGACAGTCTGGCAAACTGGGAGCGCAAACCCAAGTGATTAAATACAATGACATAACTGACAGATCAGAATCAGCTGAGCAGGCAGGGAGGAACGCAGACAGGTGATAGGCCAGCAGAAGCAGGTGACCACAAGTGCGGGAAGCAGAGAGGCATAAAGATAGGTGGAGGAAAATTCAAACAACTGAAACCACGCCCTAATCAAGAATGCCTGTAAACAAACACACGTGGACTCAGCACACACCTGCATACCCCACACAGACAAGGCGAAAATAAAAGCAGAGACAATAAGAAAACTAAGAGCGTCCTGGAGCCGTCCTGACACTTGTAACCAGTTAATATGGGATGCCTTTTCTTTTTCCATTTCACCTTAGCAGAATTTAAAATTGTACACTCAAAAAGAAACAAAAAATATCCAAATACAGGTATAGACTGTTTTAGAATCAAACAAGGATTTGGCAGATGCTAACATTTTCTGTAGCTACCATAAAATAAACATTTTCCAGTGGTTCAGCAGTAGAAGTAATCATGTTAAACAGCAGCAGGAAGTGTTCAGTTTGCATGACTTGCATGCACTGCCGCTGTATTACAGATACAGAAATACTATGTACATGTGCGCATATATACAATCGTGAGATTGTGGAGAAATAAGGTAAAATAAATACAAATAAATAAAAGCCAGTAGTTCAATATGCTCCTTTAAATACAAGAAAATACTTTCATGTACAATATTACATATAGACATTTTAATTTATATATTTACATGAGAAAATTTCTTATAAAGGCATAATAAATTGCATTTGTGATGTTAAAAGACTTGAAAACAGTTATTATGGACTCTGATTCTACAATAGCTGAATTTCTGTGATATACTGATAATTTCTGTTGTAATTTAGAGAATTATTAACAGTTCTCAATCATAAGAATCATGAAATGTCCAGAGAATATTACTTATTGCTGCGGGCATTGTCCATAGATCATTGTCCACTCAGTATTCCTTCAATAGTCTGTCATGTAGCTCGCATGAGTGTGAGTAAACTTTGCACTTACAACCCATGAAGGTCAGAGTAAACTATTCAACATCATGTGGATAGAATTTCAGTATTTTAAAAAGTCTTATGGACTGTATTTATTCTCATAGCATTACATTACATTCAGCCAGTCAGTCTCTTTTAATCTCTTCCAAAGCTGTTCATTAATCTGGCATTAAGAGCCCACCTTCTGATTGGAGTCAGTTAATTCATTCTTAATTCAATCAATGTGGATTCTATTCGAAATAGAAATTGCAATTAATCTGGTAATGACAGATAATGAAGAGAATGCACATTGAATGAATGTACATTTGAGGAAAAATAGAGTTAATCATTCAATATTTCATGAGTCTGGAATAATAATGATGGATGGATGATGGATGGATGGATGGGTAGATGGATGGATGGATGGATGGATGGATGGATGGATGGATGGATGGAATAACAAGGTTATGAGTGGAGTGCAGTTCAAGACACTGAGCATTTAGGATTTGACCTGCTGTATGGTAACACAGTATATGCTTTATTATTATTATTATTATTATTATTATTATTATTATTATTATTTAACAAATTTGATGCCAAAATCAACAAAATTACAAACAAAATACATTAATATATATTAATGTATTTTGTTTGTAATTTTGGCATCAAATTTGCTAAAAAAAAAAAAAAAAAAAAAAGACAGGTACCATAGTTTTAATTTGAATATCACCAAGATTTTATAAGAAGTTAAATATTTTTAATTTCATAAAATGGATTTTACAAGTCAACATAAACATTGTCCATGCCTTCAGGTGCTCCATCAGCCCCAGAGAACCCCATCTCCACAGTCAATGAGACCTGTGTCACCCTGGAGNCAGGTGCTCCATCAGCCCCAGAGAACCCCATCTCCACAGTCAATGAGACCTGTGTCACCCTGGAGTGGTCGCCTCCACGTGACACAGGAGGCCGGGGAGACATCACATACAATCTTCACTGCAGGAAGTGCTCTGGTGATGGCAGGAAGTGCATGCCATGCGGGAGCAGTGTTCATTTTGTGCCCAGACAGTTTGGCCTGTCGTCAGCTACGGTGCTGGTCACCGACCTGCAGCCAGACTCCAACTACAGTTTTACCATTGAGAGCCAGAATGGAGTGTCTGACTTAAGTCCCACACTGAGAGGCACGGTGACGGTCAACATCACCACATCACAGACAGGTGAGAAAATCACAGGTAGCAATAAAAGCACACACACACACACACACACACACACACACACACACACACCCACAGGTTCTTTCTTAGTATCATTTAAATGCATAGAGGGGTTATATCAGCTCCAAACTGCAATTAAACCTTGAGGAGAAATCAGCAATCATTCCTAAAAGAACATTTTCTTATACGGAGAACATATAGCAATTTAAAAGATGGCTCAAAGAGACTATTTTAATAAAACTGTGCTTTGATTCTTCCTTGAATTATGCTCACAACGGTTATCAGGCTCTTACATTACAAGTCTAAATCCAAAATGACGCCTTTGTGCCTTCGAATATCAAATGTGCATTTTTCACAGTGTGCGACTTGTGTGCAATTAGAGAAAGAGAAGTGCATATGACAGGGTAGTGATGAGTAATAATTGTAATGTGTGTACATGTGAGGGTGTGAGGGTGTGAGGGTGTGAGGGTGATGTGTATGTGTAATGAGCGGAGGGGAAAAGGTGAAAGGGGTGTAAGATGTCGTTAACCTCATTAAGAACCCCACATGTCACCCATGCTACTCTTGATTTTGTCGACACCTGCACACACAAGCACGGGCACAAGCAAACACCCTTCCACCCACACACACACACACACACACACACACACACACACACTCATGGCCTAATCTGGGGTGGTTGAGCTGTAAGTCGAGGATTCCGGGTTTGCACATGCAGATCACACACCTACACTCATGTCACACATGTCACACATCCCAGATTGTAATCACACATGTAGGAAACACCGCTTAAGCTTCAATCAGTCCCTCTCATTAGCAAGATTACATGACACACACGTGACACTGCTCTTCTCATTACAGCACGGTAGTTTGTCTCATCGTCTCGCCCCCTCAGCCTGCCCTTCCTGCCCCCCTCTGCCTCTTCNTTTTTTTTTTTTTTCCCACATCTCGTTGAACTGCTCCCTCTCAATATCGGTCACGCTTTCACCCCATGCTCTTTGTTTTTTTCCTTAGTGAGCGTGGTGTTGAAGGAGAGGCGGAGCAAGGACAGCGTGACTTTGGCCTGGCAGGGTCCAGAGAGACCCAACGGGGCTATAGTAGAGTACGAGGTCATCTATTATGAGAAGGTGAGAGACACACACACACACATCCACGCATTTGTTTTAAACACGGCATGTTTAAGGCTCTCCTCCTCTGCAGCGTCTTTTTCTTCTACATGTAGGCTTGTAGATGTATCGCTTTAGGGCACATCAGTAATGATTTTTTCATCACAAACAAACATCTCTGCCTCTTTCCCTCTCTGTCTTGTTTACTCCGCTTCTCTCCTACTCCCTTTCTTCCCCCCACTCGTCTCCCCTACTGCTCACTCCAAGCCAATTAACCACACATCTGTCCAACAAACCTCGTAAAACACAGCCAAGGTGATGAAATTTAGTCTGCGCGCGCGTGTGTGTGTTGGTGTATATGTGTGAGTGTGTTGGCAGGCATTAGCAGTGAAATAGTGTTAATCCGTGTTGTACAACGTCTTCCATTAGGTAGAGTATCAGCCTCTCTGCAGGAAATCAGCTTACTGACATGCAGACACACTTATTCTTTATTCATTATCCTACACACATTCGTACACACATACAAGGTAATCAAGGAACTCGTACGGGCTGGCGTGACTAGAACAACCACACGTTGTCCTGAGTGTGGAGAGGATGAGGTATGCAACTTAACAGATGTTCATATATGAGTGTATCCAAATGCTTCAGTGATGAACAACTGAATACTTAGTCAAGTTTATGTGGCCCCTGGGGAAATTTACATTCATCTTTTTTTGAGCTTTATATTATTATCTCAATTTCCCTTTCTCTGCCTCTTATATCACCCAATCCAGTGCCCTTTATATAAACTTTAATATCTGTCATTCCTTCTTAATCACTTCGCATTTCTGATACTGAGCTTATAATTGAATTATTTCTTCCTCTTGCTCTTCCTTCAGAACCAGCGGGAGCAGAACTACACTGTTTTGAAGACTCGGTCCAACATGATGACGGTTGACGGGCTGAAGCCAGGGACCACCTATGTGTTCAGGGTGAGAGCACGAACCGACGGGGGCTACGGCAGCTACGGTGGAGAGATCGAACTGGAAACGAGCCATGAAGGTGAAGAGAGATAATCATTTGTTTATTCACATGGAATGAACAATTTATTAATTTCATTCTTCCTCGCTGGACTTCTGATTGCCTGGACGACCAAGATGAAACGACACAGTCTTTAATGTATTTTCAGACTGGTTTTACTTAATCTGCCTGTCAGCGCAAGACACCTGAGCTCACCAGGATTTGCCCTTGTGTTTTCTTTTCCTGTTCTGCTTAGAAGGAAATTGATTAAATTGATAACCATTTAGGAATTTAAGAAGAGGGTCAGAAACAAAAGAGGAACCATTGCAGGATTCAGTCCCATCCCGGACTAACAGGGGATGCATGTCCTGCTCTGCAGACAGGGAAATATCTATCATTTGTCCTTTGCTGCTTTTTCACTGTCATCCACTTTCATCATCTCTTTATTATGTGCTCTAGGATTTTCTGTTTTAGAGAGCCCATAATGTGCTCTTCAAAGTGAATATTGATTCTTGACAGGCAGTCAGAGGGGGATAAATCATTTAATGTAAAATAGTGCACTATGGATTGTCTGTGTAACATACAACAGGCACACATTAGCCTACTAATCATTTAAAGGTCAATAGAAGTGATTGAAAGCAGGGCTTAATTGCATGGCATTCCTTCTCTGAAATAGATATTAAAGAATCCTTACTTTAAGGAATGTGACTATAAGGTGTCATGTCTGTGCCTCAGGTTGTCTAAGATCAAACAAGTGACCTGTGGATGACATAAGTCGGAGGTCATTAGTCTACAGAGACATTAGCCCTTCATATAGTAGGTTCACAGTCAAGTTCAGTGCTGCATTATGTAGGATCTGCCACATTCAGCTGACCCAGAAGCAATCATATCAAGGTTATCCAATCCGATCAGTTCTATTGATTGTTAAAGAAGGGTGTGTGTGTGTATGTGTGTGCCAGTAAATGTAATAGCAGATCAATACTTATCTGAGCCTCCCTAGGGGCATGCATTTGCCTCCTTAACACACACACATATACACATACATACATATACACACATGTTTGTATCTGTACCTGCTCATGCTTAGCTAAGCCAGGTAAATGGGATATTTGTTTTGAGTAATGACTCGATTGCTGTGGCGTGAAAATCGATGCGTCTTTGCAGAAAGTTTGCGGCAGCAGCCTTGTTATGTCCGACGTTAACATATCCATTTGGACAGCGCAGCCGAGTGGGAATGGATTTCACGTCCACTCTCATGCCCACAGAGGCGATGCAGAGAGGTAGACTGCTTTTCATCAAGCCGCTTACTTATTATTCCATCCACCTCCCTCACTCTCTTTTGCTCATTTGCTGCTCTCCCTATTTTCTTCTCCTTCAGCCGCTCTCTTTCATCTTCTCTTCTATCGCGATCATATTTCACTTTCTCTTACTCCCAATCTCCCCACATCTTTTCCTCCCTCACCTTCCTCCTATAGAAAAACCATCACCTTCTTTCAGTTCCGTTTTATGACTCCATTGTTCTCCTCTGTGTTCTGTGTAGACGTGTTGGCTATCGGAGACCCCAACCAGTCCACCATCCTCGCCGTGTCCATTGCCGGTGGAATCATTCTCCTCATCTTCCTGGTCACTTGCTTTGTTATCAGCGGAAGGTAAGGTCAAAATAAAGAGAGTGTGAATATGTACTCACAAGGGTCGACACACACGCACACATGCACTATTTGACATTTTTACTGCTGCCAAAGACCAACTAAAGGCTTTGTTCTTTTGTACGTGAAGAGAACAGACTCCCTATGATCAGAGTCTTTGAAGGTTGGGCAGCTGTTAATGCTCTGTCTCAAACAAGGCCAAAGAGCAGAAGGAGATGAGAGGGAGAGAGGAAAATAAAGAATGGTGATTGGCGAGAGGGGAGAAGATGAAAGGATCAAAGTCAGGAGTGGGCTGTTTGGAAGAAGAAGAAAGAGACAACGAGGAGAGGAGAGGAGAGGAGAGGAGAGGAGAGGGGAGAAAGGAACGACAGGCATCACTTATTTACCTTGCCTGTAAATAAATGTTAATCCTTTATGAGCTCTGACTAGATTAGCCACATGTTAAAAACTACACAGATGTACACACGTATTTACTCACACACAGGCACATGCAGTGCATGCACACACTAACGTACACACACTAAAAACATTACTATTGATTGAGGCGATTGCTTATCAGGCTGAGTGCCCTATTCACTATTGACTAGGAGGGATGTAATCAGCGGAGACTGTCCTGTTTGGCACACACATGTATGCACACGCAGCATGTGTGCACGCAACCACGCCCACATGTAGCACACACACACACACACACACACACGAAAACACAAATTCAGAATTTTTTNCCACGCCCACATGTAGCACACACACACACACACACACACACGAAAACACAAATTCAGAATTTTTTCAATCACTTAATTTACACCCCCACCATCACACTCATCAGCCACATGTACATTAAGTAATACTGTATGCATGATAGTGTTTATATATAAACAGCAAGACACCCTGTTAACATAGTGTCTTGAACTCACATGAAGACACACACACACACACACACACACACAACTAATCAGGTTTCACAGGCTGGGGAGGTGTTAACTAGATTTTACAGAGGGGTCGATGCACTGCCATCAATTTCTGCTCTCTCTCTCTCTCTCTCTCTCTCTCTCTCTCTCGCTCTCTCACTCTCTCTCTTCCCCTGTCTCTATCCATCTTTGTTCCATTCAGAGGTAAGTACACAGGGGAGGAAATAGTGTTGATGAGTGCTTTTCTATCAAACAACATCTGTACTTTTATCAAAGTGTGTGTGTGTGTGTGTGTGTGTGTGTGTGCGTGTGCGTGTGTGTGTGTGCATGCGCGTGTGTGCGCTGTCGGTAATTGGGAATGGAGCAGGGATCAAAGCTATACCACTGGAGGCGGAAAGGCGGAGAAAGCTTTTGGGCAGAGCGATGGACAGAAACATGGTAAAGGAGAAACAGAGAGGGAAGTAGAGGACAAAATGAAAAAGTATTAGATAGGCAGCAGGAATGACAGAGTGCAGCAAGCAGAGGGAGGAAGTACATCTGAAGTGTGTTTGTGCCACTAGAGAGCTATATTTTGAGATTATGTGTAAGATAGAGACGGGGAGGATGTTTGAGAGGGATGGAGCGAGAGAGGAGGAGATTGATGGAGGGAAGAAGAGAGCAGGCAGCACAAGGAGTAAAGATGAAAAGGTAGATTACAAGTCGGTGAGAGGGGAGGAGTGACGGGTGGGTGATTGCACCTCTACACACAATATGAGTGTCATCCTAAAGATTTTGGAGGAATTTGGAGAGAATCTAAAAATAAGGATGGACAGATGTACATCTTGCTGGGTCTTATCTCTCCTTCTCCAAACCTCCCTCTCATATTTTCCTCTGTAAGTTTATTAAACCTTCCATCTTATCTGTCAATCAGCCCCGAGTCCATTTTCCTTGCTCTCCTTGCTGTAATTTCTCTCATTCAGCACTCTCTCTGCCTCTGCTTTTCGTTTTATTCAGCCCATCTTTGGCCCTCTGCTTTTCATTTCCTGTTCCGCTCTTGAAATTTACATTTGGATGAAAACCTCCTAATGTATTGAAAATGTGACGTATTTGCTGGGACCAGTTGAATGTCGACAGTGATTAAACTGGAATTGAAATTGACGCCGAGAGTGGGCCTGGGTTGAAATGATTTCCCTCCAGACATTTGTAGGGCCTTTTTCCCTAAATGCCAGCTGCTTAAATCATTTCCCCAATAATCACTTGACTGGATAAAGGTGCTGGAGAGCTTTCGTCTTCTTCTTGTCTTACACGTAGTTCACCTAAGTGTAAATCTGATGGAAGATTTTTTTTTGTTTGTTTTTTTTTAACAGTGACCTATAAAGTAACAACTCTCGCTTCTTCTCTCTTTCTGTTTCAAACACACATGCCCACACGGGCACACACACAGTCCCTGCAGCCTTTGCTGGCAGGTATTAAGCAGCTATGCCTCATAAACAGCCTGATTTGCAGGCCATCCTGTTCTGTGCTGTTCTCGTTTAATAAAGTGCTGTTATGCTATTGTTACTGCAGGAGGGAAAACATGAAAAAATGTCCAGAGCTCCTCAGACGCAGCACGGCACTGACAAATCACACCAGTTATTGCTGTGTGCGTGCCATTATTGCTTTGCCTGTGTATGTGTGTGTGTGTGTCTGTGTGTCAGTGTGTGTGAAGTTGGTGCTTTTGTCCTCCTGAGGGTGCTTTGGCAGGCTGGCAGGTGGGAGCAATGGGAAGCCAGCTCACGACTGGCATAACCATGGATTCAGCAGATGGCCTTTCACTCATAAAGCATTTTCCCTTTTGGTCCTCACTTTCTCTCACTCCTTGTTAAACATGTTACAGCTTCAGCCTCCCAGCGTCTGCATGTGTGTGTGTGTGCATGTGTCTGCCTGTGTTTGTGTGCACAGTTAAATGATTCTTCTTGCCTTACAACTGTTTTCGTTTCCACAGGCTTTGGTGACATGCCAGATTTTCCCGTGTTTATCTGTGTTCATGTTTTTAATGTGGGAGGTGAGAAGTGAGCAGGAAGCTCTCTTTCTTTATTTTTTCGTCTGTGTTTTTGGAGTGCATCTGCTGTCGGAGAGATGGCACACCATCTGTTTAAGAACATATCTTAAAATAATTAGCAGAGATTATTTGTGTTCTTACTGTAGTATAGTTATTAGCTAACGCCAGCTTGCCTGCTATTTTTGAGATCCTCTGAGGTGAGGTAACACTAATCTCCCTGATCAGATGCAAGGGGGATGATTTCTCAGTGTTTTCCATGACAAAAAGGAGAGAAAAATATTGTGTCTGCAGTCCACAAACCTCCCACGAGACCTCTTCTATCTGCCCAGTTTTCTCTCAGATGAAAAAAATAATCATAGCCTATCTGGGGCGGAGAGTTTTGTTGCTAAAATGACAGGGACATTGAGCAGACTAAGAAAATAAAACTCACTGTCATGCTAATAGAGAGTGGCAAAAGCCCTACCTAACAACGTGTGCTGTTGCTGTGCAGATGTGTGTGTGTGTGTGTGTGTGTGTGTGTGTGTGAGCTCTTTCNCGTGTGCTGTTGCTGTGCAGATGTGTGTGTGTGTGTGTGTGTGTGTGTGTGTGTGAGCTCTTTCAGCTCCGCAGCATCTGTTGCGCTGCCTAGGGTTATTCTTAAAACTTAATGACACAAAAGAGGAGAGGAACAGCGAAAAGGAAAGCGTGTGCTGCAGAAAGAGGAGGGGAAAGGAAGGAAATGAAGCACTACCACAATAATTGATCTCAAAGAGCATGCGTTTATGTCTGCTTGTTTTTTCAAAGAAGACACGAGAAATTAAAATAAAACACAAATAAAGACAGCTGGCGCTACTTCTTCTAAAGTGGATTTTATTGTGGTTTGGATGGGGGAAATCATAAATGTTTGATTCCAGTAAACAAAAAACAAAACAGGAACAAAAAATAAATAAATAAATAAATGCATCCTTGGCAGCCATTAGCTCAGTTTGCCAAATGGTGCTGATGGTGAATTTGGTGGAGGTAGAAATCAGCCAACGTGTTTTCTTCCCTGCGGGTTGCATTGGTCTGCTTGCGTGATAAAAGCACTAATAATGATTTGGCACCAGAGAGATTCTTTACACACCAATCTACAACAAAACAGACCAGCTTTGATGTGGAGAAGTGCGTGCGCATGCATGCGATGATGCATGCGAGTCCTTTTTGTATGTAATGCCACTATTCTAATTTGTGTGAGTTGCTGGGATGCTGCTGCTTTCAGCTAATGCAGCTAAGCTGGAAAGTGTTTGAATACAGCTTTGTCTGCATAATGCTAAGAAAGTAGCATACAGACTGGGCGTTAATAGCAGCTAGATGCCGCAGGTGCAAAACTATTTCACACACACTGTATGCAAATGAGCAGATGTTGCAGTGGGATTGATCAAATGTCCTATAAACATCAGACAAATTCAAAACTGTTTTTACAGTTTTTAGCGTAATTACGTACACACAAATGTACCTGATACACGCATTAAGATCATGAGCTAATCATGTTGTAGCTAGTGTAGCAATGTAATTAGGGGGATTAATCTCTCTCTCTCTCTCTCTCTCTCTCTCTCTCTCTCTCTCTCTCTCTTTCTCTCCCCATCCTTTCTCATTTGACCTTCTCACCATGTTGTTAAAAATTCTGTAACATTACACCAATTACTATAGCTCGGCTTCTCACCTCTCCTCCTTTCCTACACTGATTCACCCTGTTTCCTTTCCTTTCCTTCCATTTCCTTTCCTTTCCTTTTTCCCTTTCCTCCATCGCTACTCTCTTTAATGAGCGAGAGCTGAATGAAATGCTTCCAAACAGGGTGTTAATGCAATATAGACAGATTTATTCGTCATAACTCCTCAGCTAATCATTTTCCCTTCTAATAATTAGCCCAGGCTGAGTAAATCTTTTTATACTGTGGTCAGAGAGTGCTGAGGCAATGCCAGATACAGAGAAGAGCAACAGAAGAATCCTTACTTGTGTAGATAAACCAGCTTGATGCTTTAACTCTTTATTTTGTCCACATCAGATCAGCATGTGTTTGTGATCAGCATGTGTTTGTTAGCTCCCTTAGTAGCGAACACAGTGTGTTTTTTTGTGTTGTGTAGGAGGCCTAATTTTGCTTTGAATTTAATCCATTGATCTCATTCCCAGTAATTATTTTTTAATTTAATAGCTTGATATTAAATAGAATTGCCATTATCATGAGTAATGATGAGACTAAACACCCACAGCAGGGTGTGTGTTTGTGTCTGTGTGTTTATCTTGGTGTGTATGTAAGGTAGTGGGAGGGAGGGAGGATGAATGCGTCATTTCATTGTGTCATGCAGAAAGGGTGACTAATGATTTACTGATTTCCTTTCTCTAGTCATTCTGATGAGGACTGCGAGTAATAGTGTAGGGACGGGAAATGAAAGAGGAGAGGTGAGGAGAGGTGAGTAAAGGTGTGGAGAGGAGCGCAGAGGAAAGGAAAGAACACGGGAAAACATGTGTGCACGTGTCTGTGTGCACATGTGGGTGTATCTGCGTGCATTGGATCGGCTCCGTCCTGGAGTGTATCAGTTTGTACTTGTGTCTTCCAGCCAGCACCGCCTGTAATCCTATAAAAGGTGGCCAATCATGTAAAACAAACTGGGCAATACCACGTAGCTCAGTACTTCACTCACTTTATTAGCGCTCTTCATGTCTCAGGTTAACATTAGACCAAGGTTATTCACTTACAGGCAGGCAAACAGTCTCTCTCTCTCTCTCTCTCTCTCTCTCTCNCACACACACACACACACACACACACACAAATGTGTTCTCCCTGTCCACACACACTTTGGTTTGTTCCTTTCTTGCATTTTAGGTTGAACTGTCCCACTTTCTTCCAAGGTTACTCCATCATCCATATTTATGCAACTCAGGATTTTCTTTAACCTTCCTGTCTTTAGTGCTCCATCAAGCCTTTTATGCTGCCCCACCAAACTTTTACCTCGTTTGATCTTCCCATATGCTTCTCTCACTCGTCCTCCTTTTCGCACTTTCTTCTCCCACTTCTCTCACTTTGTCACTGCTGTCACTCCCTTTCCCTCAAATTATTTGGACCACATCCTCCCACTTCAATGCCTTTCTTTCTTTCTTTCTTTCTTTCTTTCTTTCTTTCTTTCTTTCTTTCTTTCTTTCTTTCTTTCTTTCCCCTCTCTCTGTCTCTCAATACATTTACGTGCACACTGCACTCTGATTTTTATCTGTACTTTCATTAAGGCAACATGAAAGAAATTAATTGGAATCTCATTCGCCAAATACACATGACTTGTTGCTTAATCAGTTTACAGTGGAAAGCAGGTGAGGAAACGCATGCACAGGATGCTTATACCAATTATAAGCCAATGGCTCATTGATATGCTTGAGTAAATCAATTTACAGTCGCATAATCTACATCTGTCACTTGGAGTACACCAGTATTGATTTATGTAGATTTCAGTCTGATGATGGTGTTTTCATGTTTCATAGAAAAACAATTTTTTGCCTTAGTTGGACTAGAATTGGAGTTTTACTGTTTATGTAAGCGTATTGTCTTTCAACCACTCTGTCTTGTAGTAATCCCCCTCTCTCAAAAGGAATTAAATAATTAAAAACGAATTGCAAGGCGAAACATTTTTTGTAGTGTGGAGCTCCCATTAACAGGTTACTTCCTTTGGGATTCTGCTGTGCTGAACTCACTACAGGCATTATGACAAAAACACAACCTGTCCGGGACTAAGCACAAGTAATTAATCTCACAATGTGATGATAAAGTCTTGGTGTGCCAAGGTGCCACCATTAGTTCTAGTGGTGTAAGCACTGAAAGTCCAGGAAAATAAAGTAATCCAGGGTCCGGAACAATTATGCTACCGCTTAGAAATTATTTTAATATAAATAAAATGTCTTTCAAGCCTTTTAACAAATATAATAATGTGTTCTATGACATTTGGTTATAGCTTAACAGGGATTGAGGGATAAACTGTGACTCATAATGTAGAAAAATCTAACTCTGAGGTGTTTCAGTTATTTATTTTTCAACGTAAACTTTCCCTAACTTGACACATTTCTGGAGAGTTGATATCAGGATAAAAGTCAGATTGATTGAATACCCTAAATTGTCCATGGAATTGAATATAAATGTGTGTTTGTCTGTCTGTGTTATTTTTGATGGACTGACAACTTGTCCATGTTTTCCTGCTTTTTGGACAATGCAAGCTGCAATACACTCTAGCTTCCTGTAAGCTTGTACAGGAGTATGAGGATAAAAGCAGTGAAGTGATATGGTATTCAGAGGTTACCTGGCTCAACATTTTACCCTCAACTTTACTGTCTCTTTACCTTTCTTTTAATTTTACCCTTTTGCTCTTGGAAGTTTCTTATACAGTGCAGTCAGTGTCATTGTTGGCCTAGGAGAATGCAGAATATGAGGAATCACCAGCCACTTCTCTTCTGTCAGCAGAGGTTCCTTCTCTCTTACCAAGAACATCCACCCCCAACCATGCAGGCTCCCAGAATAACCAGCAGGATCAGATGTGACCCCTCACTAGCTTCCCACCCACAAACCAGGGATTGAACCAGTTTTTTCCATTGCCCAGTGTGGTTAACAGTCGAAACCCTATACACCTCTCTCTCTCTCTCTCTCTCTCTCTCTCTCTCTCTCTCTCTCTCTCTTTCTCTCCCTTGGTCATGTCCCGCAGCTGTACTGTTGACTGATACTCATCTCTTTCTCGTCTCCTCTTCATCTTTCTTGCCAGTCTTTTACTCTTTCACTCTTCAGGGGAGATGGGTTCATATTGTTGCACTTTGTCATTCCCCTCGCCTTCTTTTTTCCTCATTCCCTGGAACATTATGTGGTGTCTCCATCTCTCCTTTTTTGCCTGTTTCTCTCTCTCTCTCTCTCTCTCTCTCTCTCTCTCTCTCGCTCTCTCTGTCCCTCCTGTAAGCCTTTACCTCCCCTCCTCAAATCCCTCTCACTCACTCCGTTTCTCTATAGCTCTCCCTCATCTCATAACAACTCCTCTTTATTTTCTCCTCCACATATCCTCGCCTTCTCTTTTTATATTTTTTTGAAGTACAAACCTTGCCCCACCCCTCTTTCTGTCTACATCCCCAATGCTCTCCTTCAAGTTTCACTTTCAACTGTCACCCCTTCTTTCCTCACTCTTCCCCTCCATCTGATTTCTTGTTAGTTGGTATGCAGGGTTGGACCTCTGTTTGTGTGTTCTTGCGTCAGCACTCTCTTTTGTCCATCTCTCTCTCTCTCTCTCTCTCTCTCTCTCCCNCCCCCACCCCTTTCCAGCTCCCAGTGTCCACTCTTTCTATCAAAAACATAACGCAAACACAAAGGAAGAGAGAACAGAGGATAAAGTTTGTTGGGGATGGATACAAAAAGGAAGAAAGAGACGGTATGTAAGTTATTAGAAGATTCTCAAAATGTAAGTTTCAGAAAGAAAGACTACATCAACACCCCAGAGAGAGAGATAAAGGGCAGAAAGGGAGACAATGAGAGGAAGAGATGAGAGAGGGAGGAAGAAAAATAAATGGGGGAGGAGCTACAGCCATAATAGCATGTGGATGGAGTTCTACAAAGGTGGAAGCTTGCAAGCAGAATGACAAATGAGTCTCGAGTGACAGAGTATTATATTAAAAAGTAAATTGATATGCAAATGTGGAGTGTGTGGCTTTTGGAGAATGGGGATAGCTTGTTGTCGTTAGTGGAGTGGAACAGGAGAGAGAGAGAGAGGGGTGAGAGCTCGGGTGTGATATGGATATCTCAGTCCATTAATGTGTGTGTTTTTGCACGATTTGTATGTTGCGTGTGTGCATGTGGGTGTGTCTATGTGTACTTGCGTTGTATTTCTGTGTGTATGCAGCAGCAGAGTATAATGCAGTTGGATGGGAGTTAAATGGAACAATGATTTCTCCCACAGTGACAGATCGTGCCAACCTCACACTGCAGTACGGCAGTATAAAGCAGCAGCTAGCAGAAAGGTTTTAGCAATGCAGGAAGACTATCTCACTATATAGTCTGTTCCCATCTACGAGTCTTCATACGCTTAATACCTGTGGAATTGTGCAGCAGCTTCTGCATGTCCATCTAAGTCCACTTCCAGTACCGTCAGTGGGTAAAACAGATCCATTTAGTTCCTTTCGCTTTCACAGGTTTAAGGTTTTAAATAAAATATCTATTTCAAACTCACACACACACACACACACACACACACACACACAACAACAACAGCTGTCGGGGAAAAACAGAAGCTATAGCCATGTCAGGTTTTGTGCCATGTTTAAGACTGCAGCGCTAATGATTCATGACACTTCTAACTGGAGAGGAGAAATGAGTTGCACTGTAATTACTATGGAAATGTGTTCATTTCCCATCAGACACACACACACGCTCTCTATGCACAATATGCAGTCACACACCCGTGGAGACACCCACACACACACACACATTCACACTAACAGATACACCTCCAACAGTGATGGAGGAGCGTTTCAAGCGTGGGTTTCAATGTTGTGCAAAATGTGCACGCATGTGTGTATATACACACACCCCCATGGGAGTATCACAGTTGGAGCAGAGGTGTGACCCGTGTTCCCATTCCCCATATGTTCTTAACACATGCCCCAAAGGCGCTGTGGGTGTGTGTGTGGGTGAGTGTGCATGTGTCTTGGGGGG